>OZ024909.1:37963125-38563125 GCA_964017125.1 Flabesymbios commensalis
ATTATTTAACTCATTCAATCACACGGCAGATGGACCACATCCCTAAAGCGAGTGGCATATTTATTTATTTATTTATCAACACAAAAAAAACAATTACAATTTATATATCTCAAATAATTATATAAAACAGTAAAAATCGTTCGTTTTGTTGAAAATTTATGGCTGGGCCACCAGGAACAGACATAAAGTACATGTACCGTATTATCTATACAAGTCTGGTAGTCCACGATTATAATACTTCAATAACAAGTGTACTATACAGATGGAAATAACATTTGTAGGAGTTTTGTCGATATCAAGTCGATATCTTGAGTTCACAACTCAACATATTGAGCTTACAACTCGATATATTGAGTTGTAAATTCGATATATCGACTTTAAAAGTCAATATATCGAGTTCTGAACTCAATATATTGAGTCGTGAACTCAATATATTGAGTTGTGAACTCAAGATATTGAGTTGTGAACTCAATATATTGACTTTCAAAGTCAATATATCGAGTTGTAAACTCAATATATTGAGTAGTAAACTCAATATATTGACTTTTAAAGTCAATATATCGAGTTGTAAACTCAATATATTGAGTTGTAAGCTCAATATATTGAGTTGTGAACTCAATATATTGACTTTTATAGTCAATATATTGAGTTAAAAAAAATAATAATAATACAAATGTCGCTTCTGGGTAACAAGGTAACAAGGTAACAAGGTAGTTTATTCAGGATCCCGTAGGACATGAGAAGCCAGGTGTGCGATACAGTGTGAGTAAATATAACATACCTGTGACAAGGGCATGCCAATCGTTATTAATTTAAACCATTCATTACGTTATTTATAATAATAATAAGTTGTGCTAGGTGATACAATAACTCCCGGTTTTCACTTGAGAATAATGCATGCATTTTAAATGTTGAAGGTCTATCATAAAAGTAGCAGCTTAATAATTTTTTTCTGTCTCTTTCAAAGTGCCCACATTCGAAAAGATAATGATATTCATCACCGATGAATCTGTTGTGACATAAGGTGCAGGTACGTCTATCACGTGAAATACCACAAAAACTACCGAGTACAATGGGAAGTTTGGAATTCCTGCATCTGAAACGGGTTATAGATTTTCTTATATTCGGTGCAGTTAATAAAAAGTATTTTTCTAGAATAAAATTAGTTTTAAAAATCCTATAGTTTGTACATTTGCCACTATTAAATAATTCTTCCGACCATTTCTGTATAAATTGATCTTCTAAACGTCTTTTAATTACCTCCTTGAAACATTCAAAACTATTGGGGATGTGCTGAGCATTCCAGACACCTGGAAAGCCACAATCTATCAAACTATCCTTAATATACAATATCCATTTTGATTCGTAAATATTTAGCTCAAACATACAGTAAAACAATTTATAAATTAATGATGAAAGTTTACATTTTTGATCCGTAATCAAACGGGCCCAAAAACATAAGGCTCTACATTTGACATGTACCTTGAGGGGGAGAACACCCAATTCTCCATATACCATGTTATTGTATGTACATTTATATACAGATAAAATATATTTACAAAAACGTAGCTGTAGTTTCTCTAAAATGACACAATCTTCAGGTGCCCATACTTCACAGCCATATAACACCGTTGGAAGAACAATAGCATTAAACAGATGTAATTGCAAGTCTATGGGGAGATTAAGTTGTCTACTTCTTTTCAAAATACTGAACATTGCTCTATTACCTTTATCAAAGAGTTCTTGCTGAGCTTTAGAAAATTTTCCATTATAATTAAATTTTACACCAAGATATAAATAATCAGAACATATTTCAAGCAGCTTATCTCCTAAATAAAAATGAGGGTGCTTTTTTATTTTACCTCTGGAAAAAATTACCACTTTGGTCTTTGAAACGTTAATTTTTAAATTCCAATCATTACAATACAATATCATGCTATTCAGAGCTGCTTGTAATTCTTCGGGTGATTCAGCGAGTAAAATTGTGTCATCTGCATATAAAAGTACATATATCTTCAGATAGCTAACAAGGTTATCATCCATTATATCAGTGGCGATATCATGGATATTTGATAGACCATTATACTTGTTCACTAAGTAAGACTTAAGGTCTGAAAGAAAAATGTTAAATAATATAGGTGAAAGATTATTCACTTGCCTAACTCCCATCTCACATGGAAAAAAATCACTGCATTGCCCTCCATAACTTACACACGACTTTACTTTTGTATACATATCATATATCACAATAAATAATTTCCCTTGTATTTCAAGATTACAAAGCTTCATCCACAGCTGTTGTCTCTGAATTGAGTCAAAAGCCTTTTTATAATCAATAAAACATGCATATAAACGTTTCTTACGAAACAGATAGAAGTCAATCAAAGAATTTAACACAAAAATATGATCTACAGTAGAATATCCACTTCTAAAGCCGGCTTGTTCTGGTCCAATTAATTCCATATCTTCAACAAATTTACCAAGTCTAGAATTTATTAAAGTTGTAAAGAGTTTGCCTAAACAGCTTGTTATTGTAATTCCACAATAGTTATTCGGGTCATTTGGGCCACCTTTGTTTTTATATAAAGGGTGAATGTAGCCGATGCACCACTGTTGTGGTACCACTCCACATTTTAAGATTACATTAAAAATATCTGTATAGAGCTCCAATATATTTTGAGGTGAATATTTTAAAAACTCATTTAATATGTTGTCTGGGCCTGGATATTTATTAGACTTCAATTTGTGTATACATTTTTTAACTTCATCTACTGAAAAAGATGAATTTAATATATTATCGTCATTATCATGACTTGTTAAGTTAAATATGACTTCTTCAGATGTTTCATCAGTGTTCAAATTTGAGAAATGTTCTTTAAAATCATTCAGTGTGACATTATTTTGGGGAGTTTTATTTCCATTCTCAAAAAGTAATTTCCAATATTGTTTTGGGTCAGATGATTTTAAGCAACGAATTTTTTTTATAATTGAGTTTTGGTGCTCTCTAAAGGCCGTTTTAATTTGAATTTTATACTGTTTACTAGCCGTCACCATTTTCACCTCGTTTTCGTGGGATCTCAGGTTTCTATATCTGTTTTTAAATTTAAAATACTATTTTCGCTTGACCTCACATTCGTTGGTGTACCATGGCTTATGGTCATGGTAACGTTTACGCAGCCCGACTTCTTTTTTAATACGCGTTTTATTCAGCATATTAGATGTTTCTGCTGATTCTGTGATCAAAGTGGACACGTCAGTAATGAGTTCATTTATATCATCCAATTTTTGGTCCGCATTTTTTGAAATGGCCTGAATCTTTCTAGTAACGGTGTCTAAATTTAATGAACTCAGATTTTGAGTGAAGTTATCTTTGTAATTATCGTTCCATTTAGGTCTGGTTTTTTTCGGTTAAATTAGATTCTTCCATATCTCCAGATCGAGTATGAGGGTTACATGTGAAAGATATATGTAGCTCTATTGGTGAATGAATGTCTGATAATATTTCATGAAACTCCAGCACTTTAAATTCGGAAACGGCACATAACAGACTTTTAGATAGATGGGGCTTCGTACAAATCACTGGTTACAGAAACACCAAGATCATACATAGATTGCACTCTGCAGACTGGTCTATTGTTGATAGTATAAGTAAAATCAATAGGAACTTTCTTCCTGATAACAAATAACATAGTGCATTTCTCAAAACTGAATTTTAATCCCCAACGTATTCCATAATCATATAAATTATTTATATCATTCTGTAGTTATTGACAGTCATTGTGACTTCAAATTTTCCTATCACATTTTGCATCATCAGCAAATAAACTTAAATTACTAGAGCTTACAGCCTTAGGCATATCATTGATAAATAATAAAAATAACATAGGTCCCAGGATTGAATCTTGTGGAACGCCAGATGAAACATTTTACCAACTTGATTCCACACCCTCTACAACCACTCGCTCTTTCAGATAGATAAAGGGGTAAACCAGTCTAGCAATAATTACTAATAGATACACATTGTAAAATAATCGTACTAACAATGTGTCTGACTTTATAATAGTGTATCATGATAGCGGGAGAAAACGATTTTCTGTGATGTGAATAATAAACCATATAATTATAATTATTATGTGGTTGAATATACAACATACAAGGCAACAGGCTGACTTGTGTGGAGTGGCCGCTAGTGTTCAATATGGAGAACTGCAACGTGTTTTGCATTTACAACAGAAATAGAAAATTGCTTATTTGCAAAAAGTGATAAAAAAATCTTTATTTAATGTATAATAACGTAAAGGCGTACCCTTGAGTTGCCAAACGATTTACAAATATTTGGACAGTTTTAAATGTTGGTCTACCGTGAAACTAGAACTTCATTAGTAGGTTGTCATTAGCTATTGGAAGTGTAAAAAGTTCAATAAAAACACTCGCGGAGGACTATAATGGATTACAAGAGAAGTATACAGATGATAATCCTGATACAGAGGGCATGTCTTGGCATGTTGAAGACGCCATGCCATCGAGCGAAGGAACAGTTGTTTATATAAAGCGAACAAAAGCCATTGACGCTGCTTCTGGGAAGGTGTCTAAGAGCTCAGGTGCTTGAGTCTCTAGTTTATATACTATTCAAATGGCGTCTAGCCTGGGGGCACTCCAGAACAGTTAACAACACTAAATGTTTGAAATAACAATGTTATGTATATATACTTGATAGATAGATGATTGATTCATAATTATTGTGGCAGATTTTTAATCGAAAGAGAATATACTGTCAATAAAGTTTGAAATAGAGTAAATATAATAGGCCTATATATATACACACGTCGATTTAACGTCGTGCCAACGTCATGGAACGTTGGTAAGACGTTCAATGAACGTCCAGTTTTTCCTGGCATCAAGCACAGCAGCTCATCGATGACATCGGGCGATTCGATGCGCGCCATTGTATAATATATGATTTTGTTCAGACTGTCCTTGATCCCGCAATGCCGCCGCTCACACGGTTACTTCAGTACCACAACCCAGTAAACACAAAACATTTGTATAATATGTGTACATGTACAATGTTGGTCCGACTTTGTACAAATGTTATACAAATGGTTTGTTTTTGCTGGGACGTTAGGCCTACACAAGTACAGATCACGCATTAAACCCCAATTCATTGTAAGTTATGACCGGTACGCAGTCTTTTAACCCATGGGTATTTTATTAATTTGAAGCCTGCATGGTACTTGAATTTTTATCCATAATGATACGCTGTTGATAAGCAATTAACTTAGATCAGGCTAAGTTGACAAGTGCTAATAAGTTTTCGTTTTGACTCTTAGTTGCAAATGATGTATCCTTCTACCTAAACAAACACAATACGTTGAACCAATGCTGTTTTAATGTTGGCCTACCATCTGCGATGCTGGGCCAACATTATACCAACATTGGTTGAACAGCATGTGTTTCCTGGGCAGACAGTTGGTTTGTATAACACAGCACGGGCACCAATTACACGTGTAAATAATAAATCACTCTGGCTCCCCGCGAACGAGGCTCAAAAAGAAATATATCAATAAATGAATCAAACTGTATTATCTATTTCTGGTTACGGATATTAGGATGGTGAACATGCTATGAAGTATCAAAATCGCAAATGGTTCTCCTTTCGCAATGAAAGATTTACTATGAATTAGAAAAAGGTACAGCTATATGTCTACGTCACGTACGAATCAAACACCTTCTTCATTGTCCAGCTAAAGGATCCTATCTGCCACTCTAACGAGTGTCAGATAGGATCCTTTAGCTCCGTGGCGACAATATGTTGTCCCTGGTCAGACTTTGGTTCAGTCATTACATCAAATCTTACCTGGTGATCGGTTCAGATCACACAAGTCTTGAAAAAAAGATTACTCTACGGCTCAAGTTCATTAAATATTTCCACTTAACAGTGTTTCAATTAGGCCTACTCTATGATTTTCTAATAACATCACGTAGATTTGTCTAAATGTATTTTTAAATCTATTATGTGTATCTCGTTTTTCACCGTGACATCATCATTTCATATTACCTTTACTACATCATATTATTATTGTCATCAACGTATTTTTATTATTACTTTATTTTACTGTATATTGTTATGAAGGAGAACAACTCGTGGCACTTAATGTTGTTTGCAATCCTTGAAAAATCAAGTTTATATAAAAAAAACATTTGAATATATTGGTCACATAAATTGTGTTAATTTGAAGGGAAATATGCCGAATATCAAACGAATTAATTTACTTTGTGTAGGAGATCAATTGCCTTTACGACATTGCTGAACTAAAATTGACAGGAACATGACATGTTCACCTTTCTGTTTTACAAAACAGACCCAAAACACTTTAGCAGATCTAATGCGCACATTATTGTTTTCGATAATACTCAGCCACCATTCTTTCTTACATTTTACTTAGAAATAATCATAGCATGTGACTACAGGGTAGAAATGGAAATTTTGACCAAATAAATGCTACGGACTAAGTTCAATCTTTTGGAGATTGGAGAACAGCAGTTGTATGTTATATCCCTGATTTAAATGGTGACCAGTTTTGTATTATGATATTCTAAAATAAAGAAAACAACTATTCTAAGACATGAGAGATCATCCATTAAAAATGTTTGAAGGCACTCACTCAAACCAGATTTTGTGGAAGTAGCTCTCAGGAGAGGAATAACGAGATATATTAGCCTTAAGGCGCAGTGCTTCCTGAAAGCTGAAACTCCCCACTTTGAACTGAGATGGTTGACAAAACATGGATGACCTTGTTCTCGTGGGTCGTTCTCACGCTGGTGCCAACAGGTGGCAGACAAACATCAACAGAAGAGCCACAGGTCGCCAGACATAGCTCCGGGGACGGCTGAATGGTGGGCCAACGTCTCCGACGTTGGGCCACCATTCAGAAGTCGCCGGGCCAACGCTTGGAGTCCGCCGTGGATCCACAGGTCCATAGACACGAACACGGCCCCGGCAGAATAGATCCCGTCTCCATGCCATTCAGGACGCGCTGGATTTTCTCTCGTAAAGCGTGCGTCGCTCGCTGCGGAACGGAACAAACCCCTCTATCCAGGCTGCGCGCGCCGCTACCTACCGGAAATTAAATTGACAGAGAAGACGGAAGTGCTCGGTGGCCTGAAAGCGAGGCCCGGTCTCTGTGCGCATGCGTTACGCGGCTATCTGGGCCGAGCCGTATTTCAGTCAGGGCCGAGCTGTGCGGTCCGTTGTCCGCTGGGCTCATCCACACCTTGGTGCCAATGTTTGGCAGAAACCCGCTGCCGGCCGTGTGTAAAGAGCTCCCGATGCAATCAATGCTGAAGATTTTACCATCTAGCCGTTTAACACTTTAGAGCCTAGGGTCCCTCTAGAGCTGCGATTACACACTTATAATTATCAAAGTCATTAATTTTGTGAATCGCGAGATCGATTCACGGATGTCTACGATTTAAGTAGACAGCCGCGTAACGCATAGGCCTAGGTATTGTGATATTTTGGCTCTTTAACAGCACAATATTTTTAATTATAGAAATTTAAAGCGTCTAACTCCTGAGAAGGAACGAGCTCAGAGGCGCACCTAGAATAATAATGGTCAATGTCATGTTGGGTTGAAAGCATGGTCGTCAACAAGTCACATGTTTCAACAAGTCACCGGTTGAGACATGGAAAGAGATGCTAAAAGTTTACTATTCTATCACAATTTTAGCACAGCAATCATGTATTTTTTGGAAATTAAAACATTTTTCCCGGAGGGTTTATGCACCAACACCGCTTGCGGCGTTGAAACAAATGCGCACGACTATTCCAGTCTATTTCCTCTGTCGTGAAAAATCCATTTGGGTGAGAGCCGCAGTTTCCGCGCGACTTACTCGGCGCGCAGACGTGCGTGTCACCCGAGTCCGCATCAATCGTGCGTGTCTCGCAGCCCACGTGACCCGGACACGGCCGTGCGTGACACAAAAACCGGAAATGCTGCCAAACCGGAAGTCGACCGAGCCTGGCGTGAATAGGGATTGCGGTGACGGGGCGAGTATGGACAAAGTACGCGTAAGCAACCTGTTAAGTCTGCCGGGTGTGAACCGGCGAGACGCGGGACGATGGCCCAACATTGGCTGTGGGAGCTTATATTGATCCATCCCAGCAGACACGAGACTTTGAACCAGTGTTGTTTTAATGGTGGGCCAACGTCTACGACGCTGGCCCAACATTAAAACAACATTGGTTCAAAGTATCGTGCTTGCTGGGCAGATGTTGAGTCTGTTGGTGTAGGGGAAACCCGAACCAAAAAAACACGAGATGTTAGATTTATGTTGTTTTATATAGCTTTGCAACTCTTAGTACGACCATAGTCGTTTTTAATTCTGTTTTATTAGCAGGTTAAATCACAGTTATAAAAGTGGGAATGAAATGTGTGTTTCAACATTAGGATTAGCAAATATCTTGTCTCAAATTAAGCAAATACGAGTAATTTTCACCCAATTCAAGTTGTGGGTCGAGGTGATCCCTTGTGTCAGGTGATTGCTTATGGCATGTACTCACTGTCGACAAGTGAGTCTGGTCGTTCGTGAAAGGTAATATTTTGTGTCATGTGACTGTTTGTGACATGTACAGTATATTACTGTCGACAAGTGAGTCTGGTCGCTCATGAAAAGTGATATAGACCTATGTTTTAAGTGATCGTTCCTGTCATGTACTCACTCCGGACATTATACACTTAAAGTGGTCGTCCTCTGTGAGCCATTTGCATCCTAAGATATACCCAGAAATCACCGCGAAGGTTAAACAGAGATCTAGACATGTTTAATATGTTTATAGTTTTTCACCAGGTGGCGCTTCTGGGTGAGAATGGAAGATCGTGGGCCCTAGGTTTCTAGTAGTACGCAGGCCTACTGAAGTAACTAGAAAGAGTTGTTCGGAAACGAACACGAAAGCAGCCCTCCGTTATCGCTCGACCACTATTTTAAAATGTGGTATATGATGGCTATGTGAAGTATGAGGAAGCAGAAATTCATAGATCAGTTACCATGCAAGATTTCCGAGATAGTGAAAAAATAAAAATAATAATAATAAAATGGCCGACTGGCAGCCATTTTGGATTATTTAGTGTGAAATTTGTCATGGGTTATCCTTGTGTGAGACATTACATTTGGTGTTATATTCATGGTCCAGTCATTTTGCATTTCTTGAGTTAAGTAAATATTACAAAATTAAAAATAGCCGCTTAACGGCCATTTCGAAATTGTTTGATTTAAACGTTAATCAGGTCATTGGCTGACATAGCTGAACATATTTGCCAAATTAAAAGAAGATCTGATGGCAACTTTTTCTTGAAACGCGCTAACGAGCATTTCTTTGTTAGTGGCCATAGTAATTGAAGGGTTGATGATATAGGGATCAAAATGTTACCAAAACTATCCCCAAGTGGTATGTGATGGCTATGTGAAGTATGAGGAAGCAGAATTGATAGATTAGTAGCTATCTTGAAAACAAATAACTGCGGCGGCGGCGGCCGTGTGGAATACAGTAAGCAGCCCGCCTCTGCGAGGGCTGCTTATTTATTAAATGAATACCACGGAGAGTAGGCTAATAGTTCCCCGTGTCTACATGAACCCAACCCGGTGCCCTTATAAAATTGTGAAATTATAAAATTTTCCTACCGATAACAAGAAATCGCCGAAGTTACAAAAGGGGATGTGGTACAGTTGCAGTTACCTCTTTGCTGATTATTCAGTCAATAATTCTAAATAGATCTCCATGAAATTTTGCAAGCGCTCATTTCTAGCCTTGAAGTAACATTGGTAATTGGCAAAGTTTCAGTGGTGAGTATTTCAGAGGTTTCGCTTGATAATTGACAGACCCAGTAAACACAAAACATTTGCATAACATTTATACAACGTCGGCTCAACGTCTTCGACGTTGGCCCAACATTGCATAAATGTTATACAAATGTTTTGCGTTCACTGGGGAGTTATCAACGAGAAGTTAGTTTTATTTTGGACAATCCTCCATCGTCAAATGAACTGTAATAAACCCTTCTGATGCTGAATTGTTTGTAATAAAATGAACTGTAAATATGCAACCATGCCAACTCTGTGAGACGATATTGTCTAGGTGGTTATTGAAGATTTTCTACGAACTCCAGAATTCTCAGGAACTGAAAGAAAGTCCATTACCTAAAAACATATTTTACCCAGATTTTACTTAGCCCCCTGTTTATTTTGTATAAATTAAAATAATTGTTGATGTAGAAAATGAAAGTAGCTGACTCATAAAACATTCAAAACATCGGATACTTTAAAAAAAGAGTGGCAAAGGATGATAATGCGCCAACTGCAACGAGATATAGGCAATTTTACCAAGCAAAGTCAAAAGGCTGTAACTGTTGACTTCTTAAGTAAGCAGTTACTGTCTTTTGGTTTTGCAGAGCACAATTGAGCACATCAGTCTCTCCCTATAATCTCAAGTGCAGCGAGGGATGATATTTGGACTGGCTCGTTAAACATAACTAATGGTCCAATTACTTTTCTAATTGCCTCTGTTTTGATAATTAAACCGATAAGTACTATTAAGCATTAAAAAAGTGAACATTAGTACTAACAGTGGAATAACTGTTCCACATATTTACTGGTACAAAGAAAAGGAAATAACAATTCATCTGTAAGCCTAATATTATTACGGGAGGCCCATTTAGGTTTTCTTCTTGGACACATAATCATTGAGAATTATGATGGTTAGTCCTTTCAGCGCGGGTATCGACTTTAGACGTCAGAATCTGACGTCTATTGACGTCAGATTGTGACGTCTAAAGTCGATCCCCGCACTGAAAGAATAAAATATTTATAATGGCCGTAGCCTCATAACATAGGTATTCAAATGAAGCGGAAAGAGCTAACTAAGACTTTTATGATGATTTTAAATTGAGAAAAAAACTTTAATCTCTCGGGTTATATAAAAATATTTCAACGCTATAAGGGTTAAAAACGAAAGCTTGAAAGAAAAAACACAGCAGAAAACAAAGTGTGACCGAAATAACCCATTTCACATAAATCTGGCCTCGACTGTGTACTTAAAAGTTAAAACGACATTGTTTGGACGAAGAAAAATGAAAGACGCGTCCGGCGAAGCGATAAAGTAGCCCCCCCCCCCCCACAACAAGTGTGGATTGTGATGATTGGTGATCCAGGTCGCAGGGCGCCCGAGAACGCACGCTCTGTCGTGCGCAGCTAAAAGGCAGTAACTAATAACTTTTCAATCGACCATTTACCGTTTTTTGAGCAGCGTTAATCTCAGCCTTTTACGAATATAGGCGGGTTATTTTATCTTTACCGCCGGGCTTCCAAAGCATAGTTTAGATATTCCAATTGACCTGTGTCGATAACTCCGTTATCGGTAGAAGAGCCGCGGTCAATTCGGTTATTTAGGGTTTCACATTCGCATCGGGGCATGAGCGATTCATGCCCCGATGCGAATGTGAAAAAAATCCTGATACGCTTTGATTAATTTAGAGAGTTGGGAAAGCAAAATTGGACATATCCAGTAAACATTTATACAATGTGGGACCAACGTCTTCGACGTTGGTCCAACATTGTATAAATGTTATACAAATGTTTTGTGTTTACTGGGTAAGGGACCAGCGGTTTATGATTGATCACAGCGCTGGACACCGGTCATCCCGCTGGACGCTGGTCAACCACCTCTCTTGATTACCTTCCCACCAAGTGTATAATGCCATTAGCCATATCAGTGGCGTGAGGAAATCGTCACGGGCGGTAATTCGCGGGGGTGTGGTTGGCTATGTATACCGCGGTACCAACCATTAAAAAGGAATCATATCTACGTCATTATATAAATCATGATATTCCATCTAGAATAGTATTGTCCACGTGGTTGGGACGTCACTCTGTAACAGAGAAAAGAAACAGCTAAACACATTAATAATAGCCTAATAGACCTGACGATTTTCTGGGAAAGCAGCTCCTATAAAATCCTAGGAGCATTTTTGAGTAAAAGTTGGGAACCTGACTTTTTAGCATAATTAAGGTGTGCCGAACACGATTAGCCCGGTTCACAAGCAGAATTTTGAGTTTCAGGTTGTCTAATTAGCATATACAAAATGGCCGCCAAATTGACGATTTCAGGAATTTTGTGAAGAAATACATTACCATACCACGTAAAATAGAGACTGTTATTGCGTATGTCTATCAAAAATGTTGAGAAAGTGAGTTTTTTAAACCATTAAGGTATGTGAAAAATAATTAGCATTCCTCAATTTCACTTTCAAGTTGTCTAATTAGCATAAATTAAATTAGCATAAATTTTATTTATACATGTGATGCATGCTTTGTCTTATATTAACAATATGTTCATCTATTATCTTTCACTGGGAACAGACACAAATCAAAAAGAAATATAATTTGTAAAACAAAATACCAATAATATTGATATATATAATATATATACTAGTATATGCTAATTAGCAATCCATCACCATGATCACAAGAATATTTAGTTTAGGCTTTGACTTCGCTGTTACGTACATTAATATGACAAAAAAGGAGATGTCTTACTGTATACAGGTATAGGTCTATAGTAAAAAAACGACTAAATAGTTTGTATTTGAAACACTTTATCAATTATGTTAAATGAAGACACGATAACCTGTCGCTCACCATACTCTCACGTATTTTGCCGTGTGGCTTACGTGAAAATCATCACAGCCGCCCGTATCGTACTTTTACAACAGAGACGATTTGCTTGACGTATTCAGTGGAAATAACAGTTCCCTCTATATTTGAAGGTTTCTTTGTCGCTTTTTAACGTCTCCCGCTGCCATTTTATGTCACCCTGTCGCCCATTGAATGCACCCCATACCCCTTTAATGCTTCTCCGTTGCCATTTAGTGCCTCTCTGTCACTCATTAATGAATCCTTGTCGACTTTTAAGTCCTCTCTGTCGCTTTTCAACAGTTTTCTGTGCCACATACCCAGAAAGAACACGATATTGACCCAAAAGTTGGGTCATCGTCTTCTACGCTGGCCCAACATTAACCCCAACATTGTGTTAACATGTTGTATTTGCTGTTTAACGACTCTCCATCGCATTTTAAGGCATCTTTATTGCCATTTCACGTTTCTCTGTCGCCCTTTATTGCTTATTCATTATCATTTAGTGCCTCTCTGTCGCCCATTATGGTATCCTTGTTGACTTGACTATAACTCCTCTCTGTCGCTTTTCAACAGTTCTCTTTGTCACACAACGACTCTCCATCGTTGTTTAACGCCCATTTGTCACCATTTCACTTCTCGTCGCCTATTAGCACCTGTCTGTCGTCCGTTAACGTTCCTTCGTCGTTCTTTAGCCTTCTCAGCCACCAATTAATGGCTCTCAATCAGCTTTAAACAGTATCCCTTTAACGACTCTCTATCTTTTAACGCAGCTCTGTCGCTGTTCAACGTCCCTCAGTCACCAAAAGTATTCCAGTCGCTCTTTAATATTCTCCTGTTTTCCTGTGATATTTATCGCCATTTTGTAACCCTTTAACTCATCTTATTTTCATTTTAGGACCTCCTATCACTTTTCAATATTTCGTCAACCTTTAACAATATCCTGTATATATGAACGTGTTTTTATCGCCTCTTGATGCAGGTATCTCTCCCATATAGTGGTAGACGTCACATTCAAGTTCTCACATGTCAAGGGTGAGGAGGCGTTGAACGCGATGGAGAGGCATTATACCGCGAAAGAGAAACTTTATATCGCGACTGAAACGAGCTTAAAGAAAACATAAATACGCTAAAGGAAGACGGAGAGGCGTCAGAGTGCAATGAAAAAACGTACAAGCTGCCCAGCTCATTGGGAATTACTAAAGTGCGCCAGAGAAGGACAATGGAGAACTGTTAAACAGAACGGGGAACTGTTGAAGAGCAACGGGGAGGCATTAAAGGGAGATAAATATGCATTATCGGGCATAAGGAATATCACTTTACGTCGCTTTCTGCACAGTCATGGCAGTATCGCGAAAGAGGGAAGCCCGAAGCCGGCACTTTGCCCTACTCTTATCGAATGACTTCAAGGGTTCTTTATAGTGCATAGTACCGTAGAAAGTACTGCACACTCCAGGCCGTTAAACAGTTTTGCGCACTGTAGAGGGAGGCGTTAAAGCTAGAGACCTCTCTATGTATGTTTCTGGTTTACTTGTATCCCAGTTGCCTCTATCTCTGTAATCAGGGTGATGCCTTCTGGGTACAGATGTGTCCCGCTGTTGACTACTCCATTAAAAGGCGACGGAGCTACGTAATTAAAATGGGTTGAATAATGATCGTGTCTTAGATTTAGAGGCCAGAGTAGTCTGTAATCTAAAATTATCTATTCCACTGACTTTCTATGCTAAAAGGTTTGAACGCAACATTTAGCTTTTTAGTTTCTTCAGTTCATGAGTATTTTATGTTTTCGAAAATGGTCATGACAGCCGTCTTATATTTAGATTATATATTGTCAAATCTAACACATAACTATTTCATGTTTTTTTTCACGCTAAAAATAACAGTAGCATTAGAATATTGCTTAAAGATATAGACCACTCTATTAATATTTCTAGTCTTAGTGGTACCCCAGTTGTCTCTGTAATTAGCCTGGTGCTTTCGGATATAGATATGTCCCACAGTTCGTACACAGTGGACTACTCCTTTTGGCAGTAATGGTCATTTAAGTGACATATTGTAATATGATAAAACAGTGCAGTACATTGATGAGATGAATGATGTCAAGATGATGACGTGAGGGTGGGGAGAAAGGGCATGATGTATTATTGAGAGTGATTTCCTCCTTCACTCACCAATAACCTTGATAAGGAGTTCTGGTAATTTACCCACCGGACATGCCCAGATGCTCGGAGACTTGGATTTCGCCATACAAAAAAACACAGCTCTGCTATCCTCGGGTCGGATAGTCCCCAGAGTAACACTATTGCTGATAGTTTAAGACATTAACACGGCCAACACCTGTGCCTGCACTGATACTTAACATGCTTAAGCTGTTGAGTGGAGGAATCAGGGTAGGCCGCTGGCAATCCGCCCGAAGATTATAGCCAGACATGTGGAGGCTACAGCCTCCCTCAGTTGCCAAAAATATTGAAATTTGATATATTACGTTATCGTATTTCAAGCTTTTCAAAATGTTTGGCGACCATCTTGGCCCAGATCTGAAAAATAGCCATTTTATTGGATTTGTCATCACATAGAATTGTCATCAATGGTGGAATTTTGTATATTATGCATCGTCATAACGTGTTTAGCTCCAAACTTCATATTTTCAAAATGGGTATGGGCGACCATCTTGGATTTAGAGGTCAACATGCTTCAAATCGAAAAATAATCATTTTAGTGGTTTTGTCACGCCAAAATAATGGAATTTAGTATATTATATCTGCATCTTTATGCATATGTCTTGCTTAGTTCTAAAGTTATCGTATTTTATGTTTTCAAAATGGAGATGGACGGCCATCTTGAATTTAGAGGTCAAGATGTTTCAAAATCTAAAAAAAACCATTTCATTAGTTTTGCCACGCCAAAAATAGTGGAATTTAGTATATTATATCTGCATCTTAATGCGTATATATCTTGCTCAGTTTCAAAAAAGTTATTGAACCTTTTTTCATTGCGATGGCGGCCATATTGGATTTAGAGGTCTAGATAATCTAAAATGTCAAAAATGACAATTTTATCGGATTTGTCATCGCAAAAATAGTAGAATCAGACATATTATACATCTTCATAGCATGCTTAGTTCCAGAGTTAGCAAATTTAAAGTTTATCAAAATGGCGATTGGTAGCCATTTTGCTATGCTAATTAGATAATCAAAAACTAATTTTTTTCTTGGGAACCGGGCTAATCTTGTTCAGCATACCTTAATTACGTTAAAAAGTCAGGTTCCCAAATTTTACTCAAAAATGCCTCTAGGATTCACATTTCCTGAAAGTTCGTCTAGTCTATAATATGAAAAGGTGAACAAGTCTTGAACAAGGACATTTTGAAAACGAATTTTAGAAATCTGAAGTATCCTGGCTGACAAGTTATGTTTCATATAACATTATATCAGTTGATTTGTTTCACCTGACTTGTATGAGGCAAACTTAATTTTGCAAGTAATGCTCGGCAGACCTAAATATCAGATACAAATTTAGGATATAGATTCATTTCATTGCAAATACAATTTTAATAAGGAAATAATATCGTTAACGTTTTGCATAGTTTATTGTTCCACGCTCTCTTAATTGTTTGCGTCATGAGGACTTAGTAAGAATACATACTTCTTATTCTAGCATAACGGCAAATATTACGCCAAATGTGGGTGTAATGGTAGACCACCGTTTGCGACGCTGGCCCAACATTAAACCAGCATCTTAGACGTCTCTTGTTTGCTGAGGAGGAATGGCATGTGATAAAGAAGAGAATAGCATCAAACCAGAAAATAATTTGTGAAATATAAGCCAATAAATTTGCTGTACACAAGTTTTACACGTGATGCCACTGTAGTCACGTCTTCACTGGTGTTTAGGTGAAAATGGCATAATAATACCTCTTTAATCCAATTACATCTAATTTTACCCTGCCGCAAAAAGTAATGGTTGTCTGTCAGCGTACTGAAGCTATGTACTAAACAGATAGAGGAGCTATGGGCTAGGAATCACATACATTTAGGTAATGTGTGATGCGTGAACCGTGATGCGTGATGCGTAATGCGTGAAGATCGAATCCACATGCACGTCAAAAATGTGCCACGAATGGGTTATTATTATTTGACCTGCAAGGGATCACCCAATTCGGATCTACAATGGAAGATTGATGACTGGTAGCTGCCATGACAAAGTTTTATTTATAAACAAGCCCTATGTCCTATAATAATATGATCATATCGTTTTTAAATCCAATTAAAAAATTATGATACAAATATTGAATAATATTTTAAGGTAGACCTTAATTATTATCGTTCGTTTTAGTCTGCGAAGCTTGCCCAACATTGAACCAACATTGGGTGAACGTCTCGTATTTGCTGTTATTATTGTGTGAGCAATGAGCACAAATGGGAAAAGAACTGACAAAATACCAAAGCGATCCAGGAGTGTATGACCTCGTAGTTTGTACAGGGATCCTGTGACTGGTGAAATCGCGAAAAATGTATCATGAGTGACGCGTGATGCGTGTTGACCGCTCCAAGAGCGTTGAGTACGCTAGGCCGAAACTACAACGCCTCACGCATTACGCATCACGCTCAAATTAATTCACTACTTCTATTTACAGTTATTTTTGTGAGCTCGCATCATGCAGTTCGCTTCACGCATCACGCATACATTCATTCCTAGCTTCACTCATTGTGCAATGTCGATTTATAAAAAATCTGAAATATGCATTGTGCTCATATGATTCTGAAATAGTAAGCAAAACATACTCACAATGAAATAAATCACTAAATGCAATACATACCGAGCAAGCATGAGAGATTATCTCGATGCTGGTATTGGGTCAGCATTACGACATTAAAACACATGGAAACGATGCCACAATGATTGTGGTCGCCCACCTGGCACACCACCTTAAATCAACGTTTAATCATCAATAATGTGCCCATTTTGAACCCAGTCCATAACATAGACATTTTGTGTCCCTGATAACCCCCATACCACCAACTAGATGGGCTTATTGTGTCCTTGATAACCCCATAACAGTACCTATGTAGACTTACTGTGTCCCTCATAACACATTGTCAGCACCTTAGTCTATTATAGACTTATTGTGCCCATGATAGCACCATACCAGAACCTATATAGACTTATTGTGCAACTGGAAACCCCATACAAGTACCTATGGACCCCCCCCCCCTTGCTAAGCCCATACCAGCACCTATGCAGACCTATGTAT
The DNA here is from genome assembly GCA_964017125.1 of Flabesymbios commensalis. Classification (NCBI taxonomy): domain Eukaryota; kingdom Metazoa; phylum Annelida; class Polychaeta; order Terebellida; family Flabelligeridae; genus Flabesymbios; species Flabesymbios commensalis. Next base: position 37,981,067 of record OZ024909.1, read on the forward strand.
TGTGCCCATGGTAACCCCATACCAGCACCCATAGCGACTTATTGTGCCCATGATAACACCATATCAGCACCTTTTTTAGACTTATTGTACCTCTGATAATCCGATACCAGATCATATGTAGACTTATTGTGCCACTGATAGCGCCATACACGCACCTATATAGACTTATTGTGCCCCAGATAACCCCATACAAGCTCCTATATAGACTTATTTTGCCCCTGATAACCCCATACCAGCGCCCATGTAGACTTATTCTGCCCCTAATAACCCCATACCAGCACCTATATAGACTTATTCTGCTCCTGATAACCCCATACAAGCACCTATATAGACTTCTTCTGCCCCTGATAACCCCATACAAGTTCCTATATAGACTTATTTTGTCCCTGATAACCCCATACCAGCGCCCATGTAGACTTATTTTGCCCCTAATAACCCCATACCAGCACCTATGTAGACTTATTTTGCCCCTGATAACCCCATACCAGCACCTATATATAGACATATTGTGTCCCTGATAACCCCATACCAGCACCTATGTAGATTTATAGTGTCCCTGATAACCCCATACCAGCACCTATGTAGACTTATAGTGTCCCTGATAACCCCATACAAGCACCTATATATAGACTTATTGTGTCCCTGATAACCCCATACCAGCACCTATGTAGACTTATTGTGTCCCTGATAACCCCATACCAGCACCTATGTAGACTTATGGTGTCCCTGATAACCCCATACCAGCACCTATATAGACTTATTCTGCTCCTGATAACCCCATACAAGCACCTATATAGACTTCTTCTGCCCCTGATAACCCCATACAAGTTCCTATATAGACTTATTTTGTCCCTGATAACCCCATACCAGCGCCCATGTAGACTTATTTTGCCCCTAATAACCCCATACCAGCACCTATGTAGACTTATTTTGCCCCTAATAACCCCATACCAGCACCTATGTAGACTTATTGTGTCCCTGATAACCCCATACCAGCACCTATGTAGACTTATGGTGTCCCTGATAACCCCATACCAGCACCTATGTAGACTTATAGTGTCCCTGATAACCCCATACCAGCACCTATGTAGACTTATAATAGTGTCCCTGATAACCCCATACCAGCACATATGTAGACTTATAGTATCCCTGATAACCCCATACCAGTACATATGAAGACTTATTGTGCCCCTGATAACCCCATACCAGCACCTATGTAGACTTATAGTGTCCCTGATAACCCCATACCAGCACCTATGTAGACTTATAGTGTCCCTGATAACCCCATACCAGCACATATGTAGACTTATAGTGTCCCTGATAACCCCATACCAGTACATATGAAGACTTATTGTGCCCCTGATAACCCCATACCAGCACCTATGTATAGACTTATTGTGCCACTGATAAATGCATATTATCAGCACCTATGTAAACTTGCCATTGACTTGCCATTGATAATCTCATATCAGCACCTATGTAGATTTATTGAGCCCCTGATAACACCATATGAGCAGCTATGGAACCCGCCCCCTGCTGAACCCAAACCAGTACGTAGAGACAAACGAGGATTCAATCCTTATCCCCATAGCCTGGTAAAACAGGACTAAGTTACAAAAGACCAGCGAAAACTAACATGTACTCAACGTGTTGATTCTGCTTACTGGGTGGTCCATCCCAGACAAAGAAGACATAAATTGCCCGACCTTCTGCCCCGCCGCCGCGGAGTCCCTCGCAATTTAAGCGCGTCAGATCCAGTGAGAAACGAGGTAGTCACGGGGATAAGCCCGCTTATGACTGCGCCGATCCGATGACGACGCGTAACACGTTATTTTCACCTAATTTCGCCCGCGCCCGTCCGGCAGCCGCGCCCGGCGCGGCCGCCGGACGGGCGCGGGCGAAATTTACTCCTGGCCACCCCGCCGGGAATCGCAGGGTTAATCCGACAGCAGCACGCGAAAAAGCCGGCCATTTATTCTGATTTGCGGAGCGCCGATTTGCGCAATTGGCTACAATTGAATATGTGATGACTACGGAGCGCCCCGGGGGCTTCACCACATCATCATGACTACGTAAAGCACAGATTCAGTACGATTAGTCTGCGACAAATTGTACAGCTGAGCATAAGCACTCGTCCCTTTTTTAGTTTCACCGCTAGAACACAAGCCTACGTAGACTAAGTATATTCCCCTTGGTACTAAAGAACAAATATCTAGGTTATCGAGAGTATTAGGCATATAATCAGATTGGACTATGTAATCTGAGCGGTCCTGTTTGGTTTTGGACATGAGAGGGTTAATTCACTAATTGGCAAAAAATCGCCGCAGCAAAGCGGTCATAAAGACTCAAATTGACGTAATTTAACGGTAATCGAAAATGAGTCACGGTGATGTACTATTTTATTGCGCTGTCAGACTCTTTGTGAGTGGAATACAGAAAAGCATTGATCGTTATTTTGTCTTTTTTTGTTTTCTTTTTCGAGATGAATCTAACAGGTGGAAAATTGCATGCGATATATTGGAAACTGCAGATCTATATTAGGCGATATCCTCATGTGATTTTTTTCACGATTTACATGTGAAATGTTATTGAGATTGCAAATAAGCATACTTCACAGCACGTTGAAGCAATGTTGGTTTAACGATGGACCAACGTTAAACCAACATTGATTCAACGTCTTGTGTTTGCTGGGAGGGTATCAAGAACTGCTGCAAGTCATGTTTGCGTCACTAAAGTGGATTGATGTTTAAAGCAGCTCAGTCGTTTTGCTTCGCTGAACCATATTTGCGGTGGAACCCACCCCTGTGGGCGTTGACCATACTGTGCATGCGGGTGGGCCTACAATATTTACCCAGGGAAACATGACAACCCACCTACTTAAATGTACTCTATACATAAGTCATTCATTTGAAACGCTGTGTACAACACGTTGATAATGGTATGATAGAGTCACTGATGTAACATGCTGCTGACGTAATGTGGATTTAGTCGTGTAGCACACCGTTTACACCAAGTAGTACGCGAGCCAGTGAGGTAGGGTTCCGTTCACACCCAGTATTAGGTCAATCTCATGTATAGGCAGGATGAGTTTACGAGCACACCCGTACCAGAATCCGGGCTGGTCGTCTATAACATGTATAATGGCTTCAATGGGGATAAGTGGACCAAATGTGGACTTTAACATGTAAAACGTAGAGAATAACTGATGTCTCACGCTGTTCACCTCCGCGCGTCATGGTTATATGACAGAGCAATCATGTACAACATTTAAATGCTGCATATTTCATAAAGAAATATTAGTATACATAACTGCATGTTTTATAAATTTTCTACTTGCAATAAAGGTTTGTACACTTTCCAGAGTGTATTTTTGGCTACTATTTTTGATAATATGTAGCTATTTTATCTCTGGTTTGCGGAAAACATATAGGCTATTATAATAATTAGGCCCTATATAGTATTTATATTAAAATTATCTTTAACTTACATTCAAGGCTATTTATCGTGTATGAAGCAACACGTTGTTTATGTCAATTAATATATTATATTAATGTGTCACTGATATAACACGCTGTTTATATCAAGTAAGATATGGTATGACTGTGTCACTGATGCAACACGCTGTTTATATCAAGTATGGTATTGTATGAGTGTAACACTAATGCAACACGCTGTTTATATCAAGTAAGATATTGTATGACTGTGTCACTGATACAACACGCTGTTTATATCAAGTATGGTATTGTATGAGTGTATCACTAATGCAACACGCTGTTTACATCAAGTAAGATATTGTATGACTGTGTCACTGATGCAACACGCTGTTTATATCAAGTATGGTATTGTATGAGTGTAACACTAATGCAACACGCTGTTTATATCAAGTAAGATATTGTATGACTGTGTCACTGATACAACACGCTGTTTATATCAAGTATGGTATTGTATGAGTGTATCACTAATGCAACACGCTGTTTACATCAAGTAAGATATTGTATGACTGTGTCACTGATGCAACACGCTGTTTATATCAAGTATGGTATTGTATGAGTGTGACACTGATATAACATGTTGTTTATATCAAGTATGTATGGTATTGTATGAGTGTGTCACTGATGTGACACGCTGTTTATATCAAGTATGGTATTGTTTGACTCTGTCACTGATGCAACACTCTGTTTATATCAAGAAAGATATTGTATGACTGTGTCACTGATGTAACATGCTGTTTATATCAAGTATGGTATTGTATGAGTGTGTCACTGATGCAACACACTGTTTATGTCAAGTAAGATATTGTATGACTGTGTCACTGATGCAACATGCTGTTTATATCAAGGATGGTATTGTATGAGTGTGTCACTGATGTAACACACTGTTTATATCAAGTATGGTATTGTATGAGTGTGTTACTGATGCAACACGTTGTTTATGCCAAGTAAGATATTATTTGAGTGTGTCACCGATGCAACATGCTGTTTATATCAAGGATGGTATTGTATGAGTGTGTCACAAATGCAACACGCTGTTTATAGCAAGTATGGTATTGTATGAGTGTGTTACTGATGCAACACGTTGTTTATGCCAAGTAAGATATTATATGAGTGTGTCACCGATGCAACATGCTGTTTATATCAAGGATGGTATTATATGAGTGTGTCACCGATGCAACATGATGTTTATAGCAAGTATGGTATTGTATGAGTGTGTTGCTGTTTACTATATGTAGTCCGGCGAAATTAGGAGAAAATTTGACAAAGATCGGAAAAAATAGAAGAGAGATGGAATTTTGAAGATTAGTTCCTGAACCCCAGCTGGAAAACATATTAAAAGTCCCCTGTAATCATCCTTGTGCGTTTTCCACTAGAGGGCAAAATCCAATATGGCCGCCAATAAGAAAGTACTTTTTTTCTAACTGTCATAGAAAGATTTTTTTGGCTCCTAAATATAGGTTTTTAACATTCCTGAACAGCAAAAAGTTATAACTTCCATATTACATGTAAGTACGGGAAACAATCTAAGATGGCCTCCAATTATACAGAAAGTATCATAACTTTTTTTTTAATGTCATAGAAAATTATTTTTGGTGCCTAAATATAGTTTTTAATACAACAAAAATACACAACAGCGACAAGCTCTAACTTACATATAACATGTAGTTGTGGAATAACAAAATATGATTGTCTGAAAATAACACATTCATTATTGGCAAATTAAACACAAATTGTATGTGTTGCTTTCATCACTGTAGCTATAGGCCTGATGTGTATATCTCGGAATTGCTAGAATGCCATCATCTTGCATAATGCTAGAATAGTCACCCTCAGCAATATATATGACATCTTTGTGCAGTGCTATCTAGCCTGTGCTGTATTTATTTCTAGACAATGCATAAACGATAACCCAAAACAATATCCAGCTGTTGTGGCAGAGTATGTTGTCGAAGATGACACATTAAAATACTCCAACAGGCTGTTCCAGTTCTGGATATTTATTAACTAATTTAAATGTATTTAATATGCTGATTACATGAAATAAATATATATATATATCAGTGAATCAGTGATATATAGCACGTTGTTTGTTGACCTCGATGTAGCAAAGACCTGTTATCTATGTGGTCATCAATCAAACGCGTTATGAAACAAGACACCCAAATGAAAGCAGACAAATCTACAAAGGAAATTCCTCAGTTTCTGGTGACCATTTTTTCCTCATATCTCATCCAATCTGAAATGTCACTTCCCCATACGCCTGATGAAGTGATGGCATGACATGATGTAAATGGTGCTTCACAGCTGCCATTATATGTAGCTGCAATGGTCGAGTAAAATAAGTGAACCACTTCCGAAGCACACGATTCTGCTGTTTATACTTTATGGAAATGTTTCACTTGTTTTCTACAAATACTAAAATTCTCGTATAAATCGACTTAAATAACTTTTCTATTCGAATCTTGTGTATGGAGAGCAGTGTCATTTATCCTAACCATTCCAAGAAAATTATCCTTGACTAGTTTAGCTTGTATTCATTCATTCATTTGTTCAAAATTTCAAACCGGAATGGTTTCAACGCCTCCAATTTTGTATTGGTGATAATTTATTTAAATTATTATTGGTCGAATCACTTAAATATCAATACAACATCCCCTTTTCAACACAAAAAATACACTTTATTTCATTTTCTCTCGACCTCCTATTGTTGAACATTGAGTATTACAAGCTACTGATAAAGGGGCATCTGGAAGGAACGGATTTGACCTGGATGCTTCAGAAATTTGTCGCCTGACCCTGTCAGACCCTGACACGGGATATGTAAATCCATGTAACAAGTGGTGTTCACAAGTGCTAACTAATAACGCCTCCCGTCCCCTGTCTGTCCATATCAACACGACACGTCCAGGCGGAGTGTTGTTTCAAAGCTGGGTCAACGTCGTAGACGTTGTCCCAGCTTTGAAGCAGCGCTCTGCCGGTAGTGGATGAGGATCCAGACCGATCCAGACAGGTGGATTCATTGCTGTAGCTGTGAAGCAACAGTCTGATTTGATTGGTAAGGATATTGTGGGGACGGGAGTGTGGTGGACCAGCCAGGTCTACTCCCCGCCGGGGACCCCTGTCTGCCGTGATAAATGACCCTCTCGAGAAATAAGTTATGGTCAGACCAAGTGCATCCATTTTGTGCTTGTAGTAAAAGAAGAATGGCTCAGCCCCGGCCGTCTCTGACCCCGCGACCCGACCCGGATGCCCGGCTTCCCTGACCCCGGTCCGACCTCAGCGGGGCAGTTCCCCTCTCTTCCTTACTGTCCGGATACATTCACCTCGCCGCGCGCTGCCCCCCAATCTCCATTTTTGGACATTTCGATCAAGCCCATTGTGGCGCAGAGCAGTGATTCGGTTTGGATGTCCAGCAAACGGGGTCCCTGCAAATCTGTCTGGTCAATGCTGCGCAATTGTCTCTGATAATAGGCCGAAATTTTCCCAATTCTGATCCAATGTAGCACTGCAGTGACAACTTGGTGGACACTTAACAAACACGAGACGTTGGCACAAAGTTGGGTTGATGTTGATCCATCGTCTTCGACGCTGGTCCAACAATAACCCAACATTGGGCCAACGTCTCGTGTTTGCCGGACAGTGCCCTCCACTGCTCGTCGTCCACTCTCTCGTGGGTGGCTGTCCATGTTCGGTCATCTGAATGCCGCCGGCAAATAAGCTTATCTGGTAAAACTGCCTGCTGTCTAGTCACAGATGGAGCATTCATCAGTAACAGCAGCCAGATTGTCCCCGGATCACACTGGTCATTCACCCTTATAAACACACAATAGCGCAGCATTTTTGTGCTTTTCGAGACACTTTAAATAACTTTTTTGAATGCAAAATGTGTGCTTTATCAGGAAAATGTCTCCTAATGTTTCTCCAATTCGTGTAAATACATTAAATTTCAATCCATAAAATAAATAAAATTATTATCCGGTTGCCATCTGGTGATTGCTGGAGGTAAGAAAGGACCAAGGGATAAGTCTATACTTGTTGTTGATTATGCTAGTGACACACCTATATGAATTAAAAAATAGCTCTCATGCTGCAGAAGGAATTATGTTTAACTTTCTAACCGCCAAATTATTCAATTTGAATTTTCACCCACTTGAAATTGTGTCTAGCTGACGCGATCCACAACTTCAAGTGTGTGCAAATTATTCAGATTTGACAAAATGGAGGTCAACTCAAATCTTGCTAGCTGATGTCACATTTTATCTTTAACATATTTAAAATGTGGTACCAAGGATATGACCTCCTTGGTGGTACTTAATGTGCTAATAAAAAATAAACCCGAATATATGCGGCACCGGCAGTTAAAGGGTTGAAAGCACTTAGTGTAGAGTAGGCATACTGCGATATTAGGAACGGAAGTCCATGAGTTCAAATTAGCTACACTGAAACATTATCACATGCTCTGATATCTTATATTGCTGACTACAGATACGTATCATCTTTAAAACATGTTAGGTGAAGTTCCGATGAATTCAATTTGAATTTTCACCCACTTGAAGTTGTGCCTCGCTGACGCGATCCACAACTTCAAGTGAGTGAAAATTATTCAGATTTGACAAAATGGAGGTCAACTCTTTTCAAATCTTGTTGGTTGATGTCACATTAATTTTTATCTATAACATATTTAAAAGGTGGCACTTAATGTGCTAATAAAAAATGAAAACCCGAATATATGCGGCACTGACGGTTAAAGGGTTAAAAGCGCTTAGTGTAGAGTAGGCATACTGCGATATTAAGGACAGAAATCTATCAGTGCAAATTAGCTAGATTTGTCAGAGCATTATCTCATGTTAGGTGGAGCTCCGGTGAAAATGTGACTTGATGACAAAAACGTCGCAGTTTATCTAGACGAGCCAATCTTGGGCATGTGGTTGGTCCAAATGGCCATTTCCACCAAGCACATATACCAGATATCTGGGTTAAAACTGCAATGCTTTGAGATTACCGGTCCAGATATTGCGGTCCTGTCTTGTTGTAGTTTTTTGATTGGCCAGATCCAGGAAATCTGGTCCAAGATCCAGCTCTGCGTTGCCGTTGATTAATCCTTTCAGCGCGGGGACCGTCTTCATACGTCAGAATCTGACGTCTGTAGACGTCAGATTTAGACGTATAAACGCGGTCCCGCGCTGAAAGAATTAAAATATAATATTTCTAATGGTCGTAGACCATTAGGTATTCAAATAAAGTGGAAAGAGCTAACAAAGATATTTATGATGATTTCAAATTGAAAAAAACCCTTTGGTCTCTATGGTTTATGTAAAAATATTTCAGCATTGCAAGGGTTAACTCTTGTCATAGTTTTTTGGCAGCGATGAGGTCTCAGTGCGATTCTAAAGGTTGAGACTTCTTCCCCAGCTATCTTGAAGCATTGGTCCAATGATGTTTTAATGTTGGGCCGACGTCGAAGACGGCGGACCAACATTAGAACAACACAAGAAACTCAAATGACATGCAATGTATCTCTGCACTTCTAGCCAAATCTACGCATTGCGGAAATCTGAACATGGTCAGCCACTGACTTAAGATATTTATCATATGGGTCTAGTCACACTAAACTCGGCCAGTGGCTGACTCTGAGGGTTGTCGTGTTTGAACACATTTTATCGAGATTTATATTTATTTCACCACCGTAATATTTGGAGGGTAGGAAATAGACACTATGGAGAGTACTTTTCATAAAAAATGTCATATATTCGCTCATTCTTTGTGACTTTGTTGTTTAATTATATCCATGACAAGTGCGTTTTCCCTATGTCAAGCGTTACATCGCCAGACATCACATTTTGAGAGGATGAATAAAGGTTTCTGTTTACCGCATACTTAGCTGTTTTTCATTAAATTATGTGCAATAATGATCAGAGTTGAATTTAGGACCCCATGGGTGAGGGTAATCTAGCTACTGCTTTTTACCTAGTTTTTGTGCGTTCTGAACACAGAGGTAACGTACGTGACGTTCAGTAAAAAAAAATTTATCTCCCAGGAAAGCGCTCATCATTTTGTGTAATTTCTCTGAAATTAGACAACAGATATAAAAACTCTGAAGTCTCAAGTTTTATTTTGATGGAAGGCCATCTGTATTATATAAGCCTTGGCTTTTCAATAATCATTTGTTTCAAACCATTTTGAGCATCACGTACGTTACCACAATCTTTAACCACACATCACCATTTCTTACATCAGTCAATTGCTATGCAAGGGTGTGCAAAAGTTACTTGGCGAATGGTTCTTTAAAACGGCCTTGCTGTTGAAATCAAAACGTGCTTCCATGTGTGAGATGTGTAGGTGGTAAGTTGTGTGTGTCAACAAATCACGTACGTTACCGAAAAAACGTACGTTTATTTTTTGTTCAAGTACTCCTTGGTACGTCAAAGGTGGGGCGTACAGAGTAGATATATCAGTTCAAGGACAAACAAGCTAATGACAGGTAATTTTGTATTATGCCTGAGCGATAATTGTTGCTTATATGAGAGGTTAAGTACAGGAAGGTCAAAAACGTATGTGACATTTGACATAACAGAAGAGTCTTGTACGTGATCTTTGACTGCTAGTAACGTATGTGATTATTAACATTTTCAGTCACTTGTCGAGAGTAAATGTATAAATGTATCTGATACTGACGCACATAATCATGTCAAAAGTCACGTACTGAGAAGAATCACGTACGTGACTTGTCAAGCATCCATACATACAATGCACTCCCTGTTCTATGCAGTAATTTCACGTGTGGTCGGCCAGATCAGCTCACTACTGGCAACATTATTATATGAAAACCATCAATATATCAAAGATATCATACTATTCATGTCAAACAAAGTTTACGTCCCACATTTGAGTACAGCTGGGGTGGAGGTGTCAAAGGTATGTTTTTCCCCTTGGTATCTCGTTCTGTCGACCCTGTTTGTTTTAACATATCACCCTTCTATCAGATCATCTCTGCACATCAATTTCACCAGCATAGCTATTATATCCCCCATTTCAAACGAGAATTATGTAGGCATCACGTACGTGACCCTGAAAGCACCAGGCTCAGAAAAAAACATCTCCTGAGCTCCACATCGAGCGAATTGACTTACAACGTCCCAGCAACAAACTACAGATATTGTAATATCAGGAATTGCAATAAAAAATAATAAATAATGTGTTTTAATTTTGTCTTATCATGTAACACTTTTGGCCTAGTTTAGTGTGACCAGACCCATATCATATAGAACACACGCTCAAATAAACGCATCATTTAGTGATAATGGAAAGTGTGTACGTGCAGGCAGCATTGTGGAGTGTTATACAAGACGGTGTCGTGAGCGGGTAGTATTATTCAAATAATAGCACATGAGTAACATAAAAGAAGAGTTAGAAGAGATCATCAAACTGAATGTTTGCACATGATGCAAGTCCAATTGGCTGTGGCTGGCAAAAACGTTAAATGTGAAGGCTCTTGATGGAATAGTGGCAATTATAGCCTATATCAGCGGTAAATAACAAAACAATAATAATGCCTACATAAAACAGGTATATACTTTGAACACTTTATTGCCTGCATATATGGTATGCTCAGTATAATACGTTTCAAGCGCTGAATTGTTTTGTATAAATCATGGAGATCAAAGGGGGTTTTCTCAATTTAAAATCATCATATATGATTAAGCATAGTTCTTTCCGCTTCGTTTGAATACTTATGTTACGGCTTTACGGCCCTTAGAAATATTGTTTACTCTTACAGTGCGGGGATATTTTACTCTTACAGTGCGGGGATCGACTTTAGACGTCAGAATCACACTATTTTTTTGTTGTGGGCTTAATATTTGGTGCAGTGGTCCAGCTGTGTTGGCGTTTCATATGAAAAGGGTTTTTTAGAGCTATGCAATAGAAATAGGTGTGTGCATAGGCGCAGAAAAAAATATGGACCTATATACCCAGTATAATTGCAGACTGACACTCAAAACAAATGTCAGCTTTGAATATATAAAATCAAATTATCAATCACGACCCACAAAGTACAACCCACAAAGTACAGTAAGCCCCTAATTGAAAATTATCACTCCTTGGATTTGTCCACCTAACACGACACGTTGATCGAATGCTGGGCTAATGTTGGTCCAGCGTGGTCCAATGTGGGCCAACATTAGCGCAGCATTGAATCAACGTGTTGTGTTTGCTACCGTGTAGCTACCTTGTACTTGACTATTTATGTAGCATTGAAAATATCTCAGGATATTAAGGTCACGTCCACCCATTATCGTGTCGTCTGCGTTCATCCGCCAGACATTTTCTGGTGGGCGATGACATTATCCTGCAGCTATAAGGTGCATAAAGGTGATCACTTAATTAGCTGTCCGCTTAACCCTTACCACGCTGAAATATTTTTGTATAAGCCATGGGGGCCAAAGTTTTTTTTTCAATTTGAAATCATCATAAATGTCTTAGTTAGCTCTTTCTGTTTCATTTGATTACCTATGTTATGTGTCTACGGCCATTATAAATATTCAGTGCGTTGACCGTCTTTAAACGTCAGAGTTGACGTCTAAGGACGGACCCCGCACTGAAAGGGTTAAACATTGATAATTTAATTTACGAGCCATCTTCAAACTGACCTTAATTTTAAGTTCACTTTAAGTGCCAATAACGACTTTAATTAGAATTACCCTGTTTTAATCTGCACGATTTTTAGGCTTAATAACTGCCTTATAATTTGACAAAGCTAAGTAATTGTCACCCACTTGTGGATCGCGTCAGCGAGACACAGCTTCAAGTGGGGGGGGGGGGGGGAGATTTCAATCACATAACTTGGCGGTCAAGGGGTTAAAAAATCAGCGAGAAATATCGTGCCGTGTAATAGCTATCGTAAAATGGCTTTCGCGGACCAAAAAAAAAGTACCGTCTGGCTTTAGTTTCAGGTGTTCAATAATAGTAGGCCTACTATAATAGAATTTCAGCTGCAGCATTAATTAGTAAGGAACCAATTAGTAAAGTACAACATATACCTACCGGAGATATCTCTCAAGGATTTTAACATTTTTAACATTTATCCTTGAATTGAGAAGATCTCCCAAGTGGCTGCGCTGTGTCTTTATAACATGGGAGCTTTCCTAGTATTCGAGCATGGTGAAATCTAACATTAGATTTAGATTTGCAGGTGATTTCGCCATAAAATATTATATAGGCATTGACTAGCTGTGACCCGCGGTTTCGCCAATTGCATACTATACCTGCACGTGGGGCTTACAATTCCCCAAAGTGCCCATAAGACGACATATTCATACATGGCTGATTATCATTGCTTATCGTCCCCTTGGAGTTAGGAGGTGCTAAACTACCACTTTGTAAGGTGACAGTCTAGCTCCTTCTAACTCCAATGGGACGTTATGTTAATTCGCACATAAAATGGCCTTAATCCCAGCAAGCACAATACCTTGACATAGTGCTAATGCCAAGGCCTAACGTTAGCCAACACTGGGTTAATGTATCATGTTTGTCCAGTATTACTGGGAAATGATTCAGAATATGCAATACGTTATTCTGGAGTCGAGCTTCTCTCTGAGGGATGTAAAATAAAACTTAGGTCACTCATTCACTCACTCATCGGAAGGATGCGAAATAGAGTTGTCATTTTTTACTGTCAATATCCATAAAAATATTTTAATTTTTAAATGTGTCAGTTAACACGATTCACAATGGGTGAAAATAGCGAGGAACAGTATTCCCAGTAAAAACAAAACATTTGTATAACATTTGTACAACGTTGGCCCAACGTCTTCGACGTTGGTCCAACATTGTACAAATGTTATACAAATATTTGTGTTTACTGGTGTGAAGCTACTATAATGCAAAGACAAAAGGCAGTGAAATTTTTACCCACTTGAAGATTGTGTCTCGCTGACTCGACCCACGACCTTAAATGGGTAAACAATTAGCCAGAAACAGTATATAGGCTACAATTGCATACAGTCAGAATAAAAATGAAATGAATCGGGCTTTAGGCCATCTTTGTGCACATATAGGCTAAACTGGGCCAGGAGAACCTCCTGAGGATGGTGAGATGATTGAGATGACACTGTCCTCCAGACACAGGATTCGAAATTCGAGCCCTGGCGGTCTGAGGCCGAGCACGCTACCTCTCGGTCACGGAGGCTCCCCACAATATTGACTTTCACACGTGGATGGGGAAGAAACATTTTTAGTTTCTTTCAAACAGCCGAGATCGGGAACCGAACCCCGAACTCTGGCGTGAAAGGCAGCGGTGCTAACCACTACCCTAGGGCCCCCGCCCTACTGTCAGAATGCACTAACTGCTTACTTTCTTTTCCAGTAAGCAGTTATTGCCGTTTGTCTTTGCAGCGCAGGGTAGACATATAGTGTTAGAAAGCAGAACAGGACGACAAAGTATGCTGTCCTTCTCCCTCAATTTGCACGATCTATCTTATCTCTCAAGGGAAATAGTCCGCCGCCAGTCCACCCATGCTGTAGCAAATTTGCTCATATTTTCTAATAAGACGGTCCGCTGGCCGGCTGGTAATTGTATCAAGAAAGGCGCTGTTTCTAGAGGTTGCGGTCACCATTTAGGGAACTTGGTTACCGCTCAATTCAATTTGTAAAGTGTTTGATCATTTGGCCAATCAGGGGCGGTGGCCTGGTTCTTTTCGCAATCTCGACAGAAATAACGTCACGTCCGCTCCACGTGACACAAGGTGTTCCAAAATAAAGTGAAACGGAAGCAACAAAGAACATTCTCAGTTTGCTAAATGTCCTGGCTAAATGACATGATGGCGGCAGGTAGGAAATTCAAACAAGTCTATTGACCATATTATGCTGAAAATGTGATCTATTATCTTCTGTATGTGATATGGTTCTTAACAAGATTTGTAATCTCAGGCCTTATCTCTTTAATCATCATTGATGAAAATCACGATTGTAACACTTATGGTCAAACTGGCTAGGAGAGCCGCATGTATTTTAAAATAAAACATGGGCTTGGATGAATACAATAACTAAACTGGCCGAGGCACCGACATTGGATTAATGAATAGTAATAGATGTAATAATGAAACCTCACGAATAAATACTGTAAAAGTCATGTTTCGGAAGTCGAACCCGGCACCCATTGTTCTGCAGTCCAAGATACACAAATATACCTACTTAAATTCACGTTTTTTTCTTTCTTAGGTCTATAATATATTACATGTTTATAAACTAGGTTGTCCAATCCACCGTTCAAAGTACATGCCGTACCAGACAGCCAGCCAGAGACTACAAACATGTGATTGTGTATTACAATTAATACGGATCCTAATCCGGATCATCCCCAAAATTTAGTGAATAATTATTGTTCTGTGTAGGTAGTTGTTACTCTGCAAGTAATACTGCGCACAGACAAACAAACAGACAAACAGACCAGCACGACCAAAAACATAACCCTCCGGAGGTTAAATTAGCAATACAGAGACTGGTATCGTTGATGTAAAAAGTCAACAGTTAAAATTGGCTTCAAATGAATGTCGACCTATAATTATTAAAAATTGTATTTCCCAGATTTCAACCTTACTTGTGCAGCTTTGTAGCAGTGTAATTCAACATAACTTTATGTTTATGGATATCGTGCAATCCAGAAGTCAGGAAAAACGCACAGAAATATAACTTATAGTATAAATAACGCACTAAAATGTTGATGTTTGATAATTTGATATGTTCAAAGTCGATGTGATTGGTCCGGGAGATATTTGTAGTGTACGCATAGCAATGAAATATGAATTCAAGGCACCTACGTGCGCACATGACTTGATAGTTGAAGATGTGTAGGCCTATATCATGCCATATTGATGTGTCTGACTATGAGGTTGGCAAAAATACTAAATTCGTATTATAGTTAGGAATAAACTAGAATATTTATCTACTCTTTTAAATCCCAATCAAATATTTGTTTTCCATAAGCTTCAAAAATTACAAAATAACAAGAGCATGTCCTAAACAGAGTGCAGAAATAGCAAAAGTGATAACGTCTGTTGAAGCTTGAGAGATCCAATTTTCGTCGCATCTCTTCCAATCTTATCTGGTGATATTCCCTCAATTTCTGGTCGTGTACCTTTTATTGCTGTAAACGATACTGTCCATATTCATTCATATAGATTTGTCGACTGTGGCCTCCCACCAGACACAAGACGATGAATCAAAGTTGGTGTAACGTTGGTCCACCGTTTACGACGTTGCAACAAAACACTAACATTAATTAAATCAATGTTGGTGTAACGTTGGTCCACCGTCCACGACGTTGGACCAACGCCTTGTGTCAACGTCTTTGTTTGCTGGCCTCACAGTCCCAGGAGACATGACACGTCGTTGATCCAATTTTTATTCGAGGTTGGGCAATCGTCTGCGATGCTAGCCCAACATAAACAAACATCGGATCAATGCGCTGAACCAACATTAAAACAGCGCTGGGGATGGCTCGTGCTTTCTGGCAAGAATGCCATATTGGTCTGGATTGTCAAAACGCGTGCATTAGAAGTAATTGCATGACATCATGCTACACATAATTATATCACCAGGCTGAGCCAAAATGGCCAAAATGTTATTTTTATATCATAACTGATATGCTGGTGACACCAGCATATCAGTTATGATATAAAAATAACATTTTGGCCATGTGAAACCACACATCGTCATATAGTCTATGGGCCAGATAGGGTTACCGTGCACCCCCCCCCCCCTCCCCCCAGGACAGTCTGAGACCAAGTTTTTGTTTGTTCCTTGGACCTCCCCTGATATCAAAAGTCGATATCATAAAAAAAAGTTGGGATGGACTACATTTTCAAAATGGCCGCCATCGAAATCTGGAAATCACGTTTTGTGCCGTAACTTGAGTTCTAAGGCAGTTAGAGTCACAAAATTGGTGTCTATGCATTTGTTTTTGGGCGTGAGTAATTCAATTATACCAATAAAAAATGTTTCTGTCTTGTGGAAAATTTATCAACAGCTATTCAAACATATTTTTCGTGCATTTTCGGCCATTTTTTGTGTTAGTCCATGGGCCAGATAGGGTTACTGTGCACCCTCCACCCATGAAAGTCTGAGACCAAGTTTGTTTTGCTCATTAGACCTCTCCCAATATCAAAAGTCGATGCCATCTAATAAAAGTCGGATGGACTACCTATATTAGGCCATTTCAAAATGGCCGCCATTGAAATTTGGAAATCACGTTTTGTGCCATAATAACTTGGATTCTAAGGCAGTTAAAGTCACAAAATTGATGTCTATATATCTGTTTTTTGGGGCGAGGATCTCAATTATGCCAATAAAAAATGTTTCTGTCTTGTGAAAAATTAATAAACAGCTATTCAAAAGTATTTTTCGTGCATTTTCGGTCATTTTTTGTGTTAGTCCATGGGCCAGATAGGGTTACTGTGCACCCTCCACCCATGAAAGTCTGAGACCAAGTTTTTTTGCTCATTAGACCTCTCCCAATATCAAAAGTCGATGCCATCAAATAAAAATCGGATGGACTACCTATTTTAGGCCATTTCAAAATGGCCGCCATTGAAATTTGGAAATCACGTTTTGTGCCCCAACTTGCGTTCCAAGGCAGTTAGAGTCCCAAACTTGGTGTCTATACATATGTTTTTTGGGGATGAGGACTCCAATCATCCCAATAAAAAATATTTCTGTCTTTTAGATAATTCATAAACAGTTAAATACACGTATTTTTCGTGTATTTTTGGTCATTTTTGTGTATTTAGTGTGAACACAGAAAAAAAACTAACCTTAACCCTTACAGCGCGGGGATCGACTTTAGTCGTCAGAATCTGACGCCTGTCGAACACCGCACTGTATAAGAGTAAAAATATTTCTAATGACTGTAGTCCCTTAACATAGGTACTCAAATGAATCGGAAAGAGCTAACTAAGACGTTTATAATGATTTCAAATTGAAAAAAACCTTTGGTTGCGATGCTTTTTTTAAAAATTAATTCAGCGCTATAAGGGTTTGTAGTGTTATTTTATTCCGTGAATAATGAGCATTACCGTGTTAAAAGTTGTAAATAAAAATTAAACTTTGCTTATGACTAGCATGATAAATGAAAAAAAACTTGGTGTAGAAAATATTAAAATAACAAAGTGGTGCCTGTTCCATGAACCGATTAGAAGTACATATAATCTTCATCCTTATTAGATCTGACCAGCAGCTGAGTAGAATATTTCCTTCATTTAAAAAAAAAATACTTTCACACAAGATCATATCGCCACTTTAAAATTTAAAACGGCAGATACACCCTTTCAATTTCAAAAGGGAACATTTAGTTATTGACAATCATTCTTATGTATTGCACACTCATTTCACCAGTTTATCTAACACACATTTAAAAACAGAGTTTCCAACATAATAGTTGCCGTGTCATCAAATTCTTATGGTGGTGACAGCAGAAATGGTGGTAAAGTCCTAATGTTCGACCAGAATATGAAACACGTTTGCACTACCATGGAACATAACAAAATCATATCATCAGCTACTGATTAGTTAAACCTAATCCTCATCACTGTCACTTTCAGCTACTGCACTGTCATCAGACAACACTTCTCCCTCTGATGAACTTGCTACATCGTCATGACTTTCTAATGTATCATCTTCCTTTGCTATGTCTATTGGGATAATTGGACCTTGACACCAGACGGGCTCAAGTTTCCCATTGTTTTCAGTCCATCCGTGACCAATGAATATATGGCTGAGGAATGTGGGCTAATTCCACATTCCAGTCTGATAATTTACTCGTCTAATATGCTGAGACAATGTCTTTTCCCATAGTAGAAATTGGCTAAAGTCAATATTGCTCACTTCTGCTTCAAGATAGAGTAGCGATACATGTCACGTGTCAACTCTTCTAGGTCGGTCACCAAGTCATCGGAGATATGCCAAACATCTCCTAATTTACAGAGTACATTTTGAAATCGCATTGTCTTCTGAATCAGTTTTATGGTTTAATTTTTCCTACGCCTTTGAATGTGCTGGTTGTATCTTGTCCAGGATATGAGTGATGCACCACTCCCAAGTGATTTAAGCAGCACTCTGGTCATACAAGATGACAATGCTTTCTTCCATGTTATGTCAAACATCACCAGCAAATTTCATCTCATTGCACGTAGAATATCTGACAGCATACCAAGGAGCGGCGACATTATCTTTAGCACAGACAAATATAAAGAAGGCTCGATTATGCAAATGGAGAGACATATGCTTGGTACCAGTGATACATTGATCATAAGTGGCCCATTGCAAAAAAGCCAGCTGATTGGAAGACATTTCTGATGAACAGTGCTTGACAAGCTTGTCACACCAATACTTTTATATGGAAGTGAGATTTGGGCCTATGAAAATAACGATATCATCGAAAAGCTCCATTCGAGATATTGTAAATATATATAAGTGTTAAAAAAAGCACCACATCTTCGATGGTATACGGCGAATTGGGCAGTTATCCATTGAATATTGAATACACATCAAGATGTATTTTATTTTGGGCACGTATTATTTCAGGCCCAGTTTCAAAACTGTCAGTAAAAATGTATAATTTATTGTATAAAATGTATAATCTAGGTATTTATAATTCACCCTGGCTATCTTTTGTCAAATCTACTTTATTGTCTGCTGGGTTTGGATATGTTTGGCGAGATCAAAAGATACCCCGTACACTTGAATATTTTAAAAACGTTTTTAAAACTAGACTTAAGGATCAATACCTTTAGACTTGGACAAATGATGTAGCATCAAATGCAAAATGTATAAATTACCGTATGTATAAGTCGGATATATCGTTAGAATTCTACATTACTTTTCTACCCATGAAATTAAGAACCGTTTTTAGCCGTTTTAGGTGCAGAAATCACAAATTACCTGTAGAAACTGGCATTTATAAAAAATCCCAAGATCTGAAAGAGTATGCGTTAAATGTAGAAATTTAGAAAAAGTTAGAAATTGGTGATGAATTTCATTATATATTTAACTGTCCATTTTTTGCTGATCAGAGACGCACATACCTACCGAAGTATTGTCATATACACCCTTCGGCACCCAAATTCAAACGCATAATGAATGATAAAACAAAATTACGTAGTTTGGCGAATTTCATTAAGATTATTTTAGAAAGTGTGAAGTGAAAAAACTGTAATTGATTGTATAATAATGTATACAATAATATGTGTTATATTGTATGTTTTGCTTATTACATTCACTGTTATTTTCTTGTATTCCTCCATGTGAGGCTTAAAGAACACTTGAACTTGAACTTGTGAAAACAAATCACAGTTAGTTGATGTTATGAATGATGTTTGGTGCTCTTATAAATTTGTTCCAAAACGTGCATAGAAAAAAATAATAACTGTCCCTTATGGTAACTGCTACCTTCTTGCGTCTGAAGATGGAACAACAGTTAATAAAACTGAGATTACATCATTGTTCTCAAATACAAAATAAACTGATACTGTCTCTATGTACAAGAGCAAGGCTATGATACAGTTCGCATTCGCAGTTCTGACAGTGATGTGGTTTTCATAATGCTGCACCATGCTTTCAAGTTAGACATCACTATTTTGTTTGATACTGGCTCAGACAACACAAGGCTTCTGATTGTAATTCACATAGCCAACAATAATGGTCAGAAGCTCTGCACTGCTCTGCTGTCTCTTCCCGCATTTACGCGTAGGGAAAATGAAACCAATAAAACTGGATCAGAAGACTGTGAGATTTCAAGATGTAAATTAAGTGGTGTTTGGCATATCTCTGTTGACACGGTGACCGACCTAAAAGAGTTCACATGTGCCATCTATGGAAAAAGTCGTCATAAGAGTGTAGATGATCTTCGCTACTCTATTTTGAAGCAGAAGTGCATCAATCTCGAGCGCAATAATTTGGAAATTAGCCCATATTCCTCAGCCATATATCCCTCCAGCAATAATTTATTAATGGTCACGGATGGACTGAAAACAATGGGGAACGTGTGCCCGTCTGGTGTCAAGGCAGGCCCGTGCACAGAATTTTGTGAAGGGGGGTCGACTTTTGGATTGCTGGGGTATTTCCGAAATAAGTTAATTGGACACCCTGTAAAATACCGCTTGAATAATGATATTTGGCGTTGAGCGAATGGGAAACGTAGGGGGCATGCCCCCTGGAATTTTCTATTTTTTAGCTGCAAATTGGTGCAATATGGTGGATTCTGGAGGATGTTGCTGGGGTCAATTTTTAGCTTTGTGGTCACAGGGGCGGTCGTGCGACCCTCTCGAACCCCCCCCCCCCCCAAATGACGGGCCTGCAAGGTCCAATTATCCCAATAGCCATAGCAGAGTAAGATTATACATTAGAAAGGGATGACGTTGTAGCAAGTGCATTAGAGGAAGAAGTGATGTCTTATCACAGTGCAGTAGTGACAGTGATGAGGATTAGGTTTAGCTAATCAGTAGCTTGCGATATGTTTATTTTGTGTTCTATGGTAGTGCAAACGCGTTTCATATTCTGGTGGAACAAGGACTTTACCACCCCTTTACCACCATTTCTGCTGTCACCACTATAAGAATTTGATGACATGGCAACTATTATGTTAGAAACTCAGTGGCGATACGATTTTGTGTGAGTGAAAGTATTGTTTTTTTGCAACAAAGTAAATATTCTACTCAGCTGTTGGTCAGATATAATATGGATGAAGATTACATGTACTTCTACTTTGTTCATGGAACAGTCACCACTTTGTTATTTTATTATTTTCTACACTAAGTTTTTTTCATTTTTCTTGCTAGTCATCAACAAAGTTTAATTTGTATTTACAATTTTCAACACGAATGCTCATTATTCACGGGATAAAATAACACTACAAGTTTTTATTTAAGGTTAAATTTTGTCTGAGTTCGCACCAAGATACACAAAAATGACCGAAAATACACGAAAAATACGTTTATTTAACTGTTTAAAAATTATCTACAAGACAGAAATATTTTTTATTGGGATAACTGGATTCCTCATCCCCAAAACCATATGTATAGACACCAAGTTTGTGACTCTAACTGCCTTAGAACTCAAGTTATGGCACAAAAAGTGATTGCCAAATTCAATGGCGGCCATTTTTAAATGGCCTAAAATATCCGAATTTTATTTTATGGCATTGACTTTTAATATTGGGGGAGGTCTAATGAGCAAAACAAACTTGGTCTCAGACTTTCATGGGTGGAGGGTGCACAGTAACCCTCTCTGGCCCATGGACTAACACAAAAAGTGACCGAAAATGCACGAAAAATACGTTTGAATAGCTGTTTATGAATTTTCCACAAGACAGAAAAAAATTTATTGGCATAATTAAATTTTTCACACCCAAAAACATATGCATAGATACCAATTTTGTGACTCTAACTGCCTTAGAACTCAAGTTATGGCCCAAAACGTGATTTCCAAATTTCAATGGCGGCCATTTTAAAATGGTCTAAAATAGGTAGTCCATCCGACTTTTATTTGATGGCATCGACTCTTGATATTGGGGGAGGTCTAGTGAGCAACAACAACTTGGTTTAAGCCTTTCTTAGGTGGAGGGTGCACAGTAACACTCTCTGACCCATTGACTAACACTAAAAATGACCGAAATGCACGAAAAATACGTTTGAATAGCTGTTTATACATTTTCCACGAGACAGAAACATTTTTTATTGGCATAATTGAATTTCTCGTCCCCAAAAACATATGCATAGACACCAATTTCGTGACTCTAACTGCCTTAGAACTCAAGTTATGGCACAAAACGTGATTTCCAGATTTCGATGGCGGCCATTTTGAAAATGGCATCGACTTTTGTTATCGGGGGAGGTCCAAGGAGCAAAAAAAACTTGGTCTCAGACTGTCCTGGGGGGGGGGGTGCACGGTAACCCTATCTGGCCCATGGACTAATACATCTGGTAATTAAGCATTCCCGATACTATTAGATGTTTATTAGGCTTATACAGTTTTTGACATTTTCCCACCGGCTACGCCGACGTTACCACTGCAAGCGTATCCGCAAATCATTTTATATATCACAAAAAAGTTAACCAATGATTTTTGTTTATTTTTTACAGATATGACCTGCGTGCCTGGGACATTAACCTTGTATATTTTTTGACACGGAGCCATAAAAAAACATTTTCCAAGATGGCCACACCATATAATTTGTGAACGCAATATCTTATGAACAGTTGGTTTGATAGCATTCAAATTTGATGTGATGGCTCTTTCATGGTATAATAAGTTTTTGGAAATAGTCCATTATGACACAATGACTAACGGCAGTCATCTCGTCATGATGGGGGAGTGGTTGTATATTTGTTCGAAGATTTGTATCATTATAAATAACACCCAAGTCTTAAAAAGTATTATGGGGGGAAAGACAGGTTTCTTTTATTTTAAACTGATGGGGTTTTTCACATAATTATAAATATGACATATGTGCTTGGTAAATTCTTCCTATATAATGTGCCTGAAATATTATTCCCATGCATTTGCTTCACACGGAGGCATACACCGCATTTTCCAAGATGGTCAACAAAGAAACTTGTGAACCGTTGATAGGATCACATTACAAATTTGACGAGGTGGTTTTCTAGGTATTTATAATGATCTGATTAAGATTTTGAAAGAATCTATTGAAAACAAAATGGTGGTGGGGGCTTTAAAGGTGTGGTCAACTGTCAAAATTCGCGGGACAAAGGTCCCCCAGAAGGCAATAGTGCCCGTGGGTAGGCCAAGACCCTATTCCATGATAATACTAAAGATGTGTTTCATACTCAAAGCCTCATAATGAGCAAGTTCTCAAATCACAGCAAGTTCATATAGGCCCTATACTTGAGCGACATCTGTGAGGAAATAATTCAAAGCTCTTGGTCCTTGCCCCTACTTGGTCGCTGGCTTGCAAACAAACTGACTGTATTACTGCGGGGATGTTGAAACTGCTTGACCCCAAGCTTGTGTTGACACCCAGTAAACACAAAACATTTGTATGACTTTATGCAATGTTGGACCAACGTCGAAGACGTTGAGCCGACGTATAAATGTTAGGCCTATACAAATGTATTGTGCTTGCTGGGCAGGAGGACTTTCTCTCGAACATTGTACATTTATGTTGGACCAACGTCGAAGACGTTGAGCCGACGTATAAATGTTAGGCCTATACAAATGTATTGTGCTTGCTGGGCAGGAGGACTTTCTCTCGAACATTGTACATTTATTCAATGTTGGTTCAATGTTGGACCAGCGTCGCAGACGTTGGCCTAGCATTAGAACAGCATTGGATCAATATCTCGTTTAAGTAGTATCTTGTAATCAGTTCAGTAGCTATATTAATGCCGTCAATCTGTACTCAATGGGCTACTGTTGGCATACACTTGACCGTCCCAGGCATGCGCTTTTTGCAGTTGAATGATTCTTTAAGGTTTTTTAATTATACAAAATGCCCTAGGTGGCCTCGTTACATTTTCAGCTATGCACGCTGCTAAGATTTTGAAGCAGCTGCTTATCTAACCCACTAGACATATCACAGGAGACAGGATAGCTTAACATTAAATGTAGCATTTATTCCAACAACTGCTTACAAGTTTCTTCTTTATTTTAGATAGGGCTGGCCATTTCAGCAACGCTTGAAATGTTGCGTTTTGCACGTTTTATTTTTTTCTTGCTGATGGAATTACGAGCTCCAACTGATCAGCTGGATCAATTATTCGGAGTAACTTTATTTGAGATATGTACATTTTAATAAATTAATGTCAATATTTTTCTTTTGAAAATGATGCTTACGGTATCACCCTCTCTGAAATGATTAATAACAACAGGCTCAGGGGCGGATCCAGGATTTGAAAAAGGAGGGGCGCAGTGGGGCGCGCCTTAGACTTTTTGGCGCAATTTAGGGGACTTTTTAAATAATTTGGGGCAGAAAGGGGTGGGCGTGCGCCCCCCCCCTCTGGATCCGCGCCCGAGGCTTGTAACTATTAACGAATAGCATCGTCCGAATATTGTCGCATGATGTCGGATCGGCGTTCAGCCATTATTCCCCTGGGATCCCCCGTTGTGATATTAGATGACGTCACACATGGTGAAGACAGTGGGTAATTAGGCCAGGCTAATCGTATCAGTCTATAACAAATGATATTAGACGTGGCCATCAGGCGATACATGATGTG
Organism: Flabesymbios commensalis; assembly: GCA_964017125.1. Taxonomy (NCBI): domain Eukaryota; kingdom Metazoa; phylum Annelida; class Polychaeta; order Terebellida; family Flabelligeridae; genus Flabesymbios; species Flabesymbios commensalis. The sequence goes on from OZ024909.1 coordinate 38,005,785, forward strand.
TTCACAAGTCATCCAGAAATACACTAATCTCATAGTGTGTCTAATAACACATCACGACTGTTACGTCTGCACAAAGATGAACAAAATCATTCAAAATATTCTGATGAAAAACATCAAAAATGTTTTTTTTTGGTATTCCCAGGGCATATGTTCCCAGACGTGTTGTATGAAAACCAAAGTAGTAGGTCCTAATTATACACTCTCATGTGATGAACAAACATCTGTTCACACACACATAGCAGATATTATTTAGTCCATCCCGTCTTGCTATTTATATTGTGGATAGAAGTTCAGCCAGACGGTGTTAAATGCCAGAATTGCCAACTCAGCTGCTTCGATAAAGCATTTATGAGGCGTTATATAAGTCAGGCGCTATGCCATGTATGCTGTGACATCATCATCATCTAATGACTTAACGTATCATCTCACTCAACACCTAACCTTAACCCTTTAGCCCCCAAGCTTTCTAATTGTAATTTTCACCAACTTCCAAATGGACGAAAAATATTGTTTTAAATTATGTTGATGTTTTGTACCTCCAAAAGGTACCGTTTAAATATCCTTTGCAACTAGTAATTGCGGCAAAAATCGTACTTAAGATGGAGGGGATGGGTGTTACCTCCTCATGGTCCCCCAGGCTCCTCATGGTCCCCCTCCTGGGCAACTTCACAGAAGGCCAAGAAAACCCGAGTCAGTTTGACAGACGCACGCATAGTTATATTTATTTGTTGTATTGTATGTTCTTGTATGTTGTAGTTTTTTCGATCTCCCATCATATACGTTTTTTTCTTGTGTATTGCTTCTTTGATACATAGAGGTTTATTGGTTGAAATGGTTCAGTGGTTTCTATTTGGCATCTGGTGATGTTGCGGGATGTCCGAAAGAAACCATTGCTATATAATTAGCTTGTGGTTCTCACGGTTCCTGATCGCTCTGTGGTGCTGTTCACTCCATCACAGACCTAGTCGCCTACTCTGAGGGCATTGTGAAGCTGTCCATAATCTGTTCTTTTTTATGATTTTGTTCTGTTTCTCAGTTAGTTTTGGATATCACCATTGAATTGTGAATTGAATTTTAAGTGGATAAAGTGCTGGTTTACTGTTGATCATCCGGATATATATTTAATAGCAGCTTAAATGGCTTTGCCGATCTAGCCTTGTATTTAGGCTAGGTGGATCGGCACTGGTCCTATTATCATATATACATGTATTTACACAACTTCCATTACCGGAAAGTAACGTTAAGCCTCCTCTACTTTTACTACTACTACTACTATTACTACCGCTACTACTACTTCTTGTTTTGATACAAGACATTGCTTTGTGGTTTATATAATATTGTTCATTGTTTGTGTCATTGACATTTATGTTATTTTTATATTGTATATCAGCGCTGGCGCTGTCTCAGGTTTGTAATATGATTTTTTAGTAGGTCTCCAAGGCACTAACATTATAATCATTTTTATTCATTTCACTTTAATAAACGTACGTGATCGTTTAATAAATATTTTCAATAAATGTCACTTAAATGACCATTATAGTGCCTACTTACTTACTTACTTAAAATGGGTGAAAACTAGTAGGCCTAAAGTACAACATAATTTACCAATCGAAGGGTTAAATTGATGCAGCGTCACATCACGAGCCGTCTGAGACGATGGCCCAACGTTAAAGCAACATTGGGTTAATATATCGCGTTTGCTGTGTAGTTATAAGTTAGCATGCGCGCCAATTCGGCATTCTACAAGAATATGATTGGTGCATCGTACATATATATTAGCTTCAAACGTTCATCGTTTTGTCGGTTTACTTTATTCTTCTTAATATCTTCATCAGATGTGAGTGACTCATATGTTAAGCATTGTAGTCCTAAAAGTGCATCTTCATCCACAAGGCCCGCTACTTCGTCTGCGACGTCGGGGGTAGCGGGCCTTGTGGAGGAAGATGTAAAAGTGATGCCTTATAACAACAGTTACTATGAACCAAAGCAAATGGTATATCTCACCGCTATTGAAACAACTATGATAGTCCAACAACACTTCTTTTAAAATAAAAAAACAATGGACACCGCACCTCCCAGTCATATAGGCTTATTTGTTCGCGCAGAACGGTGTGAACAAAACAATCACCTTCACCCCTCCGACAATATTTTTTTTCAAGTTAATCGGATATTTTCTGTTGTGCGAGGGAGATCAAAAAACAACTAACTAACGCAAGGACAGACACCCCAACTTCGATTTCAGCCCAAAATGAAACAAATTCGACGAACGGACCAGACAGCTGAATTTTAACAGCCAACTGTAAAAATTGCTGCCATGTCAGGCGAGGTCTAAATATATCTAATGAAGGCAAATCAAAGTAAATGTGTAAAATTTAAAAAACAATCTGCACAGATATTTGGGCAAAATGGCCAAAACAACCCTGCGGTCATGAGGAGTGATTAAGAAAAAATTCACATGCGCCATAGAGGACCCCCCTCGTATAATTGTATTTGTATTACATGTACTTTATTTGGTCATTTCCAAACTGCAATGACCAGTGTCCGACAAAAGAAAGATATAATTGGGAAGGCTTAACAATCTACGTTTACCAAACGAAAATCGGCATAACTAACAAAACAGAACACAACATATAATATTGAGCTCAGTCGAGAAATAGGTAGGCCCCTAGCCTACTAAAAATAGGGAATAAAGTACATGGTATATTATTTAACATAATAAAGACAATCAATCAAAGAGGCAGATTAATTCTTCGGAACATTTATTACTTAAAAATATTTCACTCTGTAAGCACTTTTATACAGACGCAATAATACACAATTCTTAACAATTACAACGATCAGCTGTCAACAGATATATGTATAATTTAAAATAAATGTCTATAATCATACATCAAATAATTATTCTGTGAGTTTTCTTAGAACTAATGGTAGACATTTATCATATTTGCAGGTCTCAAATAAAGCACCTATTGAAAATAATCATTACAACAGGCCCCGGTTTCAAAAACTGACTTAAGTCCAGAATTGAAACCAGTTTCAACTCATTGGTTGGTTGAGAAAAAATGCTGATATTCAAGATAAAATTTAAGACTAAAGTTGATTGGCGAAACTGGCCTTTGGTCTCTTTTTTTGTGTAGGGTATTTTTCATTCATTAGAAGCTGGCAATTGCAGTAGCAATGCTAGCTTCTAATGAATAAAAAATTCCAGGATTAATGCAGCACTTAAAATAGTGAATTAACTAAAGTGACTCAAGTTGAGAACTAACTTCTAAACAATAATCTGCCCAAATGTGCCACTCAAATACAACAATATTTTGTTTAATTAATGGTTACACACACGGGATAAAAAATATAAAACGTATTTTATATTCTGATAATCTAAAGACTACTAGGTTTTCAATTATATCACCGATTATGCACTCAATTAAAATCAATGAATATGGCGAGGTTTAGTAGTGGAACACGATATAAATATGTGAGCAAATAAAGGTTTGCATTTAATAGATCCAATCCAATTATTTCTAGATTTGGCTGATATGTAATCATAACAAGTAGCAATGCTGCATAACATAAACAATACAGCAGCGAAAATAAAGAAATATTTTTTAGAAATACTTCATTTACAAACCAATATTTTTCTTCATTTAAGGCTGTAAACCCCAAATTGACAAATGATGGATGAAAAACGTCTTAATACAATTCAGCACTGCATTGGTTCTATTTCGATTATAGAAAAGAATATTATAGGGTTATTCGTGGCGTGGCATGTATGTGTAAAGGTAACTTCAGTGGCTTATTCAATGATTATGAGACGCATAGTGAACCTTCAGAAATGTTTAAATGGCATATAATTTAGTCTTCTTTGAAAGGAGTCTACTCTACAGGATTTAATTAATTTATGGCACATCTACAACGATGATCATCCAATTGACTGAATCGGACTGAATATTTGCAATAGAGCATGTCATGAAAGTGACTGCACTATCTAAAATAAGTGATCACCAGTGATTATCTCACTGTTTAAATAGTTGAATTGTGACCTTACCTGGATTCTGACACAAATATATCTCATTAAACAAGTTTATGTATGTCATTATTTGATAAAGATATTAGTGTATATCATAATAATTTTATTATGTAACACTAAAAAAACAATGTTTTAGCATGCACAAACGGTAATAACATGAATTCCAACTAAATTTAAAAAAGCTTGTTTTCTCGGTTATAGGAAGATTTATATCTGGAATATATACATTTCTTAAATATACAAGAAGCAATGTGTCTGCCAGAAGTCTTACAATATGTGACTCTTCACGCCAGAATGAATCTAAAATTGGCAAGTGGAAAAGGTAAGTTTTATGTTTTATCTGATTTTTCATCAAATTCAGAACATTGAGAAATTTCGATTGTGTTGAGCTGATGTCACTTTGTAATAAATCTTTCAAAATTGTATTTTAATTTACCTGTAACATGTATGTGCATCCTACCTGTTTTAGCCTACATAGAGCAGGTCAATATGATGCACATTACGACTCATTTCGTCTTGGTGGGGCACGTGTGTAATTAATAGGGACATTAATAGATTTCAGACAATAACATCTGCAAAATGACAATTGCTTTCTATGCCCAGGTTGTATTTGTCGCCATCGCCATCTTTGAACAGACTTGTCACAATCTGGAACCATCCTTGCTCTCCCTGTTTGATACATAAACCAAAGTAGGTAAAGAGTTGCCTGTAGTAATTGGATAAATTTATAATGTTTAATTTATAATGAGTACAGTAGATATTAGAGCAAAACCATGCATAAACTTTTTAATTCACTTCATATGCTACTTCCAAATGTACAGTACAGGGTACATGATATATAATACCAGAAGTAGCACCCATTATTTGTGACCCAAGTCGTAAGTCGGATATCTAACTATTAGAGTTATCAATAGATCCTGAATCTACACATACTTTTCTTTAAAATAGTATATCACACAACTTTCTAGCGTGCTTAGTGCCAAAAATATGGCTCGGTAACTCAGAGAAATGTGAATTCTGAAATTGCATAAGGCAATTTGTACATTTGTTGAAAAAAACATTTTGATTAAAATGAAATAAACAAAATAAATATTTGTTTAGACCTCAATTTTTAAATAATAAATTTATGATTCTAAAATTTTGTGAGCTTTAACAGTGTATGCCTGGTGTTTTGATAATTAAAATATTGACATTGTATGAATATTTCCTACTCATGAATTAGCAACTGGTACCATAGTAACATGTGAATAGAATCAAATATCACTAATTCATGTATAAACAGAACTAAAAGTGGAATAAAAGACTCTGTCTGTCAATTCCTGGATCAGCCACTGCATTATATTGTGTATAATAAAGGACTCACCCAGCAAGTGTGATTGTAACATGAACCATCAAACATGATTGCTCATGATTTCTACTTACCCATGGTTGTCCCCAAGAGTTTCTCCCAATCCAGTACTCGACGCCTGTGTCATGATCTACTCCCCAGCCCGCTACCGAGATGACATGGTTGATCTGCAAAACAAACCGATGTTTGAATAATGTTGACCAGAGTTCCAGGTATTGCACCAACAAAGCAATGTTAGCTATCAAACTGGTTGTCAGATACTGGTGACTATTCATTTGCACTTAATATTTAAATATCTGTGAAACAAAATTGGTTATGCTAGAACTAAAAAGGAAAGAATAAATTAACTTTGTATAGTAAAGTACATCACAAAGATAGTATAAACTTTGATAAAATTGTTTTGAATTGTTTTATTTACACAGAAAAAATTGTGTTTAATTGTTCTACAATGTTTACTAAAATTATTAAAATTTAAAAAAATAGCTTAGCTTTAAGTAACAATTTTGTTTTGAAAATGTGTACCGTACCTACACTAATATACAATATTCGAATTTCAAGATATTTTATGTGGTAAGTTAAGAATTGTTAAAAACATGTTAAACCCAGACTAACATACAGTTACATGCATATACTTATTTATGCTGAAAACAAGAGTGCTAGGCTTACATACATAAATTTCACAATACCGGTGAATTCCCCAATTTATAAACATGATGATGACAGTCAAAACAAAATTTATATATAGTATTTTGTAATTAACTGAATAAATGTAAGTGTGTATATATAATATCAGAAATGCATAACATAATTGTGTGCTGTGCATTTCTGATGTGCAGGTTGGACTAATTTATACAGTATTTCATTAATAATACAGAAGGACCATTGTCATAGCCACATAGCGCAGAAAGTAAATCATTTCACCTTGGTTACCAAGCATTAATTACTCACTTCTTTCGTATTGTGATACTATTGAAAACCCCTCGATGATAAGCCTCCAGCCCGGCAGTCGCCATTATACCACAGCTGTTAATTAAACAGTTACCAGCACCGTGAGAAAGTGTGACTGTACTGGATGTGTCATCGGGATAATGGGGCATATCTAGCCAGGAAACTATCCCTGTCAGTGTGGCATACCTCATCATACACTCGTCTACAGCATCACGCGTTCACATTTCACCCTTACACTGCTAAGCCCCACAATAGTCGTTTTTAATTTGTTTTATTAGCGGTTTAAATCACTGTTATCGGGAACCAAATGTGTGTTTAAAAACTCCTACAACTAACGGTTTTAGAACGAAAATTTCCATGAAACTGGTTCACCAATACATGCCAATTTTCTTTAATTTTTAAACCACATCAAATCATCTTCATCCACTACAAGTCGAGAGATGACAATGGTATTTTCAGGCTTTAAAGGGTTAAACATCAAGGTTTTTTAAATGTTGTGTTTCAAATTAAACAAGTATGAGTAATTTTCACCCACTTGAAGTTGTGGGTCACGTAGTAGTGCTTCAGGGGTTAACCCTGTACATGTACCAAACTTGAAATGTATCACATTTTCGTTCAGTGTGTCAGTGTGAGGTATGAAATGTTACCGCAAAATTTGATGAAAATAACAGAATTTTCTAAAATACCCAGGAGTAATTATACTAATATGTCAAATTGAATCTACAAAAGTCATGATTCAACCCTTACAACGCTGAAATATGTTTTTATAAACCATGGAGACCAATGGGTTTATTCAATTTGAAATCACCATAAATGTCTTAGTTAGCTCTTTCTGCTTCATTTGAATATGTATGTTATGCGTTTTTTTTTTAATTTTAGTGCGGGGACCAACTTTAGATGTCAGAATCTGACGTCTTTAGATAGGGTTTGATTGTTAAACAGGAGATTATTATAATCGGTATGAGCGATGGGCTGTGCAAAGTTATCAGCATTACTACAGGATAACAGATCATATGCTGAGGGTGAGCAGGTGAGGGGGGCAGTTGTTCAGAGCAAATGTAAGGTTTTTTTTTAATAGAGGGAGAAGTTTTCTACAAAGAGTACAGTATGTACTAGTTTGTTAGTAAACGTAATGCAGAGTAGAAACCAGGCACATGTTGAAGGATACCCAAAGTAGGCAGCAATTAATACATGATCATTAGGTAAATTGGGAGTGACAAGGCACAGAATAAGAAATGCAGTGGGAATTTTACTAAAGAATAAAAAAAGAGAATAGAAAAATCTATTTATGACAGGAATTGCGAACAATAACTGTGTGTGCTATCTAAAAGTGAAAAACAAACAGCAACCACATGCAGTAAAATTGAACATTAATGTAGAAGATTTAATTATACCGGTATTAGTAACTTTGTTCATGCACAGTGACTTACACTGGTAAAATAATGATGTTCAGAGTATATTCCGCTGGCATACTTCTCAAAATTATCGGTAGCCATTACACCGCAGCTGATTTAGAACAGAAAATAGGTTACAAATCCAGAAATATTTTGCTGCTCTGTTATCGGGTTATCCAAGGTTTCTTAACATTATTCTTTCAATAAAAATGCATTTCCTTTAAACAATACATAAAACAACTGTCCTAGTTATACAATCTTGCATTTCTATTCTGATTAATGAAATTTAATGCCTAATAAAGTCTGATATATTTGGCCATTTTGTAGTTTAACAGCATTACTATAAAATGTAAACTGTAAAAAGTTTTTGCTCGTGCTGCTAGTCACAAATTATTTCAGAGTATATTGAAGATTTCAACTACTTGACAAGGAATGATATTCAACATGTTTAACATTTGAGTCACTTATAAACTATTTCCCCCTAAAGGCAATCACTACTGAATGCACATTGTCATAACTAAAAGGCTCATCTGCAGCAGGTGGGTACAATAATCACATTTGTTGAAATTGTATATTTCTATACACGTACATAAGGATTTATGAAATCTGTTATGGATTTTCTTCTGAGTAAGTGATTTGGGAAATAGCACATACAAAGTATAATAAAAAGTATAATAACAATGATCAAATTGTATTGATTAATTCCTCACAGTTAATTCTATATATATATATCTAATAACTTTGTGAATCAGTTAACAGGCTAAGTAAATGGATGCAAATTAAGTAAAGAGGCGATATTTTATCCATTCAGAAAAAATGCATTAATACCTAGTGGCAGCATTTTAAACAACAATCATAAAAATATGACTGAATATACAGTTAAGCATAGAAGTATAAGCCTGAAAAAAACATTGTTTTTTGTAAAATCATATTTCATCTAATACCATGAATACCGAACTATAAATTTTCCACATTGCTCAATAACCTGCATGTAAAGTTGTAAAAATTTCAAATGGCAAAACATAGAACATGTAGAATGGTAGGCTCCTAATTTACTGTATATTCATCATAATTGTAATTATTCACATAGAAGCAGAGGTTATAAACTGATAAAGATGGTAAATAATGAACAACAAACTATATATCACAAAATACTTCATAACATTTTCAGAAACCTGATTGGTCCATTCTTGTAAATTTCTGCCATCATTTTTTCACGACCTGTAACATCACCAAAATCAGCCACCTTCCAGAGAGTATAGTTAGATAATTTGTAGCAATTATCACCCGAACAGGTACCACATTGGTTGAATATGTTGCATTCTGGAATGAAAAATATATCCAAAAATTACATAAAGAACACCACATTGCACCAAATATAGTAAATGATTTGAAGCATACAATCTGTGCACAAAAAAAAAAATATACAAATTTCAAATGAATTCATGTTTATTTTTTCCATTCATTAAAGCATGTGAGTCGTTTTGCTTGACTGATTAAATTATATAAACAGATTGGAGCAAATACATTAGATTACTTTACGTAAATAACATAATCTACTTAACCCTTTAACCGCCAGTGCCGCATATATTCGGGTTTTCATTTTTTATTAGCCCATTAAGTACCACCTTTTAAACATGTTAAAGATAAAATATGACATCAATCAGCATTATTGGAAAACAGTTGACCTCCATTTTGTCAAATTTGAATAATTTTCACTCACTTGAAGTTGTGGATCGTGTCAGCGAGACACAATTTCAAGTGGGTGAAAATTCAGATTGAATAATTTGGCGGTTAAAGGGTTAAATAACATAATTGAATAATCTATACTCTTCTGCTAATTGTTAACAAAATAGCTATTTCAAGGCATTCCAAGGCTTGCCAAATCCCATGCCCGGACGCTCGGGGCTACCATCTTTTCACTCTGGGCTACCAGAAAATTGTCTATTGTTGTCTCTATACTAAGTAGTCCAGTAGTCTGGGAAGTCAACAGGGCTACCAAATACAATAAGGATTTGTCAACCCCTGCATTCATTTCATCAGCGTATTTAGAAATATCTCATAGCGCAGCACCGTGTTAGCCAGCGACCCGTGCACCCGTCTTTTTGACGGGTATAAAGTCAAAATGACGGGCAAAAATTGTCCAAATTACACTATAAAGAAGGAAATGCATGGGCAGTTATGCAAAAATTGGGAAAAAAACAAGGGCAATTGTCTAATCCTAGCTAAGACAGTGTTGCCCAGTAGCACCTAGAATTCTTTGATCCAAATGTGATGCAAACCTATACAAGACATTATCTAATGTTGGTTTAATGTTGGTCCACAGTCTGCAATGCTGGCCCAACATTTACCTAACATTGGGCTAATGTCTCGTGTTTGCTGGTAAGTAATACTTCTAATTAAGAACTACCTTGATTTTTAGCCTGATAGTTGTTGCATGTTTCATCAGGAATTCCAGTGTTGTGGGCATACCTGTAGACACCTACATCTCCTCCACCATTGCATGAACCAGCTTGACCACAGTCGATCACATTCTGTACAGACAGATAAGCTGACGGCCAGGCCCCTTTACGCTTGATGTTAATACGGTCTGCCATAGCACTGGTTGCTCCCATTGCCCAACAAGAACCGCAATCTGTCAATACCAAAATGAGCATCAATTATTATTTAACATTTACAATTTTTCTGGCTCAACCCTCAAAGTGCTCTAGTCACATCTATAGCTGTTTGACTGTTAGCCTTTTTATTATTTGAGCTTCAAACAAGTACATTTAAAGGAGGAAATAGCATGAACCCTTTAAGCTATGAAATATTATTGTATAAACCATGGAGACCAAAGGGTTTTTACAATTTGAAATCATCATAAATATCTTAGTTATCTCTTTTCATTTCATTTGAATACCCATGTCATAGGTCTACGACCATTATAAATATTTTTACTCTTATAGTGCGGTGGTCTACAGACGTCAGATTCTGAAGTCTAAAGTAGTTCACCGCACTGTAAGGATTAAAATTATTAGATTAGAATATGGTCTGATTGCAATTGTACAAATGTCATGTACCATACTCTTTTATATATGGAAATGAGTAAAGCAAGGGTATTATTTTGCACTAGATGCAGCCAGCATGATAATAATTAATTACTTGTACATAATATGCTTTAAATATTTTTCCATGAAGAATAGCATTTTATTTTGTTTTATTTTTTCATACTCAATGGAAATATGTTAAGCCTTGAACATGCATTGAAGTGCTAAATTATATGTAAAAATGACCAGTAGAACATGTATATCCAGGTTTTTTAATTGCTTTAATATCATGTTTGTTGTGGATTTTTTTAATTAATGTCATTTTTCAGCTTAATCAATTTCTTTAAGATAATAACACATTTTTAATGACATTTAAAAGTCAACCATTCAAAAAAATACAAGATGATGTTTTCCCTTTATCATGTTTATTGTCATACTGAAAACAGCCTTGGGATCATGGCTGAAATTTTAATTTGTCAATTTAGCACTTAGTGCTCCACTTCATATACAGTCTTTTGTAGTCTATACATGATACATAAAGAAAATTCAAATACATGAGATAGAAGGCTGGAAAAAAAGTAAACTTAGTGATAGAAAAATTAGCCTGGATGAACATGATGAAGAAACGTTTTTCTATCTTGTACAACTACTTTGCTCCATATCTTTTTTTATTTTATTTTTTACTATACAGCTCTTATTAAATGTGTTAATATAACAAACATATAAATTTCTACTGACACTGAGGAATGTGTTGATTTCTTGTAGCACTTGCATAATTTGTCCCATTCACATTTCTCCAGTCCCAAGCTTTGGGCAAATCTTGCATATTCATATATTCATGTGGACGAGGATATGACCTGTATCGAACACAAGTCATAACATGCACAATTTCAAAATCGATCTCAATTTGTCTGGTTGAAATGAGAGAGCTACCGGTAAGTAACCTAGCACAGTATTTATGGCAATAAGGTTAATTAAGAGTCACAACCCTAAATGCCACTCCCCTGACATGCATGTGTAATGTCAACATTCTAAGGTCTGATTTCTCCACATCCCCCAATGTGACAGACAATAATAAAGCCTATAAGCTGTCCCTTTTCAAAAACAGGTCAGAAGATGGTGTGCTAACTAACATGACTAATGGCTTATTGAGCTAAGCCCCTTGTGAGTAAAAAGGTCATCATCACCCAGATTTCCCTAAATATTCTTACAACCATATACCCAGAAGAGATACAAATCCTTTTTCACCCACTGTGTCCACCCCAAAGTAGCATAACACAGTTATACCTCATATCATGCATAAACTATAAGAAAACAATTTATTGCGGCTTACAAATTATCTAAAAAAACATTCCTGTATTTTTTTAATTCAACGGTAGTGGAAACAACTATATAAGCAGTAATTATGTACAGACTGTACTACTCCAGTCAGTAGGTGGTGAGACCATTAGGTGATTTAGTCTAGCCTACAATTCTTTGTGATTTTTTTTATTAGATATCATGACTGCAGCTGATTAAAAATAGGCAGTGGCTAATCGTACGTGATTCTTCATAATGTAACTCTATGGGCAGCCTCGTTTACAAAATGACAGGCACTCCTTGACTCCAATTATAACTTTCCCGTACGAATAGCCACTCCGTTAAAAATATTATTATAAATGGAATTTTCATGGTGGGCACTGGATAATTGTTCTTCGTGCTTCACCAGTGGCATATGCCATAAGGTTAATATGAATCATCCTTTGCGAATTAAGTATGATAAGAAAATAATACATCATCATCATGACATTACAAAATTATTTACATGCCAGCATCGAGCAAGGCAACATTCTGCCATGATTAATTCAACAAACAAGTCAAGACTCAAGTCAAGACTCAGTCAAGACTCAAGTGAAGCTCACCTGACTCGTTCCACTACTCTATCCCGTGTCCAGTCATAGCAACCTTTTCCTACCAGACTTGCAGATAAACCTGTGAGAAAAACTGTTACCGAGAATGAAAATAAAGCAATCGAAAAAACACCCATTTTGTATCAAAAACCCCACAAAAGTAGAAGAATTCTTTGTGTGCTTGTTTTCCGTTTACATTCAGGATCATGTGATGCTGCTATCACATGACGACAGTCGATATCAAGTCACATGACTCAAGTAAGTTTAGTTGAATTACTTGCCACCTGGCGAGTAAACTACATCGACTGATTATTAAAAAACCTTTCAATTTTGTGTAATAAAATGTTCTTTATTGTTTATGGATCATTCTGCAGAGCTCTATTTATGAAACACCATTATTACCACTGAGAGTATAAATTGAAGAACTCCAATGTGGTATCAACATAGGCAACCTACAAAAAAAATCAAAAATATTTTGTGGTATTACTTAGATCTAACACTACACTCACCAGATGGCAGTTATAGGCCTACCCTTTACCTATACAGATACTAGTTAGAACTGATTATAGCAAAAGCCACCCTCCACAACGTGTTGCGGGGGCGTGATTCTTCTAACTACTTTTACCTCACATAATCACCAAATACCAGACGTTGACCCTCTTGGGCAACGTTGAATAGCCTAGGCTTACAGGGGCGGATCCAGGGTACAAAAAGGGCAGGGTCACCAAAAGATAAAAATGGCCCGAACATATAAAATAATATTTTTTGGCTAATAAAATACCAAATACACCATTTCTAGGTATCAAAGGCATAACAAATGGGAAAAAACTCAAATTATCATTTAATCTGATTATTATATATAGGCCTAGGCCTACATAAAATTCGAAAGATGCATTTAAAAATTAAGAGGGGGTCACGTGACCCCCCCCCCCTGGCTTAGGTCCACATATTGTAGAAAATGCATAAAATACCAATACGCCTAAACTAAAGGGGTAAAGCTGAACAGGGTAGCCTACATTGGTTTAATCAGAGGTGTCGGAGGCTATTTTCTATTGGTCCGGCTCCTTCAAATTACATTACGAGTGTCAGGGGGAGTTAGTTTATTTACTTGGGGGGGGGGGGGGGGGTATGCCTACGTAAACAAAAATATGCTAGGGGATCTACATGTTTAGAAACTGTTCTCCATTAGGCCCTATAGGCATATTGAATGTTATAAATGAAACTTATATTATGTGACGTCACAAGAATGAGTAGAACAATATCACAAAGCTTTAATTATAAATTGTGACTCTCACCTATAGATAAGTAATTGATTGAACCACAGAACTGTAGAGACTGAACCTAATGCCGCAGACGGTGGACCAACGTTAAACCAACATTGGTTCAATATGTTGTGTTTACCTGATATTAGGCATCTTTATAATAATGTAGGTTCATGGATGCATAAAAGCCGCCCTAGGCTAATAGTGTCCTATTTAGTTAATGGTTAAATGGTTTTAATAACAAAGTGGTATTTGTGAAAAGTCGTAAAATTAAAGGGACATGCCCAGGTCTAAAATCATCAAAAAATCGGTGATTTGATTTTAGCTTAATAATATGACCATAATATAATATAGAACACTTAGAACACGTAACATTATTATGGCCTAATTTGGACATTATTATGGCCTAATTTGGACATGTTTAGGCCTACATCATATTCCTAAACATGTCCATAGACTAGAACTGCAAAAAGTTTTTTTTAATTTTTGTGCTGCGCACTTACCAGTTAGGCTAGATATAGAGACTAAATTCCCGTATATATTCTTATTTTTGACATGTTTGTAATAATTAGAAATCAGGAATTTCGTCTCTAAATCTAGCCTAACTGGTGAATGCGCAGCACAAAAATTAAAAAAAACATTTGCAGTTCTAGTCTATGGACATGTATACATCATATAATAATAATTTTAGACCTGGGCATGTCCCTTTAACTCTTCAACAAGTTGTCTTATGATTTCCAGTAGGCCTAATCTACCGGTATCGGTAATCTGTCATTATATATTATTATGCCTATAGGCCTATAATCTATATTTCCAGTAGTCTATTAGTAGGCCTATAAGAGGCCTACAATCCCGCTGGTAGCCTATCTCCAGTGTTGTTTCATTGCTGGGCGAGCGTCGCAGACGGTGTAACGTTGTAATAGCGTAGAACAACATAGGCCCTACGACCAAGAACTTTTTACCCCAGTTATTGATACGACCAATGACCAATATGTACGTGCATCCTCCCCTATCTTTGCAGAGTGATCTTGTCCCTATACTACCCACGGTCGCACGCAATTGAGATGGTGTTTGTGTTTATAGAGACCGGGCATGCTGGGAGTTCAGCCAGAAGTTCCATGCTGTCATGCTTTTTTAAGACTCTGGGTCTCAGATCCGGTTCAATCTCCGGTCACTAAGTGTCCCCATCTATATCTCAATTGCAGGCGAGCGTGATACTACCCTGGGTCCCCTATAATAAGCCTATAGTACGTTGAGTCCTACTGGGTAGGCCCTATATGACATTTTTATTGGTTTTTAAGACTTAATACCTATTCACCTTAAATTTTGATACCGCCGTCCCAGCACACCGCCCCAGGTCAGTTGAATGCTAATAATTATTGACCAGGACATCTTAGGGATCTATGTATCCAGTGATCACTAATATTCGAGATCAATGGATGTATCAGCTATAAATAGGGGTATTATCTAATTATATGATGATTGTGTTCTTATGTAAATCTAAAATAAAATAAAAACTCCCAGAAGGCATATAATAGGCCTAACCTAAACAGGCGGGTCGTCATGATGATCAAACATTGTGGGCGCACAATGTAAGGGCACACATGTGCAGAATGGTCAACGTCCACAGGAGTGCTGTGGGGTCGCCGCAATTTAAAAAGTGTATTCAGTGAAGCATAGCTACTATCAAAGACCCTGTACAATAAGATAGTCAACTCTCCCCAAAATCACTCTCAGTATTGGGAGTTGGAACTAATGCTTTTACCATCTATCAAGTATGATTTTACCATATTACGACGAGTAATTATGACATTGATCCTATTAAAAACAATACATACCTTACATCATAAAAATCAGAAAAATAAGTATTGACGGAGGTTTACTTCTATTTTTTATCCAATAATTAGTTGGTTAGTTATCAATACGTTTTAATTGTCTTCTGCCCTTTGGTACCTCAGGGGTTGATGCGCCTGTATAAACAAGTATGCATATTCATTGTTTACAAACAACATGTGACGCCCAGCTAACACGAGACGTCGACTCAATTATAGTGTAATGCTGGTACAAGGTTTGTAATGCTGACCCAGCATTACACCATCATTGGTTCACCTTCTTGTATTTGCTGGCAGGTGACGATGTGTGCAAGGGTAGGTACGGGCAAAGAAAACCAAGATAGGGCAATGGAAAACATAATATTACTATATATTATAGTCTAATGACACAGATCATTTGTCGTGTTTATCATTCGGAATATACCTGAACAGAAATATTTTGTTGATATAAAGCATGTTACTGTTACTGCTGATTCACCTGATCTGAGCGATTCTGAAACAGAATTAGCTTATTCAATGCTGAAATCATTCACGCCACAAATGGGTATTACCATTGAGGAGGAGAATATTCTTGTATATATATCAGTGGATATATTTGTCGCAAAGTGTCTCGATCTGCAGGTAAAGTAATTTTGATGCCAATAATAAATTGCATACATTTCTGTCTAAGAAGCAATATTTGAATATTCAAGGTGTGTGGTTTTTGATCCACGTCAAAACCTAATACAATTGATAGGTTAAAATGAACGAATTTTCGGAAATATACCTGAACACATCCTACATAGGAGTCACCACAGAGATCAAATTATTACGTTCATCAAAGACACTAAATCACGTGCAAGTTGTGAATGTTTCACGTTAATTTTACATATTTATGTCCCCATTCGGCTACACCATGTACCGCGGGAAAACAATGAACACCTTATTACCAGTAACGGCAGGAGTAATAAAAAATTATTAAAATTCAACTATAAATAAATTGTGTCATAAAAATGAAGTGTCTTGTTTTCAAGATATCAATATACTGCTAACGCTCCAATCATCAGTGACATTGATGGCAGTGGTCCGAGAGAGAAGGCTTACATAATATAAATTTATAATATTGCTTTTGTGTTCTAAATATATTTGTTTATATAATAAAAGTTTGAATTAAAAGACACGTCTGCCAAGTTATGGTTGTTACCAATGTTTTGCTCCTTTGTGGTCGCTATGCTTGACGACATATCGTCACTCCCCTCCCGTTCTGTGCCCGCATATTTGTGTACTTTCTGTACACAGCTCTTCTGTTATTCAAATGAAGTCATTTTAAAGGGACCCCTTGGGATGAGACATTTTCAATGTTGTCAATTTTGACAATTTAATTTATATGAAGCTATATAGCCTACTGATCTTAACTGAAAATACGAAAAAGTCAAAAAACAATTTTAAAGCACTGAAAAAGAGTGAAATAGTTGTATTTCCAGGTCGTATATTGCCATGTAAACAAAACAAGTCAGCAATAATCAGCACTTTACATCGCATATTCCCACGTATCAGACGGTAAGATCAGAGCAGTTGCCGCTAATTGGTGTCTTACAGTCAGGACACGGGAGGACACACCTGCTGCACTGATTGTCTACCCAACGCTGGGCCGATGCCATCAGCATGTGGCCCAATGCTGTGAAAACATTCAATCGTCCTTCAGGTATACAAATAGTTTGTTTGGATTACTTCTGGTTTCATAGAAATGTTGATTAAAAATATTTGTAAAATATGAAAATTCTGAAAAAAATAAAAACATGATCAGTGGGATACACTACTTCAGTACGGGATTAAAAACGAAAATTGATGTAATCCCAAGGAGCTGCTTTAATCACTAAAATTGTATGATAATATAACATGACTTTTCTGCTATATTAGCAGTTATTTTCGTTCCAAAAATAAATATTGCAGAGATATTGTCATAACTGTCACACCTAGAAAAATATTATATTTTTATTTAGAGGCTAAAGTGGTGAAATTATCACTTGTTTTATATGATGATACACTTGCCAAAGCATAGTTCCAACTCCCGTTAAAAGGGGACAGCACTGCACAATGTATTACACGCATTTGTATGGTGAAATCCGTGCGTCGACCATCTTATCGTACAAGGTCTTTGCTACTATCTTCAAGATAGAGACCCTGGGCCCATATTCTCGTACAATTTACGATATAGCGTAGGCTTCTGATTGGTCGAGATGGCCATCTCGAACAATCAGAAGTCTACGATATATCGTAACTTGTACGAGAATACGGGCGCAGATGCTTTAGGATTTTACTTTTTGTTTTATAATATTTTTTTTTATAAAACATTTACTTCTTCTTTTATAAAAATAGTCAATCAATCAATAAAACTTCCATAGTGCCTATCCTCAGCGGATCGAACTCAGAGGCCAAATTTTCAAATTTGAGCAATTATAATTATAAATTTCTATATTTGAATTTGAAAGTAGGCCTATGTCTACTATAATATGCATTTTTAGGCCCACTCTAAACGTATGTATACCCTGAAAAAAACTGATGGCACTGCAAGTTGTGATCTAATCAATTATTTTTCACAGAGCAAGAGGGGGTTGGATTATGTGGGTGTGCCCTCCACCTACAGTTTTTTTCACACACTGGCCAGCAAAGACGACACGTTGAACCAATGCCGATTTAATGTTGGCCTAACTTTAAATCGGCATTGGTTTAACGTATCGTGGTTGCTGAGTGTCCCGTATGAATGAAGCTACATGGGGTCTAGATCAGGTGAGTCGTTGTGCTTCAGTGATTCAAAATTTGAGCCCACTCCTTTGTATGTTGACCACACTGCGCATGCGGGTGGGCCTACTTTGTTTGGTCGACGAATCGTATCGACATACCTACTGTAATCAGGTAATTAATGTACTAACTGAGTTTTAAAGTAACTTACCTGCTTACTGTAACCGATTTAAAAAACAACAAAATACTTAGGGTTGCTGATAACGCATAAATATCGGTAACGAACCCTTCTGTATGACTAAAACGCAAAGCGTAACGACCTACCTACTGTAATCAGGTAATTAATGTACTAACTGAGTTTCAAAGTAACTTACTGTAACAGATTTAAAAAAACAACAAAATACTTGGGGTTGCTGATAACGCATAAAGATCGGTATCGAGCCCTTTTGTATGACTGAAACGTTAGGTGCGTAAGTGAAATAATTATCTGATCAAAGTGTTATTCACAATAATTGACGTAATTGTATACATGTACATGATCATGATTATGTGATGTTTAATATTGGATATGTGCTTTTCTCATACATGTAGAAAATATCACATTCAATAGGCCTAATGCAGGACAGCATAAAGCAAGAAAAAACATACTTTTTTTTTAAACAAGAATTTTGATCAATGTTGCACCGACGTGTGAAACATCAGCCCTTCAATGTTGGAGAATAATAATTGTGCACGTTTACTAGATACAGATCTAACATAATTATATACAGCACCAGTAGACCCCCATTCGGGACACGTGTCTGCCATCACCTCACAACGTTTTGTTCGTTTTGTTTAACTTCCCTGTTTAGCCTGACTTTATCCACCTGGCGACAAATAAGCCATATAACAATCGAGAGAGCACCTCAGTGTCTGAGATCTTAGCCAACGAACCAATGTTGACTTGATGTTGGGCCAGCGTCGCAGACGCTGGGCCAACATTAAATCAACATCGGGTCAACTGTTTGTGTTTTTGGGTAGAACCATACAGCACGAAGCCAACCATGCACGTAGGCTATCCACTTTCAGCTATCAAGTTGTATGCCACATGCGGTCTGCACGTGTCTGGCTTTGACTGGGCAAGATGGCTATATTTATCAGTAGCTATACTTATCAGACATTATACATGTAGGTCTAGTTTACCTTGCTGGAACTAAAGGTTTTGTCTACTACTTGTTAAAACATATATGACCTTTCGTTTCCAGCAGAATTGTTGCTTAAATGTAAATTCCAGCATGACATTCACATGACATTCACAGCATGACATTTTTACTAACGCTGGTGATAACCAGCTGTGTTAAAAAGGGAAAATTCCAATAAAAGACGCACTGGACTAGCGCGTTGCTCAATTCATTTGTAAAACAACTGGATGCACTAGCCACGTCTCCGTTCTTTTTATTCAAGACACCCCCTTCTGAAGACGGCAAAAGAGTAGGCAAACAGCTCAGCTGAAAATTTATCTTAAAAAGTAAATGTTAAGTGAGGTTTACCAGGAACCACCTGTGGACTAAAAGCTTGTGCACGTGGCTGACACTAAACAGCTTATAGCTACATTAAGTCTTGCTCAACAGATTCGTGATAAAATTGAAAGTCTAGCAGACAAGAACACCTCACACGTGTTAAAAACAGATTTCACACCAATAATTTTCATCTATTCAAGTTCGTTAGCCATGGTAGACAGAACACATTTTAAGCAACTAAAAACTAATTAATAACTAATTTAACTTGGGTCTGTGAGGTATAAAAATGCCTAATTATGCCAAAAATATCTTGACAAAAGACTTTTTGCTCATTTAAATTTTAGAATTTTTCCTAGATATTAAGGAATTACTGTGAGCTGATTATTCTTTAAAGTTCCTCAAACAGTAGTCTAATTAAGCGTACGTCTTGCTCCGCGCAGTTTTTTTTGAATTGATAATAAGCACGAGACATTGACCCAATGTTGGATACATTTCAGCCCCTCCAGTTATTATTTTAACCCAAAGGTAAAGGTCCTAGGTCAATGAGAGACCACTTTCATTGTTCAGAATTCTGAACAATGAAAACTGGTCTCTCAGTCGTATGCTGTGACTGGACAACCACACTTTGGAAGATCCTCTCCTATTGACCAGCTTTGGGCACCACCCACACCACCTACCGCATGCAAGTAGAACCAGCAACAGGAAGTGATCGAAATCAGCCAAAAACTATGCCTTAACCAGAGGCTGAGATAGAGATGATGGAGTTATCTATAATATTCCCTGATCAAGCCTTGACTCACGCATGAGTAAGGTTTGCTCAGGTAATATGGATTTAGGCCATCTTGCCAATGTGTGCTTGTTCACCTGGGGCTCTGTAGTGTGTATCATGTAAATATGCCATGTTTTCCCACGATAGGTGATTGTAACCGGAAAGTCGTGAAGTTTTACTTGCGTAGGCCTAGAGAGATCATCAGCTGATCCAAAAAAAACAGAAAATAAAAAAATTCCAAAATAATTCGACTTCACAGCAAGCACGAGGCATTTCCCCAATGTTGTTTTTATGTTAGCCCGCCGTCTTCGACGTCGGTCAAACATCAAAACAACATTGGAGAAATGCCTCGTGTTCGCCGGGGTTAGCGAGACGAGCCCGCAACCCAGTTTTGGTCATGGTTGTCACAAAGTCAGACCTTGTCAGGTGCTCCAGCAGTTATTGAATTAAATTTGTATTGTTAAAATACTTTTGAAAGTCCAATAATAATTGAAAAATAAGGAATATTATCTAACGACTGCAAATGAACCTCGTAGGCAAGCTTTAACTTGTTTACAACCAGGCATGACTAAAATTATGTGGTGGCCAATATTCCTTATATAATCCACCGTCACGCTGTTGTTTGTAAGTCTGTGGAGAAGAGAACTGTGACGATTTCAATCGAGCTTTGCAGTTCAGTATCGGCTAACCCCCCCCCCCCCCCCCTTATGATTTCGGGTCACTGAAAGGAATGGCTTTGAATACGTAATATTTTGTTTCAATAGGTCTAACTACACCAAAATGATATCCTTTAAATCTGTTTTGGTTTGAACATGCTCCATTAACATAATCAATACTGCGTAAAATTTTCAAAAGTTTATGTGCGGACTATCTGACACGTGGACTGGTGGACTTTATGACACGCGGACTGTCTATTACACGCGGACTGTCTGACATGCTGTCTGACACGCGGACTGTCTGACATGCAGACAGTCTGACACGCGGACTGTCTATTACACACGGACTGTCTATGACATGAAAACTGTCTGACCCGCTGACTGTCTATGACACGCTGACTTTCTGACACGCTGACTGTCTGACACACATACTGTCTATCGCAGTCTGTCTGACACACAGACTGTCTGACACGCGGACTGTCTAACACGCAGACTGTCAAACATGCGGCCTGTATGACATGTGGACTGTCTGACACGCGGACTGTCCATGAAATGCGGATTGTCTGACACGCTGACTGTCTGACACGCAGTCTGTCTGACACTCGGACTGTCTGACATGCGGACTGTCTGACATGCGGACAGTCTGACACACAATCTGTCTGACATGTGGACTGTCAATCACACGCAGACTGTCTATGACACGCGGACTGTCTGACATGCTGACTGTCTGACACGCGGACTGTCTATTACGGACTGTCTGACACTCAGACTGTCTGACACGCGGACTGTCTATCGCAGACTGTCTGACACTCGGACTGTCTGACATTCGGACTGTCTGACACGCTGACTGTATCACACGCTGACTTTCTGACACGCAGACTGTCTATCGCAGACTGTCTGACACTCGGACTGTCTGACATTCGGACTGTCTGACACGCTGACTGTATCACACGCTGATTTTCTGACACGCAGACTGTCTATCGCAGACTGTCTGACACTCGGACTGTCTGACACGTGGACTGTCTATGACACGCAAACTGTCTATGACATGCAGACTGTCTGAAACGCAGACTGTTCATCACAGACTGTCTGACATACGGATTGTCTATCGCAGACTGTCTGACACACAGACAGTCTGACACACAGTCTGTCTAACTCGCTGACTGTCTATGACACAGAACTGAGCGCGCTACTGTCTGACATGCGGACTGTCTGACACGCTGACTGTCTATGACATGCAGACTGATTATGACACGCTGACTTTCTATGACATGCGGACTGCCTGACACGCGGACTGTCTAAACAGCAAACACAAAACATTTGTATAAAATGTATACAATGTTGGACCAACGTCGAAGACGTTGAGCCGATGTTATATAAGTCTTATATATTCTTTTGTGTTTGCTGGGTATGACATGCCGACTGTCTATGACACGCAGGCTGTCTGACAGGCGGACACTCTGACATGCAGACTGTCTGACATGCGGACTGTCTATGACACACAGATGTCAATGACATGCGGACTGTCTGACACATGGACTGTGTATGACACTCGGACTGTCTGACACGCAAACTGTCTGACATGCAGACTGTCTGACACGCAAACTGTCTGACACGCAGACTGTCTGACACGCAGACTGTCTGACACGCAGATTGTCTCACACGCGGACTGTTTGACACGTGGACTGTCTGACACTCAGACTGTCTGACATGCGGACTGTCTGACACGCTGGCTGTCTATGACACGTAGACTGTCTGACACTCGGACTGTCTGACATGCCGACTCTCCGACATGCGATGTCTATGACACGCTGACTGTCTATGACACGTAGACTGCCTATGACATGCAGACTGTCTGACACTCGGACTGTCTGACACTCGGTATGTCTGCCACGCGGACTGTCTGAGAGAATTAAAATGTATAATGGCCGTTGACCAATAACATAAGTATTCAAATGAAGCGGAAGAGCTAACTAAGACATTCATGAATAATGATTCCAAATTAACCCTTTAACCGCCAAATTATTCAATTTGAATTTTCACCCACTTAAAGTTGTGTCTCGCTGACGCGATCCACAGCTTCAAGTGAGTGAAAATTATTCAGATTTGACAAAATGGAGGTCAACTCTTTTCAAATCTTGCTGGTTAATGTCACATTTTATCCTTAACATATTTAAAATATGGTACTTAATGTGCTAATGAAAACTGAAAACCCGAATATATGCGACACCGGCGGTTAAAGGGTTAAAAAACCCTTTGTTTTCCATAGTTTTTAAAAAAATATCTCAGCATTGTAAGGGTTGACCACTATGCTGCTGTGACGGTATGTACGATTTCAAGGATATGTATCATACCGAATAATATGCCACTGATATCAATAAAATATGTTATAGTAGATAAAATATGTTATAGTAGATAAAATATGTTCTAGTAGATACTCAGTTAATCAAATAATTACATTTGGCAGATAGGCCTATTTCTCACAAATGAATATATTTGTCATTATTTGAAGCTGTCTCTTGCGTCAGCAATTCCAGCTTCAAAAATGAATGCACCATGGAAACAAGCAATAAAGTAGAACATATATGTTAACATACGAAGGGTAATAGGCCCCCTGTGTGTTTAATTTCGTAGTGAACCCACAAAATAAGTATCATTATTATCTTTAGATTAGCACAAACAAAATATTATATTATGATTTCAGTTCTAGGATAAGTATCATAATCATATCTAAGTGGACAAACTAATTTTCATGTACGTTGGCTAACACAGAGATGCGATGACTGTTACATGAAATGAGATCAACTGTTTATTTTACGTTTTTTACAGTATTTTACGGGCTCATCCATCATTTATATATGTCCTTGTAACTAGGACAGAAAGTTATTCTAGTCCAGTTTCGCGTGTACGGTATGCACTAAAGTGGCCTAAAATTCCATCGATTCATTTATTCATTCTTTCGTTCGTTCGCAGCTTAATCACAGATTAATTTTCTCATATTTATACCGTATATATGTTTTCCATTAGTAGGTCGATGTGAATATTTGCACAAAATTGTGTCATTTTTTATAATTGTTTCTTTTGAACAAATATCTTAGTCAGAACAAGTTCTGCGGTAAACAAACGAGCCGGAATTCAGCAATAAAACAACGCTGTCATTATTAATATTAAACAGACAAGGCGCCTTACCACTCGTTCTAGATCATAATTATGAGAGCTACTATTATTCCAATAAAGAAGAATATTAAAATGTTTTTTATTGCTTGCACATGAAATGGCAACGATCAAGTAAGAACTCGAACACTCTTGGTGTGTAAATGGAGAAGGCGTGTATATATTTTTTATGCCGCTGAGGTGGGCAGCAGGAAGAGAGGTTTGTTTACATTGTCGCGTCCAAGAACCACAGAAATTGCGATCCAGATTAACTATACAGGCCCAACCAATGCTGGACTAATGCTTGACCAACAGCAGATACATTGCTCCCACATTGAACCAGCGTTACGTCAGCAATTAAGTGGGCTCACTTGTCTGACTCCCAGCAGTGAATCGGCCCAACTAGTAAGAACCCCAGGCCTAAATAGTGTAGGTCGTTGTTCACATCGTCTTGTGTTTCACATAAAAATAATTTAATAATGTCTGATAATTTTCCAGAATTCAAACTAACGAACAAGAAAGAAGAGGACCCATGTACTGTATATTTAAATCCACTATCTACTTTTTAAGCAATGATTTCAAGAACGGAAGTGTTTAGGAAAAAACGTTAGCTACTTCCTCAGTGATACACTAACCCTAATGTATATGTTTCATGTTGGGCCACCGTGTGCGACTGTGGCCGAACAATGAACCTACACTGTGCTAATGCCTCCTGTCTGTCGTAGTCAATCACAACCCACTGGGCATACGACGTTGTTGTGACGTTGAATCAACGTCATTGACGTTGATTCAACGTCGCAGCAGCGTCGTATGCCCAGTGGGAAGTCGGATGAATCACAGGCTATTGCGCAACTCAGTGTATGACTCGATATGTTCAGCTGAACGCCCTGATTGACTGCCTTACCTGTGTGTAGGTATTTTGCTGATTCGGACAGATTTTTGGGGGATTCCCCCCAGCAGGACTCGGTTACTTGGCTCAGGCGGGGCGGGGAAGAGTGACTATCCCGGGACAGGTGTGAGGGATCACCACGGCGTGGATCCGCTCAGCTCTAGATGTTGGAACAACGTCAGTTGTATGCTTAGCCAACGTCTGCTGAGGTGGGCCAGTACTTGTCTAATGTTGATCATGGAGGCGAGGAGATTGTATACCTGTGTCAGATGTCTGTATCCAGAATCGATGAGTAAACGGTCCGAGAATACTGCCCTGGTGTCATCTGCCGATAAAATTCTTATTTTTGTTGATTAATTACAGCTTACTTTTTGCATACCAAGCTTGATACAGTCAAATGGTACACATTCCTTATTTCTATACCTTCTAAATTACAGGTGATGTACATGCAGCCAGGCATATAATAAAACAAAAATATTCCGCCTACTCAAACAAACTTTGTGTAATCTACCAGACATACGTTTAATCTACCAATAATATTGAAAACACCAAGAACGTATCTTGTGATTGTAGTTAATGAAGTGGGCTAGTGATTTTTTACCGTTGTTTTATGATCACATTGCATCACAATGGTATCCGCATTGTTTTGCTCTGGTATTTTTGAGTTGCTTAATGTCACTCTTTAGTTATAAAATTACCTTTATATAATTATTATGTCACCCTTGTGTGGTAAAAATAGAATCAACAAACATTTAGGACAGAGTAACGAATGGGGCGACACTAACGCTGTCCGTGCTGACCCACTCGCATACCTAGCTTACATTTTTGACATTTCACTGGAGACATCCGTGAACAGTCGGGACCCTTATCACCGCAGCATGGATCAGTGGATAGGGTTATTTTTTGGCAGGCAGTGGGGATGACGCATATGTGTATATGTATACTCGAAGATGATGCTTTAGATCCAGCAACAGCTGTAGCAACAGCAACAGCTGAGGGAAGGCCCAGTAACACGAAACGCTGACACGTTGTTGGTTTGATGTTGATCCAGCGTCTTCGACGCTGGACCAACATCAGACCAACAACGCCCTTGCTGAAGATCATCTCCCAGCCTGTTGCTGTTGCATCTGCTGTTGCAGGACTCGATGGTTGCTGCAGCTGTTGCAGGCCGGCTCATGCAGTCTGGCTCATTCACACTTTCCAGAACAAGCGGCCGTCCGTCAACCACTCACTGCCCAGGCATGCAAAAAACAACCCCGCTCCCTCCCACACTGGCAGCCCGCGGATTCCCCGATCCCTCCCTCCCGAACCTGGGGACATATAAACCCGGGATCTGATCCATACGGCACATAATCCCCCAGGACGTCGTCATACAACAAGAGTGTGAATAAACTACTCTCCTGGGTAATTTGCGGTACCTGAATTTGTTACAGTTGAGTACAGGTGCGAAATCGCAGGTAATCTGCTGAGCTTGACTGCTTCCAGTTCGTTTGAAAATTCCGACTGACTGCTTCTGGTTCATATGAAAGCTTTGACTGACGATCTCTGCAAAATAGAGTGATAGACATCTTCTGTATAGAGTCTATACATAATAAGACACCTGGGAATCACCCCTCGTCAGCAGGGCCGTCAACCGTGTCCCACCTCCCAGTCTGACAATAACAGACCGTGACCGATTTAGCCAGTAGGCACCCCGACCAGTATTCAGGTAAGACAAATTTCAATACTGACATAATATTTAATTGACAACTTATGATTCCAGGTGTTACTGAATGATCATGTCCTAGTTGTAGCCGGTTGGTATTACCATGCTGATTTATCGTGATTTACACTTTATTTCTGCTCAATAATTTATCATAAAAAATACAAATTATAAACCGTTAAGCAGATCTCCCAAATTTGTTTGCATGCATGCTTAAGAAATCTCTCAGCTAAACGCTCGCGAGTGACCTTCAGCATACCTGTGCTATGCAAAGTCATCATTATGTTACCTACGCGTGAGCTCTCTGTGGGCATTAATATGTGGGCATTAATGTGCCTATAATGCTGATGCTTGAGTGAGTGAATCTTTCTTTACGTCGCTTTCTGCACAACCATGGCCATATCGCGACAGAAGGAAGCCCGAAACCGGGACTATACCCTACTCTTATTTCGAATGACTTCAAGTTTTTAGTGTACAGTACCATAAGCAGCAATGTACACTCCATACATTTGAACAGTTTGGAACACTGTATATGCACAAACACGATGACAAATATCCGGCCCGACCGGGATTCGAACCTGGTACTAACCCTAGGTTACAAGCCTCAGTCGATGAGCCATTCAGGGCCAGCCGAGGCTAATGCATAACCATTTATTTATTGCATACAACTCTGTACTTTTTAGTGTGATACATTTATATATGAGAATATAAGACAATTACGGAATGGAATTATTTCCCCTGAATCGTGTATTTTTTTTATTTAGAAGTCATGACCAGTGATAATATATTAATGGCTACTAAAACTACATTGAGAAAGCACTGGGCCAACATTATATGTGAGCTGGGCACTCCTAACGGTGTGGCAGGTAAAAAGCGTAACACAATATGTCCCAGAATCCTCTAACACTAGCTCCTACTCCTCCCACATGATTCAGAGACCTGAACATGATATAGTATATATATAGCATGTATAATATGGATGATGTTGTCCAGGCGCTCCATTTTGAGTTCCGTTCTCAGAAACAGCCATTACCGTCTACGGTACATTGGGCTACAAGCGTCCCCTTGGATATGAAAGGGTGTATCTGCCACTTCACAAAGTGGCAGATACACCCTTTCATATCCGAGAATTTTTTGTCACATGCAAACCAGAACTTCAGAAGGACTTTGTGATGCGTCACATGAAGAGTTTCCCAAGGATGTTAGATTTGTTTGTGTAACTTATATAGAAATGTCGGTTATACGCACGTGGTAAATAGAATGGGCATATCACCGTGATACATGTAGGCCTACCCTAGTCATTGTATCACAATATATATGGGCTAGCTGGCACAATATAGGATTGAGTCAAATCATTGGCATTAAATATTCCTTTATTGCCATCATACCATGATTACACATGCAATATGACATCAGGGTCACATCCCGTCGAGTACCTGACATGCGTGACTCGTCCAGCAACCAAGAGGTGTTACGACGTTGGCCAAGCATTTAGTCAACTTTGTGTCAATGACTTGTTTTGGCTAAGGTTAGAAGCCTATTGATTCATTATAAGATTCCTCCGCGCAAAATGGTGACCGCTCCCCATGCAATTTTGAATTTGACTCTTTATTCACCACATATAGCGATAAGAAGAGTTAACGCTTACTTCTCAGTTCATCTGTCATTCTCAGACATAGCACTGTAGCCTATACATAACCCAAGGAGGTTAAAATAGTCAACCTCCTTGCATAACCTGATACCACTTATACAGGGTAATAGGACGATTAAGCCTCGGCCTGTCACCGAGCCTAAAACTAACGTAATTTGTGTCTATTTTTTGGGAAAACTGTTCGTATAGGCTTGATTTTTCTAAGAGTATTATGACAAGTGAGGTTTACAGGCTAACGTGTGTATACATTTTAAACATGTATATATCATATATATCATATACGTGAGGAATTTAATATAATTTTGGCATCTACAGACCTACACCGGTAGGCTAATCGTGATGGTACCGTTATGTCATAATATTGTGATATTTGAACATTGTCAAGCAATGTAGGAAATTGCAATAATTCAGAGCTTGTCAGACTAGTGAACGGTTCAGTGAAATCAACCTACAAAAGCGTGTAATTACACGTGGGAATTTTCAGATCGACTGAGACCTAAATATTGTTCGGTTTTCAACCTAATTAACTTACCAAGTGCTACTGGTACGAGAAGTTGGCTCGATGCTGGGCCACGTTCTTGTACAAGCTGTATACTCATATGGGCGGGGGCCCTAGGGTAGTGGTTAGCACCGCTGCCTTTCACGCCAGAGTTCGGGGTTCGGTTCCCGGTCTCGGCGGTTTCAAAGAAACAAAAATGTTTCTTCCCCATCCACGTGTGAAAGTCAGTATTGTGGGGAGCCTCCGTGACCGAGAGGTAGCGTGCTCGGCCTCAGACCGCCAGGGCTCGAATTTCGAATCCTGTGTCTGGAGGACAGTGTCATCTCAATCATCTCACCATCCTCAGGAGGTTCTCCTGGCCCAGTTTAGCCTATATGTGCACAAAAGTGGCCTAAAGCCCGATTCATTTCATTTATTTTTGTATACTCATATAATATGACAGTGACTTATGCTGTCCCCAGAGCTAACATAGCGATGTACACTCGTGACACATAAAACGTATACATGTATATATGGGGTTTGCGGTATTCTCCTAGACACTTCTCAGCAAACAGGAGACGGTGACCCAGTGACGAATTAATGTTGGCCCGACGTCGCAGACGTCGGCTCAACAATAAATCGACATTGGGTGAACGTGTCGTTTTTGTTGGGTTCTTCATAACTTTACGTTTTCTGCACGAAAGAAAGCGAAATCCTGTCATCTGTTTTATATTCACCCAGGACATGTCCAGGGCCGCCGCGGTGGCACATTAAGTTCGGCTGTGGATTTGTAATCTGGAATTATTTCGGGTTCGAATCCTGACTGGGCCGGACATTGATAATCGCCATTGTGCATGATAGAGTAATCCAAGCTGTTCAAAGGCCTGGAATATACAGTGCTATGTATGATACTGTCCACTATATAGAACATATGACATCATGCATTTGTAAAAAAAAGTAGGGCATTGTCCGGCCCGAGGTTGGATTCCTCCAGTCACAAATTATTATACGAACGCGACGATGCATTCACTCAGGACATTTGCACGTTTGATGAACGTCAAAATTGATGCAGAGCTGTCAAAAATGATCATATATAGGGTTACTTTATGGTGCAGAGGGCGGAGGGCCTGGTGAAGTGGCTAAAGCTGCCTGCTTGGAAAGTCGGAGATCGCTGTTGGAACCCCACTCTGGCATCAAAGTTTCAATGAAACACAATGCTTCTTCCCCGCTCACTCGTAAAGATTTAATATTGTGGGGAGCCTCTGTGACCGAGAGGTAGCGTGCTCGGCCTCAGACCGCTAGGGCTCGAATTTTAAATTCTGTTTCTGGAGGGCAGATTCGTCTCATTCAACTCGTCATCCTCAGGAGGTTTTCCTGGCCCAGTTCAGCTTACATGTGCACACAGGTGGCCTAAAACCCCATCCATTTCATTTTTATTAAGGGTGAAGAGTTGCCAATATTCTCACACAATCTAGACCAAACAGACTACAAAAATAAATTTCAGCTCAACCAGTTATTTTATACGTACTCTGTTATAATTTTACCTTTCCTATCTGAACCACTGTGTGTAGATATTAGCTATCAAATTTGCTTTGATATAGTTAAAGTATGAGAATCGTGGCAAGTACGCATGTATAACAGAGGACCACACCAAATAGAGATGATCCAGTGTGACGTCACCGTACGTTTACTATACTGTGTGAAGGTTCCCTTGCCATGACCACCCGAAACACTCGAGACGACCCCATCAGCTTTCAACAAATCTAAACATTGAAAAATAAGAGGTGACGATGTTGAACCTGTCGATCGAATTTATTGAGATAATCTGTGATTCAAAATTATTGTTTTTTAGTTTTCTTTTGCTCTGTATCTGTATCTGTATATTACGTGGCAGTACGCACTATTGTGCTATCGCGCCACGGGAGTAACTTAGCAAGGCCTGTTAGCATTCATGATATCATTCATGGCCTTATATATGTGCCAAGTACTCCATATTGTGGATTTTTTGGGGTCTTGCCGGATGGAAACGGCGCCTACGTCCATTGAGGTTATTTTTACGTCCAACTCAAAGTCAGTCAGACGAGCCATCTGATTTACGTGGTTCTCTGAGCCCCACGATAGTGTATACGGCACCTGGCAGTCCCAGGCGGTCACCCATCCAATTATGAACCGGGCGCGACGTCGCTTAACTTCAGTGATCGAGCAGATATCAATGAGCGAACGCCGTATTCCGTCTACAAATGTCTTGCTAATGATGTTTTGTAAGTGAAGATTATAATAAACACCACAAAAATATGGAAATAGTGTTCTATGTGTAATATATCAAATGGAAATACTTGATAAAAACTTTAAGCAACAACAGGAAGGTAAACAGGCCTCGCCCTAGCAAAAATCTCTGCTCTCAGCTATAATTCTGTAACTAGCGAGAAAGCTATTTCCGCCACCGGAAGCTACTGGCCACGACTTGGCAATCCTGATAAGTACTTATGGCAAATGTTGGCGCAACGTTGGACCAGCGTCATCCGACGCTGGCCCAACGTTGAGCCAACATTTGTTACCATGTACATGGACGTGTGTTGTTTGTTGTGGTTGTGATGAATGAAAGCATTGTAGATAACAAGAATACGTGCTTGTTGTTTCCAAACATGTGTCCACGATGCCAGGAATTTGTGGAGCTACCTCCCGCCCCCTATTAGGGACCCCAGACGATAAGAGCATGCAATGATAAAAAAAGTATTGACCAACCCCCTGTGTGTGAATGCTGTGGACAACAAGAAATAAACTGACCGAATTTTCGGGAAAATTGTAAAAAGTAGGACTATCTTCTTGGTTTATACGTGTATTTTTTTTATAGAAATTAGATTCATGGATCATACGTCACTGTTAAATTCAAATCATTTTGTAATATTCCAATTAGTCTTTTAAGAGTATCATTAAATTTAACTCAAAATATTAAAATTGTTCCTTTCTCACCAAGAAGATCACATGAGCAACAATTTACAGCAAAATAATGATAATTCGTTCAACACATGTGCACAGGTAATGTCTGCTAAAATTACCTTGACCGATCAATTGTGTAATTCAACGGTCGAGCCGTTGAATTTAAAAGATGTGAGCAAATCTGTCCATTTAGTTAGTGTACTGCAGTTATTGAGTATTCAGTTGCTGCAGCTACTTGTTTTCATTTTATGAAATTCCAATTTACTTCAAATATGATTATTGCGTGGTCTTCCATGTGGAATCCAATGTGTGTTGTATACCCAGCACACCAACACCTCCATAACGTCATCTGTGGAGTTTAGAGAGTTGGTCTTTGTTTTTTCACCATAAAACGGCCACATAAATCCCCCACGTAAGATTGCAAATAAATAGACAAGAACATTGGGGCCGACGATTAACTTGCTCGGTACTGCAGGCAGGTGAGAGATTTTCATCCACACCAAGTTCTGAATCGCGACAGCGATTCAGAACTTGGTGTGGATGAAAATTTTATCGACAGATAATTTAAATATCATAATCCCAGTAATATGACGCATCAGATGTGCTGACTCGATGTGCAAATCATAGAAATTTCGCGTCGAAAAATATAAATTATGAGCATCGCACGCCCCCTCGCACTCGAAGGGTTAATCGCGGAGAGATGTGTCCGCCTGACAAGGAGGAGGAGCGAGGCGTCAGGAGGGAGTCCTGTTTGTTGATCCGGATTGCAGACACTCGAAAGACGTCCTCAGAAAATCCGCACCAGTCTGACTCCCCATCTGTCATCATTACATCTCCTGACTTCTCAGTACTGGTCGCCGACATTTTTCATCATACCTCGATGTTTGCGATTTTACTCAACCTTGTCTCATTGTTGGTACAATGCCTACGTTGGTTAAAATCGGAGTCAAACATATCGTGCTGGTTGGGGCCCACATTCCGGGAATGATTTATTCCTGAGCCGTGATCATTTATTATTACACCAAACGCGCTTGTAAATGAAATGAATCGGGCTTTAGGCCACCTTTGTGCACATATAGGCTAAACTGGGCCAGGAGAACCTCCTGAGGCTGGTGAGATGATTGAGATGACACTGTCCTCCAGACACAGGATTCGAAATTCGAGCCCTGGCGGTCTGAGGCCGAGCACGCTACCTCTCGGTCATGGAGGCTCCCCACAATACTGACTTTCACACGTGGATGGGGAAGAAACATTTTTGTTTCTTTCAAACCGCCGAGACCGGGAACCGAACCCCGGACTCTGGCGTGAAAGGCAGCGGTGCTAACCACTACCCTAGGGCCCCCGCCCCCAAACGCGCTTGTAAGTTTATTAATGCTGTCCAGGCCACCAATTCCGTAGCACATTCATAACATGACATGCTGCATTCCCAGATTAGAGGAGTATGAAGTACACAGTAAGCGAAAGAGTTCAAAGCAATATAGATAAATATGCCTAGTTACAGTAAATTTGTTATAATAGATCGCAGAAAACACGAGATTGAACTAATTCTGCTTTAATGTTTGAACTAATGCTGGTTAAATGTTGGACCATTGTCGTAGACAGTGTACCAAGAGTGGGTCAATGGCTGGTTTATGCTGCGTGACAGGTCAGGATGGGAATTTGTTGACAGTTCGGAAATGACTGGGATTTTTCCCTGTTGTACACTATACCCCCACTCTACTTTCAGACCAGCAAGGACGAGAATATGACCACCCTGATGATCCAGTATTAACCTTTTCACTACCATACATGACGGAAATTTCCGTCGTCATTCGTCAATGAACGTAACCATAAAATGACACAAATTCTCGTCAAATATATACTACATTTATGTATTTTTCGTCATTTGAAGCTGGAAATTGCGTTAGCAATTCCAGCTTTAAATGACGAAAAATGGAACTCCTACACCAGTATATCTGGATCCTGGCATGCACTCCGGCCTGGAAGTCAAAGGGTTAATTAATGAGTTAATATAGACATATAGAGCTAACGAGGACCAGCATTCAGCCAACACCTGGAGAAATTGTTGTTTTAAATTGCCAGTACTAAATTATACGGATTTAAACGACATTTACCAGACCTTTTAGATTAGCAGAATATTAATTCGCTGTCACAAACAAATTCGAAAGTTACCATACTCATGTCTGTTAGTGGATGTGAAAAATAAACTTACAAAACCTTCACTTTACAGTACTTTCCAGTGAAATTACAAACAAACAAAACATGTTCACAATGACCTAGAATACCACATTGAGCATTATTGTTTTTATTTTAGCAGCATCCAAGCTCAGTGCTATGAAGTGCCAACTATAATGTTGAGTACTTACTTGAACACGCATAATGTCACTCATTGTAATATGATGAAGGGGTAAGCCAGCTAACACGAGACGTTGACCCACTGTTGTTTCAATGTTTGTGCCAGCGTCACAGACGGTGGACCAGCATGCAAACAACATTGGGTAGACGTCTCTTGTTAGCTGTAAAACTTCGGTAACCCCCATAATAATAAAAATGTCATAGGTGCTGATGTGGAATTCGCCATCATTTCCTCGTTGATATGCTACTCTGAACGTAAATGACCTATCGGAATCAGTTTATGCAAAACGTTCGCTTTACGTTAGGTCAACCCCGTTCGCGTTGGCACAACATTGGACTGGTCTTGGTGGTCTTTTCTGTGGACTCGGCAGTCTCGTTAGCTCCATGCACGAAAATTATAAACATTGGATACGACGACGTGTTCGAAATAAACAAGATAAACCACGAGGACATCGGTCACACTAGTACTGGGCAGGATGTGGAGAGGTAAAAAAATTCTATCATTATATCTGGAAAAAACCCTCAGGAATTTGGTGCTTCTGAAATATATTAAGGGGATCATCCTTTAATTAAACAGACAATTATCGGTACTAAAAAAGTAAGCCTATCGTGACAATACCACTCTTGACAATAACATCTTATTCATTCATTCATGCATGCATGCATGCATGCATGCATTCATGCATGCATGCATGTATTCATTCATTCATTCATTCATTCATTCATTCATTCATTCATTCATTCATTCATTCATTCATTCATTTATTCATTCATTCATTCATTCATTCATTCATTCATTCATTCATTCATTCATTCATTCATTTGTTTATTCTTGACAATAATTTTATCCAATGATAAGAGAATGAAGTTTTTCCCAATTTCATCGTAAAAACACCCCATTCACAGTGTTCAGCCGTGTAAACTGTCCTATATAACAGTCGGTGGTCCTGACAGTCAATCGGGAATCAGCACCCGCTTCTTGTCACAAGAACGGGTCATATTTCTGGAGGACTGGGTTTAATTGGCATTTTTATCGCCAAAAAAACTAGACGTTTCCGTTCCTGTGTCAAAAGGTGACATTGTTGAAAAATCTGGAACAAATCCATGTCTGGGATGCTGAAGAATCCCAAAACACGGATTTGTACCAGACCAAAAATATCAAAATGTTCCCATTAAAATGGATTCGAATTATCTTAAATTAAAATGGAAGAAATTCAGTTCGGTCTGAATTGAAATAACTGAATTGAAAAAATAAGTGGCCTACTTCTGTCATGGTTATGCAATAGACGTTTCCAGACATTATTGATAGACCTCTCGGCAGGCACAATACATTTAACCAATGTTGGTTTAGCGTTGGTCCAACGTTGTAGACGGTGGACCAGCGTTAAACCAGCATTGATTCAACGTCTTGAGGCGGTAGGGTGTGAAACCGGACTCGATCAGCCAATGACGTAAAACCAAACTGTTGTGATTTGGGTGAAAAATCGATGATTTAGTTTCATTAGACCGTGTAAGTACGTGGCAGCTCGGACAACACTACACGGATGATGTCGTTAGGTACGACAGCTATCAGCAAAAACTAATAATAATCATTAGATATAATTATACAGAAATAGTAACCACGAATTTTTAAAGCACTTCCTGCCATTGAAAAAATGCGAAAACAAACCCAGACAGATGAGAAGCGGATTAAGATCTATGTCAATGTTGTATTCCTGATGACAGGTTACGTGGGCAGTGAAAATGTATGGCACAACTATTATAAGATTTATATCGTATTAGCAAACAACATTATATGAATAAATATGTCAGCCTATATTAATTATTTAATAATTATATCAATTTACAATTTTTAAGGTATTTTGCAAACTAGATCTATACTTATTGGAATGTGAACATAGTGATTTGAGACACATTTTGTTTTTTAGTGTATAAATATTATTGTTATTGAGCAAAGGCTTTTCTGACTAATAATAGCCATTCCCAATCGCCCTCATTCATCTCTATAACACCCATAAACCTATCACTACATGTGATTAGTAATCTCGCGGACAAACATTATCAGGCTGCCAGAATACTATGTCAGTATGCCGGCGTAATGCTGGGTCAACGTGTTAGACAGTGGTCCAGCGCTGGATACTCATTAGCGGGGAGAGTCTCATATCTCGTATGTCAAGACTGTTTACAACTATCTTGACCAAGATAGTCCAGATCACATGGCTTGACTCTAGATCCATGGACTGAGTCCTTTGTCTGATAGTCTGCCTTTCATTACGCCTCAGGATATTGATCCTGCATGCGAAAGGCAAAATATAAAATCATTTCCGTGACACCCCGTTCCAAAGTAGTTCGGATTTTTTCCGATCAGGTGCGAGACGTTGGAACAGCAGGTGGACATGCACCAACGCTAATCCAACATCTCTCTTATTCAGTGGTACCAAAGAGTCTTAAACCTTATCCTACTGATCGCGACTATTGTCGTTTTTTATCTGTTTTATTAGTCCACCAAATCATTGATATTGGGAACGAAATGGGTGCTTAAACAGCAGGATTGGCAAATGTTTAATCTCACATTAAACAAATATGAGTAATTTTTACCCACTTGAAGTTGTGGGTCGCGGTAGCGAGACAAAACTTCAAGTGGGTAAAAAATTAAATATACTAACTTAACAGGATAAGGGTTAATGTAATTAGACTCTATACTCTGGTGGCACCACGCGCCCCAGAAAACACGCTGAACCAATGCTGGTTTGATGTTGGGTCAACGTTGCAGACATCAAAACAGCATTGGTTCAACGTCCCGTGCTCGCTGGGTTCGAGTCTGCAGGTTCAGCTGTGATGTGTCACTACGTATAGGCGTCATGGATCACATGCCATGTGCACACAGATGGGGATGAAAGAAAGCCGACAGACACGTGACAATTATTTTTGTTTTTTTGGGGGGCGGATACAAATCCAGGAGTAGTTGGCCTATGTTTCACTAGGTGAAACAACATGAGTGGGTCTGATGCTATCTCAACGGTGCCTCATTCAGTTCGGCTGAGGGCTGTGGGTCACCGTGGTTGTAATCCAAACTGTTCAAAGGCCTGAACTGAACCTCTGCCTATCATATGCACTATAGGAAATCCCTGAAGTAGCCACAGAATAATAGGGTGTGGTCAAGACCTCGGGAATTCATGTTGAGGCCATATTGTTATTATTACAAAGTGCTGAAAGTGACGTAAAACCTCACACACTCACTCATTTGCTCAATTATTTTCTTCTCTATAAGGGGGCCACTATTCAATTCCTAGGGGGGGGGGGGGGGCTGGAGTATTTTTGAAATAAATATTTTGAGATTTATTTTTCAAGAAATATATAATTGTCTGAAGAACATGCTGTAAATAAATAATTATTGGCCCTCAAAAAAAAAAATTCCCTCGCCTCGCTCGGCATAGTTAAATGACGCTTCAATTTGTGGAGCATCGCTTCGCTCGTCTCCTTAGCTCCCACATCAATACAAAATGTCAACGTCTCCGACACGTGCAAACGCACGTTGCTATAATCAAGAACGTTGTTGGTATAATCTGGGAGGTGTTACACCTCCCTGGTATAATAAAGAACTTCATAGTTCTTGGTGTAATGTTCCCGGAGGGCTAATTAATCACATGCCCATTGTGGAATGTGTCCCAGGGCACCATGGCCAGCCCACCAAACCCTGGGGCGTCTGTCATGTTGTCTAAACACCGTAACAGCCAAGGTTATACCTTAATTAATTATGTGTGATTTTGGGATAAACAGCAGGCGTTCTGATAAAGATATTTTGATCTCATTGGCGAAGCATGAACTACGCCCTGTTTTAACCCAGCATTTAAGTTATAGGATTAAATTTTCACCCACTTGAAGTTGTGGCTCGCTACCGCGAGCCACAACTTCAAGTGGGTGAAAATTACTCATATCTGCTTACCGTGACACCAAAATTTCGCAAATCTTGATGTTTAAACACTCATTTCATTCCCACTGACAGTGATTTGATCGGCCAATAAAACGAATTACAAACGATTATAGTTTTTCTTAGCGCCTAAAGGGTTAGTATCCCTGCAGGTTGAGTATTTCATCAAGTCACATGTCGCGGGAGATCAACATTAATGTGAAGCCGTTTAAACATGAGGCTTTTCACATCCCAGCAAACACGATACATTAACCCAATGGTGGTTCAATGTTGGACCACCGTCTACGCCACTGGCCCAACATTGAACCACCATCGGGTTAATGCATCGTGTTACTGGGATTGCTATAAGTTGATTTTGTAGTTCATATCTCACAGTAGGATCAGACAAGTAAATGACGGAAAAGGAAAAAACAGTAGTATGATAGACGGTCACCAG
Source organism: Flabesymbios commensalis (assembly GCA_964017125.1). Lineage (NCBI taxonomy): Eukaryota > Metazoa > Annelida > Polychaeta > Terebellida > Flabelligeridae > Flabesymbios > Flabesymbios commensalis. Next base: position 38,044,694 of record OZ024909.1, read on the forward strand.
GTGGTGCAGTGACACACTGATTATTGTGGACAATTTCACTCATGAGGCCGCACGCGATCACCCTTGTTATTAGGGAAGTTCTACGATTATGTTATCTAGTATACATAGGCAAGATAGGGCTCGTTATATAGGGTTTACATAAATTCGTGATTAACTACCACGATTATTTTTTTGATGTGAGTGAAAACTGTAGAATAAAAAGGATGACGAGCTATTTTTTCATCCAGGACCGCCACCTCGTGACATAGTCTTTAGATTAGACGCTGCACTATATTTTATGAGAAACAGATGGAATCAATGAAGGCGGATTCCTTCATGATTTTACGCTGGGAGTAAAATGTGAATTCTCATTGCAAAAGTCAGCGTCCAAAAAATAAATTATTTCACGAAAAAAAATATTTTAAGGTGTCTTTGAAATATTCATTTGGGATTTATCAAGTTAGGCCAAGTTAAGATGAACTCTCTAATATTTAATAACACATGTTGGAATTATTGGGGTTTTTTCAATATATTCTGAATCTGCTCTATGATATTACCTCATTATGAAATTAAAGTCATCAGCATTTATGAAGCTATATTATTGAAATATATGTTTCACACATGTAAATTAGCTTGATTTGTTTTGCAAAAAAGGCTATATATAATGACCGCTAGTTCACAACAGAATAGGCCCCTATCTTCACTTGGCTCACTTGAAGTCACAAATCCCATATTTGAATCAGGGACGGTCATAACCTATCAAGATTCGCATTTTCCCATGAAGGGTATCAATCTAGTCCGCAGTCGAAAAGAATATCGTCTTTAAAAAAACCAGTCTGTCAACTGAATCGTTTCCGAGAGTTTGAGGCTCGTCGATCAGCCCTGGTGTGTAATGGATCAGATGCACATGTCACGTACAGAAATGGGCGATGACAACGAGAGATAGGCTACGTCTGTGAAGACTCGGAGACGTTGCTGGCTCAGAATTAGGCCAAAGTGGCCCAACCCTGAGCCAGCATTGGGCCAACGTCCCTAGCGAGCTGAGGTTTCGTCTGGAGCACTTACAGTTGTCATTTGCATGTGTGACAAGCGGTGGCATATGCATATACTTTTAAGTGATAACCGTTGACTTTCTCGATATATCATAGTGGCTCAACTGTTATTCCAGGAAGAAAATAACGTTATGTCATTTTTATCTTGTCTTTGTTTTCTTTTTCAAGAAATGTGAAATCCTGTAGATATTGGCCTATCTGCTAGGTTTAAGACACCGGCTCACATCGAAGGTTCGTTTTAATAGACCTACATTAGAAAACCTGTCGCTGACCTAACCTGTCGCTCCTCTATGCCACAACAAATATGGCCTACGCGGCAATCATCACACATCCCTCGTATCGTTTTTGCTGGGCCCGTTGTAGAGGCGCGTAGTGAAGAAAATTTCTTAGCCCTAATTAGGGGAAATCAATTAGATTAATTAAAATTAAAATGCCCATTGGCCACCCTCTGGGTCTATGCTAGTGCAACATATGAAGTTTGTTCCACCAAAGGCAAAGTGATCTGCACAACCAACAATCCATGCTCCGTTCTTGTATTATATAGGATCATTCAGTTCTGAGATAGCTATACTACATGTACCTCAATAATGTTGGTCGTCGTGAATAAAAAAAAAACACTATCAATGTAAACATGACATTTCACCATTGTTTAAATCAATACCTAAATATTAGATTTAAATGCAAAATTCCGCAATAAAACACGTAAATTCCGACAATATCTGTCTTAAACTAAGGAATGAATTCCTCCCTAATTGCTCTTCGGTTATCCATAAGTGTAATAAAACAATAGAATTAGTAACGATATAGTCCAATCGAAAGCCAGTATAATGCGTCGGCTCAGCGTTGGGCAAACGTCGCAAGACGTTGGCCTAACACTGAGAAATCACCTTGTTGCTGCTGACATTCGTTTCACGTTTGCACAAACATTCCAGCAAACACAAAACTTTTGTATAACATTTGTACAACGTCGGCCCAACGTCTTCGACGTTGGTCCAGCATTGTACAAATGTTATACAAATGTTTTGTATTTACTGGGATACTCAGCCTGTGATGCAATCCTGATGTATCCCTGTACATCACACAACGACGGGCCTGCTTCTGCTTCAGCAGCAGTTGCTTGGTAACCTCATCCCGCATCCGAGATGATCCGGAAACAGGTGGTCACGTCCGCCGTCTCAGCAATGAGCGAGTGACTCACCGCCCCTTACTCACCATCCCGCAATAGTTAGATAATCCTAGACCTGCTTAGTTTCAAGTCGGGTTGAAGTGTGAACCACTGCTGAACCACTGCAGCTTTGTTATGCAAAGCCAAAAAGCAGTATTTGCTTACTTTACAAGTAAGCAAATACTGCCTTTTGGCTTTTCAGGGCACTGCGGGATACGTTTGTAATATTACGCATTCTAAATCCCGCTATCGAGCAACGGAGCTAAATTGTTCAGCTCCACTTGTTTCGCATCGATGTAAATTCAATAGCTTTGTTCTCTACTAAATTATCTTTGTATAATAACTTGAAAAAATATATTGGTGAAGTCTGCTACTTTGCAAAACATCTCCGAACAGGAGGCTGGGTCGGAGCAAGAACTTGGTCGGTGTACTTAGAAGAATGTTCATGCATTTTTCATTTTAACACTTTGAGCGCCGGCTTAAATAATTAAAATTTCCCCCCCCATTTTAAAGTCACAGCTCTGGCGTGCAAAGCCAAATGCATATTCTATGTTGGCTGTGACGTTGTCCCAACATTGAGCCAACATATAATTGTATCTGGTTACTTTACAAGTAATCAGATAAGATATTGCCTTTGGCTTTACAAAGCAGAGCTGTTGAATTTACTGAATGCATCTCTTGTTAGAGATTATTCACTAGAAAAAAATAGAAAAAATGAATAATAGCTTTGTTCAGAGTTGCTTACAAAGCTGAGTTGCTAAGACAATAATTATTTATGGTGTAGGTGAAAGCTTAATTAGTTTATATTATTATATTATCCTTATATTTAACTTAATTAGAACCAATGAAACGATCCAAATAATAGTATGACGTTAATAATTATGAAAGAAGAAGAAGAAGTGATTGGTTGAAACACATTTGAACAATAGAGTGAAATATTGTGAATGTTGCACAGCGATTGGGCAAATGTCAGCTGTGAACATCTGCAAGCAGGGGCTTCACCGTATAGACTGAGAGCCAGTTGTGACTCACCCAGCAGATAAACTGTCAAAAATGATAGACGGTATGACTTATACCACAAGGGAGCACCTATCAGCGAAAACGGAACGGTGTCCCGATACTGTCCCATTGTTAGCACATTATCTTAGCGGCTGGCCCAGCATTGAATCAGTGTTGGTCTACGTTACGTGTTAACCCTTTAACCGCCAAATTATTTAATCTGAATTTTCACCCACTTGAAGTTGTGTTTCGCTGACGCGATCCACAACTTCAAGTGACTGAAAATTATTCAGATTTTACAAAATCTGTTTTCAAACTGTTTTCAAATATTGCTGATTGATGTCACATTTTATCTTTAAAATGTTTAAAATGTGGTACTTAATGTGCTAATAAACAATGAGAAACCGAATATATGCGGCACCGGCGGTTAAAGGGTTAATTATCCATGCTTACAGCGATTCACGGTGTGTAGGCCTATTATACATGTTATGCCACACACCTCAATATTATATGAAACACCCAACATTGTACAAATGTTATACAAATGTTTTGTGTTTACTGGGAGCAGTGATAATTATCTAAATCTCAACACACTTTCTCTTACACTACTTTTATCATGTTCACGTGTAAGTTATGTGATCTCTCAAATATTACTTATTAAGGCCTTATATCAGTAATCTGCATTCACGAGTTCAAACCGGATTAGCTCTGTAACATGGCCACTTAGTATTATAATGTCCTCCAGTGCAGAAAATGGGATAAATAGAATACAATGTTAGTGGTTTAGGACCACCCCACTCCTTCATTACAATTTTTTCTTCAGATATGTTATCTATGTAAATAAGAATGTGATATACAAATATGCGCTTATCAGGGTATATTAAAATGCTACTGTCCTATTAATAGACTGAGTTAAAGACCTGAATGCACAGGCTCTGTGTAGGCCTACTATATTTACCACTATAGAATACTCTCTCAGAAGAATGAACCTGCTGTTTCGATATTGTCGGATCCCTTTCATGATGTAATACTGTATGAATAATGTCAGCATAATAACAGCTGCGCTATTCACCAGTATCACCCTCTCGCCAGTGTTTGATTTCTAAGTTAGTCGGCTTAATGGATTTTTTAACCCCTTCTGTACAGGCGACGTTTTCGAATTGCATGTGCAGACCTCAAGTATAAAGCACACGTTGTGAATAAGTATAACACATTTAGTTTTTAAACGTAGGGGTATTTTTTCATTTATTTGTAGCTGGCATTGCTGCCGCAATTGCCAGCTTTAAATGAATGAAAAATACCTTGGAGCGGTGCAACACCGAAAATGTTGATGGTTTTCTAATTGCTGCCTGTGGCTTTCGTGCATGAAGACTACGTCATTTCGAGTTGATAAAAACGCGCAAGCGAATCAACGGCACGATTGTTGGATGTTAGTTACACGCTCACATCACGTTTTCTGCTACTTTCCCTTGTAACACACAGCCTGAAGTAGTCCAGAGATTAAACGAACACAACTGTAGACAGAGGCCGCCCAGATTATCGCCACGTGAGATTGTGCTCTTTCCTGGTGGGCCCACTATACGCGTATATCAGATTGTGGCAGTCATTGTTATCAAAGGCTTTATGTCAATCAATCGGATTATTACGGGGTTAACGGACCAAGCGGGTGGTCAATCAGGGTGTACAATAATTATTCTTGTGATTTTTCCTCGTCTTTGAGGTGATCTTAGATATAATTATGGTGGGAATTTGAATCTTTTAATGATGGAGGGTTTTAATTGAGCAAAATCTCTTGAAAATAGAGGGCGTTTCTAATGGTTATTGCTTGTTATGTACATGATTTCATATTTGAAATAAATATGTAGTTGTTCAAGACACTTTTGATTAGTGTAGTTAAGGATGTGGTGTTATATTGTTGGCCAAACGCTAAAAAAAAGATTTCAAAATATATAACAATGTAGAGTCTCAATGTAAATCACATTTTATCCATATATATATACAAATAAATTATGTCGAAAGTAGATTGAATGCCAGTTCATGTTTTTGTGTGGCATAAATAAAAGACAGTAAAAATGCGTTGTGGTAGGTTCTAGAAGAAGTATAATATGGTTTGTAAAATGGTAAAAAACTTATTCTTTCGTATTTCTATTAATTAATGATTACAAGTTTTGTCCCATGTGCCCCAAATGAACATGTCTGCGTCGGGTTTATTCCTAAATAATAAAAATTGCATAACAGTGTAATAGTATATCACTTTGCATACAATGGTCGACTGTCTGGTGACCTACCATCAAATATATTGTAATCTTGGCAGCACGCCATGTTGCCACGTGCGCCGTTAGCATGGTTAGTTTTATTTCAATGTCAAAACCTTGTGCATTTTTACATTACGAACTAACGCCACATCAATTTGTATCACGCAGGTGGGCTACATAGCACACATTAAGACCATCACAAGTATACCGATTGTTGTGTACGTGCAATTTTTGCTAACATTGTGACAACACCATGAGTATACGGTGAGAGATAAGTGAGACAGAAGTAAATGCTATTAAAGTGAACTCTAACCCTTAAAGTGCTGATATTTTTAATGAATTTGGAGATCAAAGGCTCTTTTTCAATTTGAAAACATCATAAATGTCTTAGTTAGCTCTTTCTGATTTATTTGAATACCTATGTTATGGGTCTAAGGCCATTAGAAATATTTGCACTCTTACAGTGCGGAGATAGACTTTAGTCGTCAGAATCTGACGTCTACATACGTCAGATTCTGACGACTTAAGTCTATCCCCGCGCTGTAAGGGCTAAGATGCTACACTTTCGATAGATAAAAATGATACAATAGCACAATAGATATGTTTTTTCCTTTGTATCGAATATTTCATAAACATAGGTTGTTTTCATTATAAAATAAAATCCGGCAATGTTGTGTTCTAGGCATTGTGTAAATTGTTATATTATATTATATTTTCGAGCAATTTAAGTCCCTGCATTTTGAGTCATGAAATTTATTGGGGATCAGATTCCATCAAGATCTGGAGTGTGTTCGCTATCAGAATGATTTTTTTAATCCAGTTGTAATGCGAAATTTACAGCAGTTTTATTAAATTTGTGGATGATATTATCTATATTTTTATTCCATATATTTTTATGTATTAAAAATACATAAATCGATAATAACGATTGATTATTCTATACAATCTCACACCTGTGTACACAGTTTGACGACAATGACAACTCTTCACCACGAGTCCCAATAATGTTAGCTTGGTGGTGTATTGTTACGTCAGTATACTACAAAACTATGCTACAAAAAAAACATATTAGGCCTACATTACTTTAAGGTAAGACACTCGACAAAATAGGCACACTCATGCCATGGTTATTTTCAGAATATTTTCGAAAATGGTAAACTAAAATCGCCCGGCATTTTTGTGGATAAATTTGGAAAATATCCCGGTTATTTTTTTTCAGCACACCCGTAACAATGAAAGGGTTAGAGACTCATTTTTCTTTACAACTCGCGAACGTGATGTTACTACGTTACATCAACCGCTATAAACTGACACACTGTGTACTTAGTGGTCGCTATACATATGCATCACTTCAAGCTGCTGACCACTGTAGCGATCAACAACTTGAATGGGAGGCTAATTTAGGCCTATATGTCTTGAGAATTGGCTTAATAGCAGGCCTAATCCTAAAGAATTTCCATCCCTCACAGATTTTTTTTCCAGCGTGACAGACAGAATGGCCGAGTATGGAAGTAATTACAAAATGTCATGTCCCAGCACACGCGAGTGGTTGCGCCACCATTGATTTGATGTTGAGCCACAGTCTGTGACGCTGTCCCAACATCAAACCAATAATGGCTGAACGTCTCCAGTTTGCTGAGATAGAGAATGTTTCATGTGGTTTGCTGAACGGCCACCCCAATAAATATATCCAGATAAATAAAACGACAATATGAATCTGTCAACAGCAGTCACAACCCAGCAGATACTAAGTGTTGAACCAATGTTGGGCCAACGTCGAAGACGGTGGGCCAACATTAAAACAACATCGGTTCAACGTTTCGTGTGTGGTCGATAAACCGATCAGATCAATACGTTTATTTTACATCCAGATGTCTCACAATTTGCCCTCGTACCAGATCGGTCCGATCGTCAGGTTAAAATTGGACCAGGGCTTTGTATTCTATCAGTGCATGTCTTAACCCTTTCAGCGTGGGGATCGACTTGAGACGTCAAAATCTGACGTCTATAGACGTCGGATTCTGACGTCTAAAGTCGATCCCCACACTGAAAGAGTAAACATTTATAATGGCCGTAGACCCATAACATAGGTATTCTAACGAAGCGGAAAGAGCTGACTAAGACATTTATGATGACTTCAAATTGAAAAAAAACCCTTTGTTCTCCATAGTTTATACAAAAATATTTCAGCGCTGTAAGGGTTAAATGACGTCACTGACACCCACAAGTGAGTTATACATTTAAAAAATGTGCCGCACGTTTTCTTTCACAAAGCCTCTTACAGTCACGCGTTGTTCACTGAGTATGCTATACATGTGTGCATTCTTTTGTCCTGGTTCCTTTGCTGACACGGTGGATCTCAGAGGGCTTCGGAGGTCAAAGAGTTCCCACGTGGTAGACTACGCCTGTTTGTCCACACGGACCCGACAAAAACGTCATTGCTAAGTCACCCACTTATATCTACAGTAAATGACAGTTGAATAGTTTACTTATATACATAGTAGGTCCATATTTTATATGATATTATATGAGACGATATAGTAGCATAGTTATGGTGGACACAATTTTTTCTTTTCTACGATCATCTTTATTGTGTCAGTGAAGAGCGTTGAGTGAATGATGACTATAATTAGACGTACACGATCTCAAACTTGATGAAATCGGACTCTCATTGGGGTCAAGTGTATATAGTAATTTAAGAAATACATGTATTAGGATATCTTTGAATAAGTTTTTGTATGACAGTCTGATGAATGAATGAATGAATGAATGGATGAATGAATGAATGAATGAATGAATGAATGAATGAATGAATGAATGAATGAATGAATGAATGAATGAATGAATGCATGATTGAATGAATGGGGTTTTATGCCACTTGTGTGCTCATAATATTAACTAATCTAGGCCAGGAGAACCTCCTGAGAATGGCGAGATGAATGAGTGGACACTGTCTACTTCAAGACACAGGATTCGAAGTGACAGTCTGCTGAAAACTATTAGGATTCTAGCATAGTGCACATAAATATAATAATAGTATCATACGATAGCACTTTATCAAATAGGCATATTTTTAATTGCAAAAGAGCACCCGGTAATTGCATATTAGCCACGTGGTACTGTATCATCGCATCAGATCCAAAATAGTACTAGTTAGTATACAACCTCACTATATGATAATTGTATGTACCATTTTGATTGACTGGCTGCAGAGTCATTCCTCCACCAATGCTGATTTAATACTGGTCCAGAGTCCTAGACTGTGGACAGCATTGAACCAGCAATAAATCAATGCATTGTGTTTGCTGCGTAGCTGCACGGATCAATGTAAGGCTGTAATAACCGTAATGAACTGGACCGGAGTTGTTTTAATGCTGGGCCAGCGTCGGAGACGGTGGCCCAGCATTAAAACAACACAGGACCAACGTCTCTTGTTTGCTGGCATGTAAACGTCAGAGTTATAATGAAACAATTAGGAAATAGTCCATGTCTGTGGCCAGCTAAACATGACAGGATTCTCTTTATCGGAATCAGCATCGTGATTACTGTCATTTTCTACTCAGAATTAGCATCACATTTACTGCTATTTGAAATCAAATTAAGTGCTTTACTCTTTACTAATATCACGGTATTTACTTGGCACCGCGCCTGCCTCATTTGCGCCGGCGACATAAACAAATTTGACTCTACTTAATTGTAAGTAAAAAATAAATCACTTATTTTCGTATAAAGGATGAGTTTAGTTTGTATTCCATATTTTTGAGAGAAATTAACTACATGTACACAAATGTTTATCCACTCGATAAAGATTATGCGAACAATAAATTAATTAATATGGTGATTAATTTAAATTAATTAAAAACTAGAAAAGGAGTTCCCGAATTCGAGGTCCGGCTTTTGTCTGTTTGAGTGCTATAGACAAAAAATCAGTGGATTGGTCTTCCTCGTGGGCCAGAATCCTAAATGTCCAGGATATAATTAAGGAAAGAACCAAGGAGACAAGTTCAAATATATCTTCGATGTGTATTCCTTCCATCACCATCGCCGGTACTGGCCAACATTCATTCAATACTTGCCTACGATGTACCTCGTACAGATGATGTAGGCCTACCCCCCAAATTCTGGTTCAATGTTGGGCCAGCATTGCAGCCCATTGCTGGTTCAATGCCGATCAATCGTCTACGACGCTGGCCCAACACTAATCTATCACCGGGTCTGTTGTATACTTTGCACAAGCACGTGGCATTAAACCTATGCTGTTTCAATATTAACCCACAGTCTTCGACGCTGGCCCGTCATTGAAACAGCATTGGGTGATTGTACCGTGTTTTCTGACAGCTGCATTATGCTGGTCATGCTTTAACATCCCGGCGCCAGAAACATCAGCTAACACGATACATCGGCCCAATGCTGATGTAATGCTGGGCCACAGGCTGCGACGCTGGGCCAACATTATTCCAAACAAAACCCTTTAAGCTCTCAACCACAAATATCATTGTGACTATTTTTTTCTGAACACTTGTTAAAGACAAAAATACTTAACCTAAGGACTTGAAACGTTATATTGCACATGTTCATAAGGACTGGTGTACAGAAATGTGAACCGTTTCCCACATACAGCACCCCTCTTTCCCCTATATAGGACACAAACTCAGTCAAAATGAACTTAATTGTGAATTTTTTTGAAACACAAAATGTTTAAACTGGTAATTACGTGATTGCAAATAGTCCTAATTAATAAACTACTCGGAGAGGAAAGGGTGCAGCATCAGGGTGAGTCGATTTTGTCATTATGAACACTGATGAATGCTCAGGCACGTTTACTTATTGACGATGATAGTGTATAAGCGTTGAACCGTGATGAAAACAACCCAAAGGAATACATGTATCTACTTACACGGGGCATAATGCTGTCATCTATTTGGCAAAGACTACAATGGGTCGTTTTCATCCCTTGCCAAGCCGTGGCTGCAGGTAGCGAGCCATAGCGTGGTGGACATTGCGTTAGATGGCCCTTGAGCGCCTACGATCGAATTATAAATAATGTGATTTTCAGATAAATTGACCCACGTGTTTGTCCCTTTTCCACATTCTCGACTGCAGAACTCATTACACATCACCATATAAGTATATGCCGACAAATATTCGCACCGTTAATTATTTCCAGTTCGTTTCATTTTCGGACGTGTCCCTTCGATGACTGTCAACTTTCAGAGAAGCGGCTTTGACTGACTGTTACTAGCAGTGTCCAGCGTTGGCTGAGTGTTGAACCAACGGTTCAACAGTCAGCCAGCGCTGTGACAAAATTGGGCAGCGCTTGGTCACTACGGTTGGCCAGAGTTGTCGCCTACACCACGCGGGCCCACACGCGGATGCGTTACGAGGCTGTGGTACTGAATCAATATAATACTGTAGTATATATAAGGTATGTGTGTGGTTTCAGAGAGCCAATGGGACAGGAGGACCTGCAGAGTGCAGTCATCATGGCCAACAGACGTGCACAGTAAGTCAGCTTTGTTATTGTAGTATAATGTCAACGCTCTGTGATGGGAGACTTTAATGGTCGACATTAATAATATATCATAGAAAGCTATGCGTGTGATATATTGACACAATGACTTTATTTATAATACCAACAGGAGGCATATGTCTGTCAGCATTATTCCCACATGTAACAATGGGAATGTTACTTTTAATATTATCGTGTTATTTTTAATGAAGATATTTTTTCGTCGTAATTATACCAGATAAACATCACAGGTATCACATACAATACATTTTTCATATATACCTTTTTCTAAATATATTAATTCCCATAGTGCTCCCATTTTATCTAAAAACAGTGCTATCAATAATAAGTACAGTGTACTGGGCTTCTGGACCGGCTTGAAAATATGTTGCCGTTGTATATATATTTTTAGAGCCCACTTTTTAGTTTTAGCTACTCAAAGGCGATTCACATTAAATGAACTTGTTATATGCGTTGTACAATATACCATAAAATAACAGCATGCTGTCTGTATGACAGCTCCTCAAATAGTTATATGACCATTGAAAATAATATCACACATATATATACCTGATAAAAACATTGTACCTGTACTAATAACCTTATGTATGGTAGACATGATTGTCATATTAAATGATATTGCATCGATTTATCAGATGGGAAATGAGGCTGGCGAAGTAGTTCGTGTGTAAAAAATGTTGCATGCAGACGAGATAAAGTTGATTATTCTTATCTGGAAAGGAATAAAGTATTACAGAATGTAGGTGCTGCATTACTTTGCGACATGATTGTGACCTGCATTAAAACGTCTTGCTTGATTCAACATCCGTATCTGATAGCCCACTTCTCTACATTGCAATACCCATTTTTTGTGAAGACTCCGCTCGAATGCGTTTTAAATTGTCGCTCGCACAAATACTTTGATGGTTATGCTTATTTTTAAATTAATTTCAATTGTTATTTTATATAGGCCTAGTTTGTCTATTATACATATTTGTGTTTTATAACTTGTACTGAAAGGTTTAACGTATATCGGTATATAAATGGTTAAGATGAACATGCTACTATTCTGTCACATGGTCACTCATTATACAAATATCTCCGCAGCCAATATCTGCACAGCAATAAAATATGTCATCATCTTGGTTACAAATGGTCGTGTGTATCACTTTGTTAAGTGGAAACGACCCTTTAATGTCAAGGTGACGATAATAAAAAATACAGTAGGTTTCTCATCAACATCAAATCATGAAATCAGTTAATCTTGAACGAATATTATTGACAAGAATACATTTCGTATGAAGTGACAATAGTTTTATATAGGATATCGTCGCCTCGGAGCTAAAGGATCCTATCTGCCACTCTAACGAGTGTCAGATAGGATCCTTTAGCTCCGTGGCGACGATATGACAATTTTTTAAGTACGATTGATCATGGTATGGAAAAGGGGTGTATATGGATTGATACAGGGCAGGCCCCATGTCAGCAGCTATAGTAGCCACATTAACTATATGATAATAAGTGACATCCGTCATCCGGCTTTTTATATGCCTGTTTATTCTATAGATAACTGTTAAATTAGTAAGTTGGCATGCATATTGTTTGTTCGCAGGAATGATTTGACCCAGTCGGTCAATAACGGTTTTTTCGTAGCCGCTATAATTTATGTACTGAACAAAAACGAGTTAGGGCTCCGGAATTCATTACATTTTCTGTATACACAAGTTAAACAATCAGCTGCTACGACTCAAGTAGACGAATAATTATAATAATAAGTAGAATGTGTTTTTGTTTAGCATAAATATGCAGCAAGTAGGCCATTATTATGAATAGGTGGGTGATTTTAGTGGTTGCTATATATCATTTGAGAATATATTCATAAAATCTTTGTCATGGGCGACAAATGGTTATGTAATACAGCGGCAAATTTATCAATGTAATGTCTGAATGACTATGTAATTAAACAAGAAACATCGTATGTCTAATTGTTGACAGTATCGCTTTGTAACGTAATGCAACAAGATGAACAGCCATTTAGTAGTTCAAATGTGAGAAGCAAATGTATAAATCAATGACTAATTTGATGTTAATGAAGAAATTACCCTTCGTGAAATCCACCCCCAAATGTTAACCAGACCTTTCTATTTATTTCAGACCTGAGGCGCAAAGGGTGTTTGAGAAGTACATCCCTGAGGATTGTACAGCGCGCCGCCTGGCGAGGGAAGACGCCATAGACATGCTGCAGAAGGAGTTCAAAATCAATCAGACCCGAGCCATGCAGATGTTTGACCACTTCGACGCCGATAAAAACGGCTTCCTCAGCTTGTGGGAATTCCAGCACTTTTTCAATATCGTTGGCTACAGGTGCGTTTTTTCCCTTAAAGCGCTGAATTAAAAAAAAACATTGAGGCCAAAGGGGTTTTTCAAGTTGAAATCATCATAAATGTCTTGGTTAGCTCTTTCTGCCTCATTTGAATACCTTTGTTACGGGTCTCCGGCCATTAGAAATATTTTCACTCTTACAGTGCAGGAATCGACTTTAGACGTCAGAATCTGACGTCTACAGACGTCAGATTCTGACGTCTAAAGTCGATCCCCGCGCTGCAAGGGTTAAGCGCCAAGCACGCTATAGTCGTTTTTAATCTGTTTTATTAGCAGGGTAAATCACAGTTGTTGGGAATGAAATGAGTGTTTAAACATGAGAATTTGGCAATGTTTCTTCTCAAATTCAACAAATATGAGTGATTTTCACCCACTTGATGCCTACTGCTCTTATAGGCTGAACTCGGTGTTTTTAATGCTGAGTTTGGTGTGGCTTAAATAAAAGTTAAATTTATCGCCAGTTTTTTGCAATCTTCATTACAATGTAGCGGTATGTTATTTTTAACCACGCAACATGAAATCATTTTTAAATTGATAATTTACGAAATTGGACACGTCATAGATCTACGTCATAGATCTAGGCCTATAATTTAATATATGTGATTAGATACTAATATGCATACAGATGTTCATTTTTTGCGAGTATTATTCTAACGCAGTTTCTGCTTACATCACATGTAAGCAGACACTGCCTTTTGGCTTTGCAGGGAAGAAATGTAAAGGGTATGAAGATGAACGCCAGCTCTGATTTTATGCATTACTAATATGTTTTCACTATATCTACAGAGCTCCTGACGTTATCAAGCAGTTCGAGTCCCTGGACAACGCGCACAACGACTACCTGGACCCGATGACGGTGTGGGACGTGCTGAAGGAGACGAAGACAGGAGACGGCGAGATGCTGGACGATCGTGAAGTGGAACTGTTCCTGAAGGCCACCCTGAAGGAACCAGGCAACGACAAAGTGTTCCTGGGAGACTTTGTAGACTTACTGGCCAGGCTGCACTTCTACAGAAAAGCCAAGAAGGCCAAATAAACACATCTCGTTAGTATTTAAACGTTAACAATCTTGTGCATTATGGACAGAAACAGGGGCCGTATTCTCGTACAAGTTACGATATATCGTAGGCTTCTGATTGGTCGAGATGTCCATCTCGACCAATCAGAAGCCTACGATATATCGTAACTTGTACGAGAATACGGGCCCAGGTCGTTTGTTTGGCGCTGGTACAGCCAAGAACTGTGGAAAGTCCTTCATACAGCGTTGATCAGGTCTTCCTCCTGGCTTTGTAAGTGACCCTCTCCTCGATCACTGAGACGAAGGATGTGCCTGACTGGATCCCGGTCGCTCTGGGATCAGGGGACTAGTGTTCAAGCACCCAGTAAACACGAGGCGTTGAACCAATGCTGATTTAATGTTGGGCCAGCGTCGCAGACGGTGGACCAACATTAAATTAGCATTGGTTCAACGTCTCGTGTGTGCTGGGTGCAGCCTCGTGCGATCCGGCTGTGAAATATCTCTGGAGTCATAGACATCACAGGCTACGCGAGACGTTGACCTAGTGTTGGTTTGGTGCTGGCACAGCAGCGCAGACGGTAGGCCAACTCCAAACTAGCATTGGGGCATTATCTTGTGTTTGCTGGGTTAGTATAATGTGAGGACAAAGTGACGTCTCATTTTTTATTCTTTGCTGTGCTCGATCTGTGCAAAATGTTTTTGTTTAATTCATGCCATCAGGATGTTTGAAAGATTTTCACTTGTACAAAAACGAGAATTTCGTTACATGAATATCTTGGAATGTCAAAGAAAACCACATAATTAATGTGACTTAGTCCTCATATTGCACTGTCTCATTTTATTTTTACAAAAAGAAAAGATCACAATGAAATCGTCCACTTGGATAAGAAATAATGTATCTGCCACTTTGCAAAGTTGTCGTTGAACCCTTTTATATCCAAGGGGTCACAATAATGAAGTTTAATGGATTGATCACCTTTTGGTGTCTCCTATCATTTGTTCCCTTCAATTACCAGGTAACATAAATTTTGGCAAGTATAAGTGTTATATATTTAACTTATAGATATACCAATTTGGAAAAATAGTTATCGTATATTTGAATTTCAAGGCCTTTCATGCTATAAATACAGTATAACTTATAGGGAGAGATTTAAAGGAGATTGATCTTATAAGGAACATTAGAATGCGAGTAGGCAATCTCTTATCATGCGCAGTCAAGACGATTCACTTCCTTTAATCTACTCATGCAGCCTGCCGATATTTAACGATATGTTGAATAGATGTAATTATACTTGTTTATTTGTGTTGTATATATTTATTGTATGTATGGATACATATAGAATGTACATGTATATATACATACACGCATCATTCTGATCTGTAAAGCCAAAAGGCATTACTGCCTCTTGGCTTTACATGGCAGTGTTGTATCATGCATTATTTTGACCGGAAAAAACTGCCATGCCATTAAGAAGAGAATATGGAATTATTGTGTGTCTGAACTTTAATTGTGACAACGGTCTATTGACCAAAGTTGCACCATGTATACATGCCACGGCAAATTGATATGCCAGTTATCAGCTTCTTCATTCCATTAGTAAACAGTCAATACGAGGTGATGTCATGTCATATTAGTGTATGTTCAATGCTTGGCCAATGTGTCAGACGTTAGCCCAGTATTGAACCAACGTCGAGGCGCCGCTTTGTATTTTCTACAAAATGTTTTTAATGTGGCATGTGACCTTTTATCGTTTTGTTCTTCAACATAAATGAGAAAAAAACACCCAAGTTGTATAAATGGCACATGAACTAGTTTTGCCTTTGTCATTATTATTTTGTTTCCTTACAATATTTTCTGTCACCGCATGTTTTGTAGCATATTAATTTCTGAAATATCAAGGGACTGATGAAGTGCATAGCTTTATGAAGAACAATGTTGCCAGTGACAATGTTTCTGATAATCACAACAGATCTAAAGATTACTGACCACAGACGCAATGATGAGTAAATGTTGGACCATACATGTATTCGTGGATGTTGGACCAACATCAACTGAACATTGGGTCATAATATAATGGAGCTATAGGGCTGATGGAATGTGAGTGGCCACATTTGGTCAGGTCGATCACAATGACTCATTGCATAACCAGTGATAACAAACACCATGACATCGTAATGCTGATGGTTTGTTACATTTTGTATAGGGGCCTACACAATACCACTATTAGGTTTAAAAAGGCCCCAACTTCATGGAGGTCACGGAACGTTCCCTAAACATTCCACTCACGCATTCAAAGCTGAACAAGCCACACAGATATGTGTCCAAATTTAAATCAACGCCTTAATCACACCTGACGTACCTGCTGTGTCAACGCGTCACCGATGCTAGTAATGTTGTCGATATGGCCAGCGTTGGTCAACGTGCATGTGGGCATGATTGTTGATGTGTTGAATACAATGGGTTTTGACCCTGCATTGACCTCAAATGATCTTCATTCTCAGTGCTGCACTGATACAGTGAACAGTGAATGAAAACTGTTTTTTTTCAGGTGGAAACATAAATGCTCTGAGCCCCCCCCCCCCCCTAATACTTATCACCAGTCATGTTAAAATAAACACCTAACTTTTCAATGCGATGTAATCATTTTGTATATTGTTTTTTTTGCGATTTGTACAGTCAGTGGGGGTTTATAATGCCTTCCCAGCAAACATGAGACGTTGGCCCAACGTTGGTTTACTGTTGACTCACTGTTTACGCCGTTGGCCCAACAGTTAACCAACGTTTGGGCCAACGTTTCTTGTTTGCTGGTTTGGCTGCATCAATTCTGACATGTAGGCCTACAAAGTTCATCTACAACTAAGCGGGGACAACAATCAAGTGAGACGCTGTGCAAAATCGTGTTTCCAATGTTGAGCCAGCGTCGGATCTGGTGGCATATAAAAACATTAAACCTTAGCATGCAGACTGCCGTATCTGCCAGCAAATTTGATTGGCAGATACAACAGTTTGACTGCTCGGAGTTGAGGTAGTGATTATGAAGTCACCATAAAACGTCATCAATACTTATTTTCCATACAAAAATGGTTGTTGTTTCCGGATTTGTTTCTTATCCCACGATACGATTATGCTATCGTCACTAACATTCAACAATTTATTCCTTCTCGTGTAACTCTTGTCATACTTGTAACTCTTTTTCTGAAGATTTATATATTTTATCGTATATAAAAACATTCGAGTCATTTATACGAGTATGTAGATGGGAATATTGTACATTGGCGTGGATGTATTTTTGCAGCTGAATAAATGTATGTTTAATATTTATTGTGTGTGATGTTAATAATTTTTATTAAAGTGAAATTAAATGAAAGTGAAAATGAAATGGATAAGTAAATGCAATAATAAACGAGCGAACGAGCGAGTCAACGAGTGCTGAAGCCTGAATTTACCATTGTCATCTTCATCCACTACAAGCCGCGAATTGCTGTCGCAATTCTCGCCTTGTAGTGGATGAAGATGACTTGAAGTGGGTGGCAAATGACAAAAAAATATTGTTATTTTTAAAATAGTTCCATACAAATTTCGTCCTAAAACACCTAGGTTTTTATTAGGAAATTAAGTCATTCTTCAGAGATACAAAATGATGCTTGGATGCATTGTAGGGGTTTAACATTTTAACCGCCAAATTACTCAATCTGAATTTTCACCCACTTAAAGTTGTGTCTCGCTGACGCGATCCACAACTTCAAGTGAGTGAAAATTATTCAGATTTGACAAAATGGAGGTCAACTCTTTTCAAATCTTGCTGGTTGATGTCACATTTCATCTTTAACATATTTAAAATGTGGTACATATTGTGCTAATAAAAAATAAAAACCCGAATATATGCGGCACCGGCGGTGAAAGGGTTAAAGGGTTATTCAACTGGGGTACCCGATTAGTTTTAATTTGATAACAGTCGAAGCTATGTTAACCCTTTTACCGCTAATCACCACTATAGGCGTTTTTATCTTGTTTTATTAGCTCATCAGATCACTGATATTGGGATTGCAATGGATGTTTAGACATCAAGATTTGCAAACCTTTGGCTTCATATTAAACAAACAGGAGTACAATTCACCCACTTGAAGTTGTGGGTCGCGGTAGCGATACATAACTTGAGTGATTTTTTTTAAATTTAGCCCTTTAAGGGGTAAATTTCATAGAAAAAAAAACATACAAAACACACAGCGGCAATATATGTAAAATAAAATTCCTAGATGTATTACATCTTCGTAAAAGGTCATTCGTTCGTGATTTAAATAGTCACCTGGTAAATTTGAACTTTTATTATCATTTAAACGTTTTGAAGGCGCCAATAATGTATAATGACATTTAATAACGTGATTTGTTTATTTAGTGAAAATTTCGCAACTTCGCTGTCTTTATTCATCGTCTCTTCACGGACTTAATGTAATTTCACGTACAACAGCTGATCAAGTCAGGAATTGTGGCTACAACACGTCGTGACTTGATTAAAATAAACTCTGGAAAGACGTTGTCCATAATGTTGAATTAATGTTTATCCACCGTCGGTAACACTGACCCAAAAAATACACTTACAAAAGTTAACGACTTGCTTGTGCTGTCTGACTGTCTGTCTATCTGTGGTGGGCAAAGTTATTTTATTCTAAATCAATCAGAAAGCTAGAGTTAATAAGTAGACTCCATTTGTAGAAATGCGGCGAGGACACAAGATTGTTGGTACAATGTCGGTCCGCCGTCGACCTAGAATCAGGTGCTATACCACATTAGGTGCAGCCTTTTTTTATAAATATTTTTATTAGCAAATCAATATCAAAATGTAAAGATGTAAAAATGTGTTTACTCGGCAATTTTTTTGTGTTATAGCTTACATATTTATTAGGTTTCTTCCACTTAAAATTGAGGGTCGCTGTGGCGAGACATAGATCCAATGTTGGGTGATTTATCCAGCATTCGGCCAATGTATTGTTTTGTTGTGCCTTATCGTGGCGGGACACAAGGTCAAGTGCATGAAAAAAGAAATCACGTAATTTGATTCTGGTATGAAAATTGAGCTTTGGTTGGGCAGGGCGAGTAGACCTATACCATGTGCGGCTATCATTCCTTTTTTTCACCAAAATCATTTGTCTCTGTAACTTGGAATTCGATCTGAACACTTGCGTGTTACTCGACTGCAAACACACGTGAAATGAGCGTAACATTATATCTATGAGAAGGCAATACGTCAAGTGATTGTGTCATAATTGATTGGGCTAAGTAGTCTACGTGTTCAGTGCGTGGTCCTAAATATTTCTCTGAAGCACAACTGAAATTAAAAATTAAAACTAGAGAAATCAAATTAGTAGAATTAAAACTCTACACCCGAGTATGCTACCCCAGCTTACACAAAACGTTGAAACAATGTTGGTTTAACATTGGCTCAACTTCTACGACGTTGGAACAACATTAAACCAACATTGATTCAACGTCTTGTGTCTGCTGGGACGTGTTATCACCGATATTTCTTCTCCAGGGCGGGGGCCCTAGGGTAGTAGTTAGCACCGCTGCCTTTCACGCCAGAGTTCGGGGTTCGATTCCCGGTCTCGGCGGTTTGAAAGAAACAAAAATGTTTCTTCCCCATCCACGTGTGAAAGTCAGTATAGTGGGGAGCCTCCGTGACCGAGAGGTAACGTGCTCAGCCTCAGACCGCCAGGGCTCGAATTTCGAATCTTGTGTCTGGAGGACAGTGTCATCTCAATCATCTCACCATCCTCAGGAGGTTCTCCTGGCCCAGTTTAGCTTATAGGTGCACAAAGGTGGCCTAAAACCCGATTAATCTCATTTCATTTCTCCTCCAAAGTAGGGAATTTGAACGAGAAACGAGCATTAGGCTTAAGTTTGCTAGATCGACATGATTTTGCTTGAAATTGTACATTATCAGTTTTTTTTATTCACTTATAAAGTTGTGGGTCGCGATAGCGCGACATTGCCAAGCGAGTAAAAAAATAACTTATGACTTAGCGCTTTTTAACCCTTTGAAGCCTGATCCCAGCAAACACAAAACATTTGTATAACATTTATACAATGTTGGGCCAACCTCGAAGACGTTGGGCCGACGTTGTATAAATGCTATGCAAATGTTTTGTGTTTGCTGGGTTCGAGTTTACCATTGTCATCTTCATCCACCACAAGCCGCGAATTGCAAAATGATACTTTGATGCATCGTGAGGACTTAAAGGGTTAAGGGTTAACGCCCGAATGATATCCGAGCTTGATTTCTACTTTTCATGATCACCCAATTTATTATGAATATTTATAATATTTATCATTTAGCGATTATCTCCAATAGCGCGCCCTGAATATTTCAATGTGTACTCATAAAAAACAATTGGCTGAAAGCACTAATGTCAATTGGATGCTGTACACTGTTCCCAAACATACATTTTAAAATATATAAACTTCAGACAAACCTTCCCAAAATACCCCTCCCCCCTTTTCTACAACTATATGCGACGCTCCATTATCTACCCATCCCTTTACTTTTTACACTTGTTCTTGAATTTATTTCATTGGGGTGGACCGCCAAAAAATCTGCAAATATACCCCCTTCCCAGAATATACTCGGGTAGATTGTGAGCGTCTCAAAACACTTAAAATGTGGGAATAAACAATCTATCTACATGATTGTAGTCTAGTGTTTTAACATTCCACCCCTCCCTCACAGAACATACCCCCTTTCAACACCTATATGAGACGCTCTCAGAATCTACCCCCCCCCCCCAGAATATACCCCCTTTTAAACATCCATATATGCGACCATCCTACAATCCAACCCTCCCATAATATACCCTCCTTTTTAACATATATAATGCGACCCTCCTGGTATCTACCCCTCATTCCCATAATATACCTACTTTTCCACAACTACATGTATATGCGACCCTCCCAAAATCTACCTCTCCCCTCTATAATACACCTCCCGCCTTTAAAACATATGTGAGTCTCCTAGAGTCTATACCTCCCTCCCAGAATCATTATACCTCCCTTTTATCCACTACTATTTTATTAAAGATTGGTGGTATTTTTTATTGAATTACATAGACAGCTAGAATCCGATAATATGGGTCTCATTTGGGCTGTCGGACAACACTGTAGAGGGGTTTAATATATTCATTCATGTGCTGGTATATACTGTAGACTGGTTGGCTGATTCGTTGGTCTAGTGGTCTAAAGTTGGATGGTTGGTTGTTTGGTTGGTTGGTTTTGTGGTCAGGGTGAGCGTTAGGGTCCATGGTTAGAGTCGGGTGAGGGTTCCAGTACCTGGTTCCTCATAAAACCCGGTATCGACCTGTCAACCGTACTCTCATCATGACCTAAAGGGTCTGACTTTCGTCACCCCTTCAAGGGCATGCCTTTCCATGTTTCCAGCCTAGTGCATTGACCGAGGAGAAGTATAGCCTGATTTATAAAAAGGAAAACAATTATACTAATTGATATAAATTATACCTCATCTAATACATTTACTAATGTAGTCAGATCCTTACTTGAGTCGGATCCGGTAACCGGTAACCGGTAAACAGCATTCATTTAGCAAACATACACACATCTGCTCGTGCAAGCACACGCTCGTTCACGTATGACGAGTGCACGAAGGCATGCATGTATGAAAACACATAAATCCATCATAAGGGCTAGATGGAATTGTCAAGTATGGTCCGTTTGTTTGTTCGTAGATTGGTTTAATTTCTGTGTCAAGATAAAATCATCATGGGTAGATGTAACAACTAACACCATTCATTCAGCAACAATGCACACATCTGCTTGTGCAAGCACACGCTCGCTCACGTATGACGATCGCACAAAGGTATGCATGTATGAAAACACATAAATCCATCATCGGGGCTAGATGGAACAACAAAAAACATTCATTCAACATAAAGACATACACACTTAGAAACACACGATATGTCTAGTAGTCATGGTCTGTTTGTTTGTTCATAAATCAGTTCACTTCAGTGTCAAGATGGAATCATAAGGGCTAGATGGAACAACAAACATCATTAATTCAGCAAACATGCACACATCTGCTCGCGCAAGCACACGCTCGCTCACGTATGACGAGTGCACGAAGGCATGCATGTATGAAAACACATAAATCCATCATCAGGGCTAGATGGAACAACAAACAGCATTTATTCAGAAAACATACACACATCGGTTCGTACAAGCACACGCTCGCTCACCTATGACGAGTGTACGAAGGCATGCATGTATAGGAATCCATCACCAGGGCTAGATGGAACAACAAACACCATATATTTAACATGAAGAAACACACGCACACACACACTTAGAAGCACACACTATGAATTGTCTCGTACGGTCCTTTTGTTTGTTCGTAGATCGGTTTAATTTCTGTGTCAAGATGAAATCATCGTGGGTGGATGGAACAACTAACACCATTCGTTCAGCAAACATGCACACATCTGCTTGTGCAAGCACACGCTCGCTCATGTATGACGAGTGCACAAAGGCATTCATGAATGAAAACACATAAATCCATCATCAGGGCTAGATGGAAGAACAAAAAGCATTCATTCAACATAAAACACACACACACTTAGAAACACACGATATGTCTACTAGTCATGGTCTGTTTGTTTCTTCATAGATCAGTTTATTTCAGTGTCATGATGGAATCATAAGGGCTAGGTGGAACAACAAACATCATTAATTCAGCAAACATGCACACATCTGCTCACGCAAACACAAGCTTGCACACGTATGACGAGTGCACGAAGGCATGCATGTATGAAAACACATATTAATCCATCATCAGGGCTAGATGGAATTGTCTAGTATGGTCCGTTTGTTTGTTCGTAGATCGGTTTAATTTCCGTGTGAAATGATCACGGGTAGATGGAACAACTAACACCATTCATTTAGCAAACATGCACACATCTGCTTGTCCAAGCACACGCTCGCTCACGTATGACGAGTGCACAGAGGCATGCATGTATGAAAACACATAAATCCATCATCAGGGCTAGATGGAACAACAAAAAGCATTCATTCAACATAAAGACACACACACACTTAGAAACACACAATATGTCTAGTAGTCATGATCTGTTTGTTTGTTCATAGATCGGTTTAATTTCAGTGTCAAGATGGAATCATAAGGACTAGATGGAACAACAAACATCATTAATTCAGCAAACATGCACACATCTGCTCGCGCAAGCATACGCTCGCTCACGTATGACGAGTGCACGAAGGCATGCATGTATGAAAACACATAAATCCATCATCAGGGCTAGATGGAACAACAAACAGCATTTATTCAGAAAACATACACACATCTGTTCGTACAAGCACACGCTCGCTCACGTATGGCGAGTGTACGAAGGCATGCATGTATAGGAATCCATCACCAGGGCTAGATGGAACAACAAACACCTTATATTTAACTTGAAGAAACACACGCACACACACTTAAAAACACACAATATGAATTGTCTCGTATGGTCCGTTTGTTTGTTCGTAGATTGGTTTAATTTCTGTGTCAAGATGAAATCATCATGGGTGGATGGAACAACTAACACCATTCGTTCAGCAAACATGCACACATCTGCTTGTGCAAGCACAAGCTCGCTCACGTATGACGAGTGCACAAAGGCATTCATGAATGAAAACACATAAATCCATCATCAGGGCTAGATAGAAGAACAAAAAGCATTCATTCAACATAAAGACACATACACACTTAGAAACACACGATATGTCTAGTAGTCATGGTCTGTTTGTTTGTTCATAGATCAGTTAATTTCATTGTCAAGATGGAATCATAAAGGCTAGGTGGAACAACAAACATCATTAATTCAGCAAACATGCACACATCTGCTCGCGCAAGCACAAGCTTGCTCACGTTTGACGAGTGCACGAAGGCATGCATGTATGACAACACATAAATCCATCATCAGGGTTAGATGGAACAACAAACTGCATTCATGCAGCAAACATACACACATGCGTTGATGCAAGTACACCCTCGCTCACGTATGACGAGTTCACGAAGACATGCATGTATAGAAATCGATCACCAGGGCTAGACGGAACAACAAGCACCATATTTTTAACATGAAGATACACACGTCCACACACTTAGAAGCACACAATATAAATTGTCTAGTATGGTCCGTTTGTTTGTTCGTAGATCGGTTTAATTTCTGTGGCAAGATGGAATCATAAGGGCTAGATGGAACAACAAACAGCATTCATTCAGCAAACATACACACATCTGCTCGTGCAAGAACACGCTCGCTTACGTATGACGCGTATGAAAACACATAATCCATTATCAGGGCTAGATGGAATTGTCTAGTATGGTCCGTTTGTTTGTTCGTAGATCGGTTTAATTTCTGTGTCAAGATGAAATAATCACGGGTAGATGGACCAACTAACACCATTCATTCAGCAAACATGCACACATCTGCTTGTGCAAGCACACTCTCGCTCACGTATGACGAGTGCACAAAGGCATGCATGTATGAAAACACATAAATCCATCATCAGGGCTAGATGGAACAACAAAAAGCATTCATTCAACATAAAGACACACACACACTTAGAAACACACGACATTTCTAGTAGTCATGGTCTGTTTGTTTGTTCATAGATCGGTCTAATTTCAGTCTCAAGATGGAATCATAAGGGCTAGATGGAACAACAAACATCATTAATTCAGCAAACATACACACATCTGCTCACGCAAGCACACGCTCGCTCATGTATGATGAGTGCACGAAGGCATGCATGTATGAAAACACATAAATCCATCATCAGGGCTAGATGGAACAAAAAAAGCATTTATTCAGAAAACATACACACATCTGTTCGTACAAGCACACGCTCGCTCACGTATGGCGAGTGTACGAAGGCATGCATGTATAGGAATCCATCACCAGGGCTAGATGGAACAACAAACACCTTATATTTAACTTGAAGAAACACACGCACACACACTTAAAAACACACAATATGAATTGTCTCGTATGGTCCGTTTGTTTGTTCGTAGATTGGTTTAATTTCTGTGTCAAGATGAAATCATCATGGGTGGATGGAACAACTAACACCATTCGTTCAGCAAACATGCACACATCTGCTTGTGCAAGCACAAGCTCGCTCACGTATGACGAGTGCACAAAGGCATTCATGAATGAAAACACATAAATCCATCATCAGGGCTAGATAGAAGAACAAAAAGCATTCATTCAACATAAAGACACATACACACTTAGAAACACACGATATGTCTAGTAGTCATGGTCTGTTTGTTTGTTCATAGATCAGTTAATTTCATTGTCAAGATGGAATCATAAAGGCTAGGTGGAACAACAAACATCATTAATTTAGCAAACATGCACACATCTGCTCGCGCAAGCACAAGCTTGCTCACGTTTGACGAGTGCACGAAGGCATGCATGTATGACAACACATAAATCCATCATCAGGGTTAGATGGAACAACAAACTGCATTCATGCAGCAAACATACACACATGCGTTGATGCAAGTACACCCTCGCTCACGTATGACGAGTTCACGAAGACATGCATGTATAGAAATCGATCACCAGGGCTAGACGGAACAACAAGCACCATATTTTTAACATGAAGATACACACGTCCACACACTTAGAAGCACACAATATAAATTGTCTAGTATGGTCCGTTTGTTTGTTCGTAGATCGGTTTAATTTCTGTGGCAAGATGGAATCATAAGGGCTAGATGGAACAACAAACAGCATTCATTCAGCAAACATACACACATCTGCTCGTGCAAGAACACGCTCGCTTACGTATGACGCGTATGAAAACACATAATCCATTATCAGGGCTAGATGGAATTGTCTAGTATGGTCCGTTTGTTTGTTCGTAGATCGGTTTAATTTCTGTGTCAAGATGAAATAATCACGGGTAGATGGACCAACTAACACCATTCATTCAGCAAACATGCACACATCTGCTTGTGCAAGCACACTCTCGCTCACGTATGACGAGTGCACAAAGGCATGCATGTATGAAAACACATAAATCCATCATCAGGGCTAGATGGAACAACAAAAAGCATTCATTCAACATAAAGACACACACACACTTAGAAACACACGACATTTCTAGTAGTCATGGTCTGTTTGTTTGTTCATAGATCGGTCTAATTTCAGTCTCAAGATGGAATCATAAGGGCTAGATGGAACAGCAAACATCATTAATTCAGCAAACATACACACATCTGCTCACGCAAGCACACGCTCGCTCATGTATGATGAGTGCACGAAGGCATGCATGTATGAAAACACATAAATCCATCATCAGGGCTAGATGGAACAAAAAAAGCATTTATTCAGAAAACATACACACATCTGTTCGTACAAGCACACGCTCGCTCACGTATGACGAGTGTACGAAGGCATGCATGTATAGAAATCCATCACCAGGGCTAGATGGAACAACAAACACCATATATTTAACATGAAGAAACACACGCACACACACCTAGAAGCACACAATATGAATTGTCTCGTATGGTCCGTTTGTTTGTTCGTAGATCGGTTTAATTTCTGTGTCAAGATGAAATCATCATGGGTGGATGGAACAACTAACACCATTCGTTCAGCAAACATGCACACATCAGCTTGTGCAAGCACACACTCGCTCACGTATGACGAGTGCACAAAGGCATTCATGAATGAAAACACATAAATCCATCATCAGGGCTAGATGGAAGAGCAAAAAGCATTCATTCAACATAAAGACACACACACACTTTCAAACACACGATATGTCTAGTAGTCATGGTCTGTTTGTTTGTTCATAGATCAGTTAATTTCAGTGTCAAGATGGAATCATAAGGGCTAGGTGGAACAACAAACATCATTAATTCAGCAAACATGCACACATCTGCTCGCGCAAGCACAAGCTTGCTCACGTATGACGAGTGCACGAAGGCATGCATGTATGACAACACATAAATCCATCCTCAGGGCTAGATGGAAAAACAAACTGCATTCATGCAGCAAACATACACACATGCTTTGATGCAAGTACACCCTCGCTCACGTATGACGAGTGCACGAAGACATGCATGTATAGGAATCGATCACCAGGGCTAGATGGAACAACAAACACCATATATTTAACATGAAGACACGCACGTACACACAGTTAGAAGCACACAATATAAATTGTCTAGTATGGTCCGTTTGTTTGTTCGTAGATCGGTTCAATTTCTGTGTCAAGATGGAATCATAAGGGCTAGATGGAACAACAAGCAGCATTCATTCAGCAAACATACACACATCTGCTCATGCAAGCACACGCTCGCTCACGTATGACGAGTGCACGAAGGCATGCATGTATGAAAACACATAATCCATCATCAGGGCTAGATGGAATTGTCTAGTATGGTCCGTTTGTTTGTTCTTAGATCGGTTTAGTTTCTGTGTCAAGATGAAATGATCACGGGTAGATGGAACAACTAACACCATTCATTTAGCAAACATGCACACATCTGCTTGTGCAAACACACGCTCGCTCACGTATGACGAGTGTACAAAGGCATGCATGTATGAAAACACATTAATCCATCATCAGGGCTAGATGGAACAACAAAAAGCATTCATTCAACATAAAGACACACACACACTTAGAAACACACGATATGTCTAGTAGTCATGGTCTGTTTGTTTGTTCATAGATCGGTTTAATTTCAGTGTCAAGATGGAATCATCAGGGCTAGATGGAACAACAAATATCATTAATTCAGCAAACATGCACACATCTGCTCGCGCAAGCACACGCTCGCTCACGTATGACGAGTGCACGAAGGCATGCATGTATGAAAACACATAAATCCATCATCAGGGCTAGATGGAACAACAAAAAGCATTTATTCAGAAAACATGCACACATCTGTTTGTACAAGCACAAGCTCGCTCACGTATGACGCGTGCACAAAAGCATGCATGCATAGGAATCCATCACCAGGGCTAGATGGAACAACAAACATCATATATTTAACATGAAGAAACACACGCACACGCACCTAGAAGCACACAATATGAATTGTCTCGTACGGTCCTTTTGTTTGTTCGTAGATCGGTTTAATTTCTGTGTCAAGATGAAATCATCGTGGGTGGATTGAACAACTAACACCATTCGTTCAGCAAACATGCACACATCTGCTTGTGCAAGCACACGCTCGCTCACGTATGACGAGTGCACAAAGGCATGCATGTATGAAAACACATAAATCCATCATCAGGGCTAGATGGAAGAACAAAAAGCATTCATTCAACATAAAGACACACACACACACTTAGAAACACACGATATGTCTAGTAGTCATTGTCTGTTTGTTTGTTCATAGATCAGTTAATTTCAGTGTCAAGATGGAATCATAAGGGCTAGGTGGAACAACAAACATCATTAATTCAGCAAACATGCACACATCTGCTCGCGCAAGCACAACCTTGCACACGTATGACGAGTGCACGAAGGCATGCATGTATGACAACACATAAATCCATCATCAGGCCTAGATGGAACAACAAACTGCATTCATGCAGCAAGCATACACCCATGCGTTGATGCAAGTACACCCTCGCTCACGTATGACGAGTGCACGAAGACATGCATGTATAGGAATCGATCACCAGGGCTAGATGGAACAACAAACACCATATATTTAACATGAAGACACACACGTACACACACTTAGAAGCACACAATATAAATTGTCTAGTATGGTCCGTTTGTTTGTTCGTAGATCGGTTTAATTTCTGTGTCAAGATGGAATCATAAAGGTTAAATGGAACAACAAACAGCATTCATTCAGCAAACATACACACATCTGCTCGTGCAAGCACACGCTCGCTCACGTATGACGAGTGCAAGAAGGCATGCATGTATGAAAACACATAATCCATCATCAGGGCTAGATGGAATTGTCTAGTATGGTCCGTTTGTTTGTTCTTAAATCGGTTTAGTTTCTGTGTCAAGATGAAATGATCACGGGTGGATGGAACAACTAACACCATTCATTTAGCAAACATGCACACATCTGCTTGTGCAAGCACACGCTCGCTCACGTATGACTTGTGCACAAAGGCATGCATGTATGAAAACACATAAATCCATCAACAGGGCTAGATGGAACAACAAAAAGCATTCATTCAACATAAAGACACACACACACTTAGAAACACACGATATGTCTAGTAGTCATGGTCTGTTTGTTTGTTCATAGATCGGTTTAATTTCAGTGTCAAAATGGAATCATCAGGGCTAGATGGAACAACAAAAAATCTTAATTTAGCAAACATGCACAAATCTGCTCGCGCAAGCACACGCTCGCTCACGTATGACGAGAGCACGAAGGCATGCATGTATGAAAACACATAAATCCATCATCAGGGCTAGATGGAACAACAAAAAGCATTTATTCAGAAAACATACACACATCTGTTTGTACAAGCACACGCTCGCTCACGTATGACGCGTGCACGAAAGCATGCATGCATAGGAATCCATCACCAGGGCTAGATGGAACAACAAACATCATATATTTAACATGAAGAAACACACGCACACGCACCTAGAAGCACACAATATGAATTGTCTCGTACGGTCCTTTTGTTTGTTCGTAGATCGGTTTAATTTCTGTGTCAAGATGAAATCATCATGGGTGGATTGAACAACTAACACCATTCGTTCAGCAAACATGCACACATCTGCTTGTGCAAGCACACGCTCGCTCACGTATGACGAGTGCACAAAGGCATGCATGTATGAAAACACATAAATCTATCATCAGGGCTAGATGGAAGAACAAAAAGCATTCATTCAACATAAAGACACACACACACTTAAAAACACACGATATGTCTAGTAGTCATTGTCTGTTTGTTTGTTCATAGATCAGTTAATTTCAGTGTCAAGATAGAATCATAAGGGCTAGGTGGAACAACAAACACCATATTTTTAACATGAAGAAACACACGTACACACACTTAGAAGCACACAATATAAATTGTCTAGTATGGTCCGTTTGGTTGTTCGTAGATCGGTTTAATTTCTGTGTCAAGATGGAATCATAAGGGTTAGATGGAACAACAAACAGCATTCATTCAGCAAAAATACACACATCTGCTCGTGCAAGCACACGCTCGCTCACGTATGACGAGTGCACGAAGGCATGCATGTATGAAA
Source organism: Flabesymbios commensalis (assembly GCA_964017125.1). NCBI lineage: Eukaryota > Metazoa > Annelida > Polychaeta > Terebellida > Flabelligeridae > Flabesymbios > Flabesymbios commensalis. Next base: position 38,075,323 of record OZ024909.1, read on the forward strand.
ACACATAATCCATCATCAGGGCTAGATGGAATTGTCTAGTATGGTCCGTTTGTTTGTTCTTAAATCGGTTTAGTTTCTGTGTCAAGATGAAATGATCACGGGTAGATGGAACAACTAACACCATTCATTTAGCAAACATGCACACATCTGCTTGTGCAAGCACACGCTCGCTCATGTATGACGAGTGCACAAAGGCATGCATGTATGAAAACACATAAATCCATCATCAGGGCTAGATGGAACAACAAAAAGCATTCATTCAACATAAAGACACACACACACTTAGAAACACACGATATGTCTAGTAGTCATGGTCTGTTTGTTTGTTCATAGATCGGTTTAATTTCAGTTTCAAGATGGAATCATCAGGGCTAGATGGAACAACAAACATCATTAATTTAGCAAACATGCACACATCTGCTCGCGCAAGCACACACTCGCTCACGTATGACGAGTGCGCGAAGGCATGCATGTATGAAAACACATGAATCCAACATCAGGGCTAGATGGAACAACAAAATGCATTTATTCAGAAAACATGCACACATCTGTTTGTACAAGCACACGCTCGCTCACGTATGACGCGTGCACAAAAGCATGCATGCATAGGAATCCATCACCAGGGCTAGATGGAACAACAAACATCATATATTTAACATGAAGAAACACACGCACACGCACCTAGAAGCACACAATATGAATTGTCTCGTACGGTCCTTTTGTTTGTTCGTAGATCGGTTTAATTTCTGTGTCAAGATGAAATCATCATGGGTGGATTGAACAACTAACACCATTCGTTCAGCAAACATGCACACATCTGCTTGTGCAAGCACACGCTCCCTCACGTATGACGAGTGCACAAAGGCATGCATGTATGAAAACACATAAATCCATCATCAGGGCTAGATGGAACAACAAAAAGCATTCATTCAACATAAAGACACACACACACTTAGAAACACACGATATGTCTAGTAGTCATTGTCTGTTTGTTTGTTCATAGATAAGTTAATTTCAGTGTCAAAATGGAATCATAAGGGCTAGGTGGAACAACAAACATCATTAATTCAGCAAACATGCACACATCTGCTCGCGCAAGCACAACCTTGCACACGTATGACGAGTGCACAAAGGCATGCATGTATGACAACACATAAATCCATCATCAGGGCTAGATGGAACAACAAACTGCATTCATGCAGCAAACATACACCCATGCGTTGATGCAAGTACACCCTCGCTCACGTATGACGAGTGCACAAAGACATGAATGTATAGGAATCGATCACCAGGGCTAGATGGAACAACAAACACCATATATTTAACATGAAGACACGCACGTACACAGACTTGGAAGTACACAATATAAATTGTCTAGTATGGTCCGTTTGTTTGTTCGTAGATCGGTTTAATTTCTGTGTCAAGATGGAATCATAAGAGCTAGATGGGACAACAAACAGCATTCATTCAGCAAACATACACACATCTGCTCATGCAAGCACACACTCGCTCACGTATGACGAGTGCACGAAGGCATGCATGTATGAAAACACATAAATCCATCATCAGGGCTAGATGGAACAACAAAAAGCATTTATTCAGAAAACATACACACATCTGTTTGTACAAGCACACACTCGCTCACGTATGACGCGTGCACGAAAGCATGCATGCATAGGAATCCATCACCAGGGCTAGATGGAACAACAAACATCATAAATTTAACATGAAGAAACACACGCACTCGCACCTAGAAGCACACAATATGAATTGTCTCGTTCGGTCCTTTTGTTTGTTCGTAGATTGGTTTAATTTCTGTGTCAAGATGAAATCATCATGGGTGGATTGAACAACTAACACCATTCGTTCAGCAAACATGCACACATCTGCTTGAGCAAGCACACGCTCGCTCACGTATGACGAGTGCAAAAAGGCATTCATGAATGAAAACACATAAATCCATCATCAGGGCTAGATGGAAGAACAAAAAGCATTCATTCAACATAAAGACACACACACACTTTGAAACACACGATATGTCTAGTAGTCATGGTCTGTTTGTTTGTTCATAGATCAGTTAATTTCAGTGTCAAGATGGAATCATAAGGGCTAGGTGGAACAACAAACATCATTAATTCAGCAAACATGCATACATGTGCTCGCGCAAGCACAAACTTGCTCACGTGTGACGAGTGCACGAAGGCATGCATGTATGACAACACATAAATTCATCATCAGGGCTAGATAGAAAAACAAACTGCATTCATGCAGCAAACATACACACATGCATTGATGCAAGTACACCCTCGCTCACGTATGACGAGTGCACGAAGACATGCATGTATAGGAATCGATCACCAGGGCTAGATGGAACAACAAACACCATATATTTAACATGAAGACACGCACGTACACACACTTAGAAGCACACAATATAAATTGTCTAGTATGGTCCGTTTGTTTGTTCGTAGATCGGTTTAATTTCTGTGTCAAAATGGAATCATAAGGGCTAGATGGAACAACAAACAGCATTCATTCAGCAAACATACACACATCTGCTCATGCAAGCACACGCTCGCTCACGTATGACGAGTGCACGAAGGCATGCATGTATGAAAACACATAATCCATCATCAGGGCTAGATGGATTTGTCTAGTATGGTCCGTTTGTTTGTTCTTAAATCGGTTTAGTTTCTGTGTCAAGATAAAGTGATCACGGGTAGATGGAACAACTAACACCATTCATTTAGCAAACATGCACACATCTGCTTGTCCAAGCACACGCTCGCTCACGTATGACGAGTGCACAAAGGCATGCATGTATGAAAACACATAAATCCATCATCAGGGCTAGATGGAACAACAAAAAGCATTCATCCAACATAAAGACACACACACACTTAGAAACACACGATATGTCTAGTAGTCATGGTCTGTTTGCTTGTTCATAGATCGGTTTAATTTCAGTGTCAAGATGGAATCATCAGGGCTAGATGGAACAACAAATATCATTAATTCAGCAAACATGCACACATCTGCTCGCGCAAGCACACGCTCGCTCACGTATGACGAGTGCACGAAGGCATGCATGTATGAAAACACATAAATCCATCATCAGGGCTAGATGGAACAACAAAAAGCATTTATTCAGAAAACATACACACATCTGTTTGTACAAGAACACACTCGCTCACGTATGACGCGTGCACGAAAGCATGCATGCATAGGAATCCATCACCAGGGCTAGATGGAACAACAAACATCATATATTTAACATGAAGAAACACACGCACACGCACCTAGAAGCTCACAATATGAATTGTCTCGTTCGGTCCTTTTGTTTGTTCGTAGATCGGTTTAATTTCTGTGTCAAGATGAAATCATCATGGGTGGATTGAACAACTAACACCATTCGTTCAGCAAACATGCACACATCTGCTTGTGCAAGCACACGCTCGCTCACGTATGACGAGTGCACAAAGGCATTCATGAATGAAAACACATAAATCCATCATCAGGGCTAGATGGAAGAACAAAAAGCATTCATTCAACATAAAGACACACACACACTTTGAAACACACGATATGTCTAGTAGTCATGGTCTGTTTGTCTGTTCATAGATCAGTTAATTTCAGTGTCGAGATGGAATCATAAGGGCTAGGTGGAACAACAAACATCATTAATTCAGCAAACATGCATACATCTGCTCGCGCAAGCACAAGCTTGCTCACGTGTGATGAGTGCACGAAGGCATGCATGTATGACAACACATAAATCCATCATCAGGGCTAGATAGAAAAACAAACTGCATTCATGCAGCAAACATACACACATGCATTGATGCAAGTACACCCTCGCTCACGTATGACGAGTGCACGAAGACATGCATGTATAGGAATCGATCACCAGGGCTAGATGGAACAACAAACACCATATATTTAACATGAAGACACGCGCGTACACACACTTAGAAGCACACAATATAAATTGTCTAGTATGGTCCGTTTGTTTGTTCGTAGATCGGTTTAATTTCTGTGTCAAGATGGAATCATAAGGGCTAGATGGAACAACAAACAGCATTCATTCAGCAAACATACACACATCTGCTCATGCAAGCACACGCTCGCTCACGTATGACGAGTGCACGAAGGCATGCATGTATGAAAACACATAATCCATCATCAGGGCTAGATGGATTTGTCTAGTATGGTCCGTTTGTTTGTTCTTAAATCGGTTTAGTTTCTGTGTCAAGATGAAATGATCACGAGTAGATGGAACAACTAACACCATTCATTTAGCAAACATGCACACATCTGCTTGTCCAAGCACACGCTCGCTCACGTATGATGAGCACACAAAGGCATGCATGTATGAAAACACATAAATCCATCATCAGGGCTAGATGGAACAACAAAAAGCATTCATTCGACATAAAGACACACACACACTTAGAAACACACGATATGTCTAGTAGTCATGGTCTGTTTTTTTGTTCATAGATCGGTTTAATTTCAGTGTCAAGATGGAATCATCAGGGCTAGATGGAACAACAAACATCATTAATTCAGCAAACATGCACACATCTGCTCGCGCAAGCACACACTCGCTCACGTATGACGAGTGCGCGAAGGCATGCATGTATGAAAACACATAAATCCATCATCAGGGCTAGATGGAACAACAAAAAGCATTTATTCAGAAAACATACACACATCTGTTTGTACAAGCACACGCTCCCTCACGTATGACGCGTGCACAAAAGCATGCATGCATAGGAATCCATCACCAGGGCTAGATGGAACAACAAACATCATATATTTAACATGAAGAAACACACGCACACGCACCTAGAAGCACACAATATGAATTGTCTCGTACGGTCCTTTTGTTTGTTCGTAGATCGGTTTAATTTCTGTGTCAAGATGAAATCAGCATGGGTGGATTGAACAACTAGCACCATTCGTTCAGCAAACATGCACACATCTGCTTGTGCAAGCACACGCTCGCTCACATATGACGAGTGCACAAAGGCATGCATGTATGAAAACACATAAATCCATCATCAGGGCTAGATGGAAGAACAAAAAGCATTCATTCAACATAAAGACACACACACACTTAGAAACACACGATATGTCTAGTAGTCATTGTCTGTTTGTTTGTTCATAGATCAGTTAATTTCAGTGTCAAGATGGAATCATAAGGGCTAGGTGGAACAACAAGCATCATTAATTCAGCAAACATGCACACATCTGCTCGCGCAAGCACAACCTTGCAAACACGTATGACGAGTGCACGAAGACATGCATGTATGACAACACATAAATCCATCATCAGGCCTAGATGGAACAACAAACTGCATTCATGCAGCAAACATACACCCATGCGTTGATGCAAGTACACTATCGCTCACGTATGACGAGTGCACGAAAACATGCATGTATAGGAATCGATCACCAGGGCTAGATGGAACAACAAACACCATATATTTAACATGAAGACACACACCTACACACACTTAGAAGCACACAATATAAATTGTCTAGTATGGTCCGTTTGTTTGTTCGTAGATCGGTTTAATTTCTGTGTCAAGATGGAATCATAAGGGATAGATAGAACAACAAACAGCATTCATTCAGCAAACATACACACATCTGCTCGTGCAAGCACACGCTCGCTCACGTATGACGAGTGCACGAAGGCATGCATGTATAAAAACACATAATCCATCATCAGGGCTAGATGGAATTGTCTAGTATGATCGTTTGTTTGTTCTTAAATCGGTTTAGTTTCTGTGTCAAGATGAAATGATCACGGGTAGATGGAACAACTAACACCATTCATTTAGCAAACATGCACACATCTGCTTGTGCAAGCACACGCTCGCTCACGTATGACAAGTGCACAAAGGCATGCATGTATGAAAACAAATAAATCCATCATCAGGGCTAGATGGAACAACAAAAAGCATTCATTCAACTTAAAGACACACACACACTTTGAAACACACGATATGTCTAGTAGTCATGGTCTGTTTGTCTGTTCATAGATCAGTTAATTTCAGTGTCAAGATGGAATCATAAGGGCTAGGTGGAACAACAAACATCATTAATTCAGCAAACATGCATACATCTGCTCGCGCAAGCACAAGCTTGCTCACGTGTGACGAGTGCACGAAGGCATGCATGTATGACAACACATAAATCCATTATCAGGGCTAGATTGAAAAATAAACTGCATTCATGCAGCAAACATACACACATGCATTGATGCAAGTACACCCTCGCTCACGTATGACGAGTGCACGAAGACATGCATGTATAGGAATCGATCACCAGGGCTAGATGGAACAACAAACACCATATATTTAACACGAAGACACGCACGTACACACACTTAGAAGCACACAATATAAATTGGCTAGTATGGTCCGTTTGTTTGTTCGTAGATCGGTTTAATTTCTGTGTCAAGATGGAATCATAAGGGTTAGATGGAACAACAAACAGCATTCATTCAGCAAACATACACACATCTGCTCATGCAAGCACACGCTCGCTCACGTATGACGAGTGCACGAAGGCATGCATGTATGAAAACACATAATCCATCATCAGGGCTAGATGGATTTGTCTAGTATGGTCCGTTTGTTTGTTCTTAAATTGGTTTAGTTTCTATGTCAAGATGAAATGATCACGGGTAGATGGAACAACTAACACCATTCATTTAGCAAACATGCACACATCTGCTTGTCCAAGCACACGCTCGCTCACGTATGACGAGTGCACAAAGGCATGCATGTATGAAAACACATCAATCCATCATCAGGGCTAGATGGAACAACAAAAAGCATTCATTCAACATAAAGACACACACACACTTAGAAACACACGATATGTCTAGTAGTCATGGTCTGTTTATTTGTTCATAGATCGGTTTAATTTCAGTGTCAAGATGGAATCATCAGGGCTAGATGGAACAACAAACATCATTAATTCAGCAAACATGCACACATCTGCTCGCGCAAGCACACACTCACTCACGTATGACGAGTGCGCGAAGGCATGCATGTATGAAAACACATAAATCCATCATCAGGGCTAGATGGAACAACAAAAAGCATTTATTCAGAAAACATACACACATCTGTTTGTACAAGCACACGCTCGCTCACGTATGACGCGTGCACAAAAGCATGCATGCATAGGAATCCATCACCAGGGCTAGATGGAACATCAAACATCATATATTTAACATGAAGAAACACACGCACACGCACCTAGAAGCACACAATATGAATTGTCTCGTACGGTCCTTCTGTTTGTTCGTAGATCGGTTTAATTTCTGTGTCAAGATGAAATCATCATGGGTGGATTGAACAACTAACACCATTCGTTCAGCAAACATGCACACATCTGTTTGTGCAAGCACACGCTCGCTCACGTATGACGAGTGCAAAAAGGCATGAATGCATGAAGACACATAAATCCATCATCAGGGCTAGATGGAAGAACAAAAAGCATTCATTCAACATAAAGACACACACACACTTAGAAACACACGATATGTCTAGTAGTCATTGTCTGTTTGTTTGTTCATAGATCAGTTAATTTCAGTATCAAGATGGAATCATAATGGCTAGTTGGAACAACAAACATCATTAATTCAGCAAACATGCACACATCTGCTCGCGCAAGCACAACCTTGCAAACACGTATGATGAGTGCACGAAGACATGCATGTATGACAACACATAAATCCATCATCAGGCCTAGATGGAACAACAAACTGCATTCATGCAGCAAACATACACCCATGCGTTGATGCAAGTACACTATCGCTCACGTATGACGAGTACACGAAGACATGCATGAATAGGAATCGATCACCAGGGCTAGATGGAACAACAAACACCATATATTTAGCATGAAGACACACACGTACACACACTTAGAAGCACACAATATAAAATGTCTAGTATGGTCCGTTTGTTTGTTCGTAGATCGGTTTAATTTCTGTGTCAAGATGGAATCATAAGGGATAGATGGAAAAACAAACAGCATTCATTCAACAAACATACACACATCTGCTCGTGCAAGCACACGCTCGCTCACGTATGACGAGTGCACGAAGGCATGCATGTATAAAAACACATAATCCATCATCAGGGCTAGATGGAATTGTCTAGTATGGTCCGTTTGTTTGTTCTTAAATCGGTTAAGTTTCTGTGTCAAGATGAAATGATCACGGGTAGATGGAACAACTAACACCATTCATTTAGTAAACATGCACACATCTGCTTGTGCAAGCACACGCTCGCCCACGTATGACGAGTGCACAAAGGCATGCATGTATGAAAACACAAAATCCATCATCAGGGCTGGATGGAACAACAAAAAGCATTCATTCAACATAAAGACACACACACACTTAGAAACACACGATATGTCTAGTAGTCATGGTCTGTTTGTTTGTTCATAGATCGGTTTAATTTCAGTGTCAAGATGGAATCATCAGGGCTAGATGGAACAACAAACATCATTAATTCAGCAAACATGCACACATCTGCTCGTGCAAGCACACACTCGCTCACGTATGACGAGTGCGCGAAGGCATGCATGTATGAAAACTCATAAATCCATCATCAGAGCTAGATGGAACAACAAAAAGCATTTATTCAGAAAACATACACACATCTGTTTGTACAAGCACACGCTCGCTCACGTATGACGCGTGCACAAAAGCATGCATGCATAGGAATCCATCACCAGGGCTAGATGGAACAACAAACATCATATATTTAACATGAAGAAACACACGCACACGCACCTAGAAGCCCACAATATGAATTGTCTCGTACGGTCCTTTTGTTTGTTCGTAGATCGGTTTAATTTCTGTGTGAAGATTAAATCATCATGGGTGGATTGAACAACTAACACCATTCGTTCAGCAAACATGCACACATCTGCTTGTGCAAGCACACGCTCGCTCACGTATGACGAGTGCACAAAGGCATGCATGTATGAAAACACATAAATCCATCATCAGGGCTAGACGGTAGAACAAAAAGCATTCATTCAACATAAAGACACACACACACTTAGAAACACACGATATGTCTAGTAGTCATGGTCTGTTTGTTTGTTCATAGATCAGTTAATTTCAGTGTCAAGATGGAATCATAAGGGCTAGGTGGAACAACAAAAATCATTAATTTAGCAAACATGCACACATCTGCTCGCGCAAGCACAAGCTTGCACACGTATGACGAGTGCACGAAGGCATGCATGTATGACAGCACATAAATCCATCATCAGGATTAGATGGAACAACAAACTGCATTCATGCAGCAAACATACACACATGCGTTGATGCAAGTACACCCTCGCTCACGTATGACGAGTGCACGAAGACATGCATGTATAGGAATCGATCACCAGGGCTAGATGGAACAACAAACACCATATATTTAACATGAAGACACACACTTGCACACACTTAGAAGCACACAATATAAATTGTCTAGTATGGTCCGTTTGTTTGTTCGTAGATCGGTTTAATTTCTGTGTCAAGATGGAATCATAAGGGTTAGAAGGAGCAACAAACAACATTCATTCAGCAAACATACACACATCTGCTCGTGCAAGCACATGCTCGCTCACGTATGACGAGTGTACAAAGGCATGCATGTATGAAAACACATAAATCCATCATCAGGGCTAGATGGAACAACAAAAAGCATTCATTCAACATAAAGACACACACACACTTAGAAACACACGATATGTCTAGTAGTCATGGTCTGTTTGTTTGTTCATAGATCGGTTTAATTTCAGTGTCAAGATGGAATCATCAGGGCTAGATGGAACAACAAACATCATTAATTCAGCAAACACGCACACATCTGCTCGCGCAAGCACACGCTCGCTCACGTATGACGAGTGCACGAAGGCATGCATGTATGAAAACACATAAATCCATCATCAGGGCTAGATGGAACAACAAAAAGCATTTATTCAGAAAACATACACACATCTGTTTGTACAAGCACACGCTCGCTCACGTATGACGCGTGCATGAAAGCATGCATGCATAGGAATCCATCACCAGGGCTAGATGGAACAACAAACATCATATATATAACATGAAGAAACACACGCACACGCACCTAGAAGCACACAATATGAATTGTCTCGTACGGTCGTTTTGTTTGTTCGTAGATCCGTTTAATTTCTGTGTCAAGATGAAATCATCATGGGTGGATTGAACAACTAACACCATTCGTTCAGCAAACATGCACACATCTGCTTGTGCAAGCACACGCTCGCTCACGTATGACGAGTGCACAAAGGCATGCATGTATGAAAACACATAAATCCATCATCAGGGATAGACGGTAGAACGAAAAGCATTCATTCAACATAAAGACACACACAAACTTAGAAACACACGATATGTCTAGTAGTCATGGTCTGTTTGTTTGTTCATAGATCAGTTAATTTCAGTGTCAAGATGGAATCATAAGGGCTAGGTGGAACAACAAACATCATTAATTTAGCAAACATGCACACATCTGCTCGCGCAAGCACAAGCTTGCACACGTATGACAAGTGCACGAAGGCATGCAAGTATGACAACACATAAATCCATCATCAGGCCTAGATGTAACAACAAACTGCATTCATGCAGCAAACATACACCCATGCGTTGATGCAAGTACACCCTCGCTCACGTATGACGAGTGCACGAAGACATGCATGTATAGGAATCGATCACCAGGGCTAGATGGAACAACAAACACCATATATTTACCATGAAGACACACACGTACACACACTTAGAAGCACACAATATAAATTGTCTAGTATGGTCCGTTTGTTTGTTCGTAGATCGGTTTAATTTCTGTGTCAAGATGGAATCATAAGGGCTAGATGGAACAACAAACAGCATTAATTCAGCAAACATGCACACATCTGCTTGGGCAAGCACACGCTCGCTCACGTATGACGAGTGCACTAAGGCATGCATGTATGAAAACACATAAATCCATCATCAGGGCTAGATGGAACAACAAAAAGCATTCATTCAACATAAAGACACACACACACTTAGAAACACACGATATGTCTAGTAGTCATGGTCTGTTTGTTTGTTCATATATCGGTTTAATTTCAGTGTCAAGATGGAATCATAAGGGCTAGATGGAACAACAAACAGCATTCATTCAGCAAACATACACACATCTGCTCATGCAAGCACACGCTCGCTCACGTATGACGAGTACACGAAGGCATGCATGTATGAAAACACATAATCCATCATCAGGGCTAGATGGAATTGTCTAGTATGGTCCGTTTGTTTGTTCTTAGATCGGTTTAATTTCTGTGTCAAGATGAAATGATCACGGGTAGATGGAACAACTAACACCTTTCATTTAGCAAACATGCACAAATCTGCTTGTGCAAGCACACGCTCGCACACGTATGACCAGTGCACAAAGGCATGCATGTATGAAAACACATAAATCCATCATCAGGGCTAGATGGAACAACAAAAAGCATTCATTTAACATAAAGACACACACACACTTAGAAACACACGATATGTCTAGTAGTCATGGTCTGTTTGTTTGTTCATAGATCGGTTTAATTTCAGTGTCAAGATGGAATCATAAGGGCTAGATGGAACAACAAACATCATTAATTCAGCAAACATGCACACATCTGCTCGTGCAAGCACACGCTCGCTCAAGTATGACGAGTGCACGAAGGCATGCATGTATGAAAACACATAAATCCATCATCAGGGCTAGATGGAACAACAAAAAGCATTTATTCAGAAAACATACACACATCTGTTTGTACAAGCACACGCTCGCTCACGTATGACGCGTGCACGAAAGCATGCATGCATAAGAATCCATCACCAGGGCTAGATGGAACAACAAACATCATATATTTAAAATGAAGAAACACACGCACACGCACCTAGAAGCACACAATATGAACTGTCTTGTACGGTCCTTTTGTTTGTTCGTAGATCGGTTTAATTTCTGTGCCAAGATGGAATCATAAGGGCTAGGTGGAACAACAAACATCATTAATTTAGCAAACATGCACACATCTGCTCGCGCAAGCACAAGCTTGCACACGTATGACGAGTGCACGAAGGCATGCATGTATGACAACACATAAATCCATCATCAGGATTAGATGGAACAACAAACTGCATTCATGCAGCAAACATACACACATGCGTTGATGCAAGTACACCCTCGCTCACGTATGACGAGTGCACGAAGACATGCATGTATAGGAATCGATCACCAGGGCTAGATGGAACAACAAACACCATATATTTAACATGAAGACACACACTTGCACACACTTAGAAGCACACAATATAAATTGTCTAGTATGGTCCGTTTGTTTGTTCGTAGATCGGTTTAATTTCTGAGTCAAGATGGAATCATAAGGGTTAGAAGGAGCAACAAACAGCATTCATTCAGCAAACATACACACATCTGCTCGTGCAAGCACATGCTCGCTCACGTATGACGAGTGTACAAAGGCATGCATGTATGAAAACACATAAATCCATCATCAGGGCTAGATGGAACAACAAAAAGCATTCATTCAACATAAAGACACACACACACTTAGAAACACACGATATGTCTAGTAGTCATGGTCTGTTTGTTTGTTCATAGATCGGTTTAATTTCAGTGTCAAGATGGAATCATCAGGGCTAGATGGAACAACAAACATCAATAATTCAGCAAACAGGCACACATCTGCTCGCGCAAGCACTCGCTCGCTCACGTATGACGAGTGCACGAAGGCATGCATGTACGAAAACTCATAAATCCATCATCAGGGCTAGATGGAACAACAAAAAGCATTTATTCAGAAAACATACACACATCTGTTTGTACAAGCACACGCTCGCTCACGTATGACGCGTGCATGAAAGCATGCATGCATAGGAATCCATCATAGGGCTAGATGTAACAACAAACATCATATATAATAACATGAAGAAACACACGCACACGCACCTAGAAGCACACAATATGAATTGTCTCGTACGGTCGTTTTGTTTGTTCGTAGATCGGTTTAATTTCTGTGTCAAGATGAAATCATCATGGGTGGATTGAACAACTAACACCATTCGTTCAGCAAACATGCACACATCTGCTTGTGCAAGCACACGCTCGCTCACGTATGACGAGTGCACAAAGGCATGCATGTATGAAAACACATAAATCCATCATCAGGGCTAGACGGTAGAACAAAAAGCATTCATTCAACATAAAGACACACACAAACTTAGAAACACACGATATGTCTAGTAGTCATGGTCTGTTTGTTTGTTCATAGATCAGTTAATTTCAGTGTCAAGATGGAATCATAAGGGCTAGGTGGAACAACAAACATCATTAATTTAGCAAACATGCACACATCTGCTCGCGCAAGCACAAGCTTTCACACGTATGACAAGTGCATGAAGGCATGCATGTATGACAACACATAAATCCATCATCAGGCCTAGATGGAACAACAAACTGCATTCATGCAGCAAACATACACCCATGCGTTGATGCAAGTACACCCTCGCTCACGTATGACGAGTGCACGAAAACATGCATGTATAGGAATCGATCACCAGGGCTAGATGGAACAACAAACACCATATATTTAACATGAAGACACACACGTACACACACTTAGAAGCACACAATATAAATTGTCTAGTATGGTCCGTTTGTTTGTTCGTAGATCGGTTTAATTTCTGTGTCAAGATGGAATCATAAGGGTTAGATGGAACAACAAACAGCATTAATTCAGCAAACATACAAACATCTGCTCGTGCAAGCACACGCTCGCTCACGTATGACCAGTGCACGAAGGCATGCATGTATGAAAACACATAATCCATCATCAGGGCTGGATGGAATTGTCTAGTATGGTCCGTTTGTTTGTTCGTAGATCGGTTCAATTTCTGTGTCAAGATGAAATGATCACGGGTAGATGGAACAACTAACACCATTCATTTAACAAACATGCACACATCTGCTTGTGCAAGCACACGCTCGCTCACGTATGACGAGTGCACAAAGGCATGCATGTATGAAAACACATAAATCCATCATCAGGGCTAGATGGAACAACAAAAAGCATTCATTCAACATAAAGACACACACACACTTAGAAACACACGATATGTCTAGTAGTCATGGTCTGTTTGTTTGTTCATATATCGGTTTAATTTCAGTGTCAAGATGGAATCATAAGGGCTAGATGGAACAACAAACATCATTAATTCAGAAAACATGCACACATCTGCTCGAGCAAGCACACGCTCGCTCACGTATGACGAGTGCACGAAGGCATGCATGTATGAAAACACATAAATCCATCATCAGGGCTAGATGGAACAACAAACAGCATTTATTCAGAAAACATACACACATCTGTTCGCACAAGCACACGCTCCCTCACGTATGACGAGTGTACGAAGGCATGCATGTATAGGAATCCATCACCAGGGCTAGATGGAACAACAAACACCATATATTTAACATGAAGAAACACACGCACACACACACTTAGAAGCACACACTATGAATTGTCTCGTATGGTCCGTTTGTTTGTTCGTAGATCGGTTTAATTTCTGTGTCAAGATGAAATCATCATGGGTGGATGGAACAACTAACACCATTCGTTCAGCAAATATGCACACATTTGCTTGTGCAAGCACACACTCGCTCACGTATGACGAGTGCACAAAGGCATTCATGAATGAAAACACATAAATCCATCATCAGGGCTAGATGGAGGAATAAAAAGCATTCATTCAACATAAAGACACACACACACTTAGAAACACACGATATGTCTAGTAGTCATGGTCTGTTTGATTGTTCATAGATCAGCTAATTTCAGTGTCAAGATGGAATCATAAGGGCTAGGTGGAACAACAAACATCATTAATTCAGCAAACATGCACACATCTGCTCGCGCAAGAACAAGCTTGCTCACGTATGACGAGTGCACGAAGGCATGCATGTATGACAACACATAAATCCATCATCAGGGCTAGATGGGAAAACAAACTGCATTCATGCAGCAAACATACACACATGCATTGATGCAAGTACACCCTCGCTCACGTATGACGAGTGCACGAAGACATGCATGTATAGGAATCGATCACCAGGGCTAGATGGAACAACAAACACCATATATTTAACATGAAGACACACACGTACACACACTTAGAAGCACACAATATAAATTGTCTAGTATGGTCCGTTTGTTTGTTCGTAGATCGGTTTAATTTCTGTGTCAAGATGGAATCATAAGGGTTAGATGGAACAACAAACAGCATTAATTCAGCAAACATACACACATCTGCTCGTGCAAGCACACGCTCGCTCACGTATGACCAGTGCACGTAGGCATGCATGTATGAAAACACATAATCCATCATCAGGGCTGGATGGAATTGTCTAGTATGGTCCGTTTGTTTGTTCGTAGATCGGTTCAATTTCTGTGTCAAGATGAAATGATCACGGGTAGATGGAACAACTAACACCATTCATTTAACAAACATGCACACATCTGCTTGTGCAAGCACACGCTCGCTCACGTATGACGAGTGCACAAAGGCATGCATGTATGAAAACACATAAATCCATCATCAGGGCTAGATGGAACAACAAAAAGCATTCATTCAACATAAAGACACACACACACTTAGAAACACACGATATGTCTAGTAGTCATGGTCTGTTTGTTTGTTCATATATCGGTTTAATTTCAGTGTCAAGATGGAATCATAAGGGCTAGATGGAACAACAAACATCATTAATTCAGAAAACATGCACACATCTGCTCGAGCAAGCACATGCTCGCTCACGTATGACGAGTGCACGAAGGCATGCATGTATGAAAACACATAAATCCATCATCAGGGCTAGATGGAACAACAAACAGCATTTATTCAGAAAACATACACACATCTGTTCGTACAAGCACACGCTCCCTCACGTATGACGAGTGTACGAAGGCATGCATGCATAGGAATCCATCACCAGGGCTAGATGGAACAACAAACACCATATATTTAACATGAAGAAACACACGCACACACACACTTAGAAGCACACACTATGAATTGTCTCGTATGGTCCGTTTCTTTGTTCGTAGATCGGTTTAATTTCGGTGTCAAGATGAAATCATCATGGGTGGATGGAACAACTAACACCATTCGTTCAGCAAATATGCACACATTTGCTTGTGCAAGCACACACTCGCTCACGTATGACGAGTACACAAAGGCATTCATGAATGAAAACACATAAATCCATCATCAGGGCTAGATGGAGGAATAAAAAGCATTCATTCAACATAAAGACACACAAACACTTAGAAACACACGATATGTCTAGTAGTCATGGTCTGTTTGATTGTTCATAGATCAGCTAATTTCAGTGTCAAGATGGAATCATAAGGGCTAGGTGGAACAACAAACATCATTAATTCAGCAAACATGCACACATCTGCTCGCGCAAGAACAAGCTTGCTCACGTATGACGAGTGCACGAAGGCATGCATGTATGACAACACATAAATCCATCATCAGGGCTAGATGGGAAAACAAACTGCATTCATGCAGCAAACATACACACATGCATTGATGCAAGTACACCCTCGCTCACGTATGACGAGTGCACGAAGACATGCATGTATAGGAATCGATCACCAGGGCTAGATGGAACAACAAACACCATATATTTAACATGAACACACGCACGTACACACACTTAGAAGCACACAATATAAATTGTCTAGTATGGTCTGTTTGTTTGTTCGTAGATCGGTTTAATTTCTGTGTCAAGATGAAATGATCACGGGTAGATGGAAAAACAGTACCATTCATTTAGCAAACATGCACACATCTGCTTGTGCAAGCACACGCTCGCTCACGTATGACGAGTGCACTAAGGCACGCATGTATGAATACACATAAATCCATCATCAGGGCTAGATGGAACAACAAAAAGCATTCATTCAACATAAAGACACACACACACTTAGAAACACACGATATGTCTAGTAGTCATGGTCTGTTTGTTTGTTCATATATCGGTTTAATTTCAGTGTCAAGATGGAATCATAAGGGCTAGATGGAACAACAAACAGCATTCATTCAGCAAACATACACACATCTGCTCATGCAAGCACACGCTCGCTCACGTATGACGAGTACACGAAGGCATGCATGTATGAAAACACATAATCCATCATCAGGGCTAGATGGAATTGTCTAGTATGGTCCGTTTGTTTGTTCTTAGATCGGTTTAATTTCTGTGTCAAGATGAAATGATCACGGGTAGATGGAACAACTAACACCTTTCATTTAGCAAACATGCACACATCTGCTTGTGCAAGCACACGCTCGCTCACGTATGACAAGTGTACAAAGGCATGCATGTATGAAAACACATAAATCCATCATCAGGGCTAGATGGAACAACAAAAAGCATTCATTTAACATAAAGACACACACACACTTAGAAACACACGACATGTCTAGTGGTCATGGTCTGTTTGTTTGTTCATAGATCGGTTTAATTTCAGTGTCAAGATGGAATCATAAGGGCTAGATGGAACAACAAACATCATTAATTCAGCAAACATGCACACATCTGCTCGTGCAAGCACACGCTCGCTCACGTATGACGAGTGCACGAAGGCATGCATGTATGAAAACACATAAATCCATCATCAGGGCTAGATGGAACAACAAAAAGCATTTATTCAGAAAACATACACACATCTGTTTGTACAAGCACACGCTCGCTCACGTATGACGCGTGCACGAAAGCATGCATGCATAAGAATCCATCACCAGGGCTAGATGGAACAACAAACATCATATATTTAACATGAAGAAACACACGCACACGCACCTAGAAGCACACAATATGAACTGTCTTGTACGGTCCTTTTGTTTGTTCGTAGATCGGTTTAATTTCTGTGTCAAGACGAAATCATCATGGGTGGATTGAACAACTAACATCATTAATTCAGCAAACATGCACACATCTGCTCGCGCAAGCACACGCTTGCTCACGTATGACGAGTGCACGAAGGCATGCATGTATGACAACACATAAATTCATCATCAGGGCTAGATGGAACAACAAACAGCATTCATGCAGCAAACATACACACATGCTTTGATGCAAGTACACCCTCACTCACGTATGACGAGTGCACGAGGACATGCATGTATAGGAATCTATCACCAGGACTAGATGGAACAACAAACACCATATATTTAACATGAAAACACACACGTACAGACACTTAGAAGCACACAATAAAATGGTCTAGTATGGTCCGTTTGTTTGTTCATATATCGGTTTAATTTCAGTGTCAAGATGGAATCATAAGGGCTAGATGGAACAACAAACAGCATTCATTCAGCAAACATACACACATCTGCTCATGCAAGCACACGCTCGCTCACGTATGACGAGTACACGAAGGCATGCATGTATGAAAACACATAATCCATCATCAGGGCTAGATGGGATTGTCTAGTATGGTCCGTTTGTTTGTTCGTAGATCGGTTCAATTTCTGTGTCAAGATGAAATGATCACGGGTAGATGGAACAACTAACACTATTCATTTAGCAAACATGCTCGCTCACGTATGACGAGTGCACAAAGGCATGCATATATGGAAACACATAAATCCATCATCAGGGCTAGACGGTAGAACAAAAAGCATTCATTCAACATAAAGACACACACACACTTAGAAACACACGATATGTCTAGTAGTCATGGTCTGTTTGATTGTTCATAGATCAGCTAATTTCAGTGTCAAGATGGAATCATAAGGGCTAGGTGGAACAACAAACATCATTAATTCAGCAAACATGCACACATCTGCTCGCGCAAGAACAAGCTTGCTCACGTATGACGAGTGCACGAAGGCATGCATGTATGACAACACATAAATCCATCATCAGGCCTAGATGGAACAACAAACTGCATTCATGCAGCAAACATACACCCATGCGTTGATGCAAGTACACCCTCGCTCGCGTATGACGAGTGCACGAAGACATGCATGTATAGGAATCGATCACCAGGGCTAGATGGAACAACAAACACTATATATTTAACATGAAGACACACACGTACACACACTTAGAAGCACACAATATAAATTGTCTAGTATGGTCCGTTTGTTTGTTCGTAGATCGGTTTAATTTCTGTGTCAAGATGGAATCATAAGGATTAGATGGAACAACAAACAGCATTCATTCAGCAAACATACACACATGCGTTGATGCAAATACACCCTCGCTCACGTATGACGAGTGCACGAAGACATGCATGTATAGGAATCGATCACCAGGGCTAGATGGAACAACAAACACCATATATTTAACATGAAGACACACACGTACACACACTTAGAAGCACACAATATAAATTGTCTAGTATGGTCCGTTTGTTTGTTCGTAGATCGGTTTAATTTCTGTGTCAAGATGGAATCATAAGGGTTAGATGGAACAACAAACAGCATTAATTCAGCAAACATACACACATCTGCTCGTGCAAGCACACGCTCGCTCACGTATGACGAGTGCACGAAGGCATGCATGTATGAAAACACATAATCCATCATCAGGGCTGGATGGAATTGTCTAGTATGGTCCGTTTGTTTGTTCGTAGATCGGTTCAATTTCTGTGTCAAGATGAAATGATCACGGGTAGATGGAAACTAACACCATTCATTTAACAAACATGCACACATCTGCTTGTGCAAGCACACGCTCGCTCACGTATGACGAGTGCCCAAAGTCATGCATGTATGAAAACACATAAATCCATCATCAGGGCTAGATGGAACAACAAAAAGCATTCATTCAACATAAAGACACACACACACTTAGAAACACACGATATGTCTAGTAGTCATGGTCTGTTTGTTTGTTCATATATCGGTTTAATTTCAGTGTCAAGATGGAATCATAAGGGCTAGATGGAACAACAAACATCATTAATTCAGAAAACATGCACACATCTGCTCGAGCAAGCACACGCTCACTCACGTATGACGAGTGCACGAAGGCATGCATGTATAGGAATCCATCACCAGGGCTAGATGGAACAACAAACACCATATCTTTAACATGAAGAAACACACGCACACACACACTTAGAAGCACACACTATGAATTGTCTCGTATGGTCCGTTTGTTTGTTCGTAGATCGGTTTAATTTCTGTGTCAAGATGAAATCATCATGGGTGGATGGAACAACTAACACCATTCGTTCAGCAAATATGCACACATTTGCTTGTGCAAGCACACACTCGCTCACGTATGACAAGTGCACAAAGGCATTCATGAATGAAAACACATAAATCCATCATCAGGGCTAGATGGAAGAATAAAAAGCATTCATTCAACATAAAGACACACACACACTTAGAAACACACGATATGTCTAGTAGTCATGGTCTGTTTGATTGTTCATAGATCAGCTAATTTCAGTGTCAAGATGGAATCATAAGGGCTAGGTGGAACAACAAACATCATTAATTCAGCAAACATGCACACATCTGCTCGCGCAAGAACAAGCTTGCTCACGTATGACGAGTGCACGAAGGCATGCATGTATGACAACACATAAATCCATCATCAGGGCTAGATGAAAAAAAAACTGCATTCATGCAGCAAACATACACACATGCATTGATGCAAGTACACCGTCGCTCACGTATGACGAGTGCACGAAGACATGCATGTATAGGAATCGATCACCAGGGCTAGATGGAACAACAAACACCATATATTTAACATGAAGACACGCACGTACACACACTTAGAAGCACACAATATAAATTGTCTAGGATGGTCTGTTTGTTTGTTTGTAGATCGGTTTAATTGCTGTGTCAAGATGAAATGATCACGGGTAGATGGAAAAACAACACCATTCATTTAGCAAACATGCACACATCTGCTTGTGCAAGCACACGCTCGCTCACGTATGACGAGTGCAGTAAGGCATGCATGTATGAAAACACATAAATCCATCATCAGGGCTAGATGGAACAACAAAAAGCATTCATTCAACATAAAGACACACACACACTTAGAAACACACGATATGTCTAGTAGTCATGGTCTGTTTGTTTGTTCATATATCGGTTTAATTTCAGTGTCAAGATGGAATCATAAGGGCTAGATGGAACAACAAACAGCATTCATTCAGCAAACATACACACATCTGCTCATGCAAGCACACGCTCGCTCACGTATGACGAGTACACGAAGGCATGCATGTATGAAAACACATAATCCATTATCAGGGCTAGATGGTATTGTCTAGTATGGTCCGTTTGTTTGTTCCTAGATCGGTTTAATTTCTGTGTCAAGATGAAATGATCACGGGTAGATGGAACAACTAACACCTTTCATTTAGCAAACATGCACACATCTGCTTGTGCAAGCACACGCTCGCTCACGTATGACCAGTGCACAAAGGCATGCATGTATGAAAACACATAAATCCATCATCAGGGCTAGATGGAACAACAAAAAGCATTCATTTAACATAAAGACACACACACACTTAGAAACACACGATATGTCTAGTAGTCATGGTCTGTTTGTTTGTTCATAGATCGGTTTAATTTCAGTGTCAAGATGGAATCATAAGGGTTAGATGGAACAACAAACATCATTAATTCAGCAAACATGCACACATCTGCTCGTGCAAGCACACGCTCGCTCACGTATGACGAGTGCACGAAGGCATGCATGTATGAAAACACATAAATCCATCATCAGGGCTAGATGGAACAACAAAAAGCATTTATTCAGAAAACATACACACATCTGTTTGTACAAGCACACGCTCGCTCACGTATGACGCGTGCACGAAAGCATGCATGCATAAGAATCCATCACCAGGGCTAGATGGAACAACAAACATCATATATTTAACATGAAGAAACAAACGCACACGCACCTAGAAGCACACAATATGAACTGTCTTGTACGGTCCTTTTGTTTGTTCGTAGATCGGTTTAATTTCTGTGTCAAGATGAAATCATCATGGGTGGATTGAACAACTAACATCATTAATTCAGCAAACATGCACACATCTGCTCGCGCAAGCACACGCTTGCTCACGTATGACGAGTGCACGAAGGCATGCATGTATGACAACACATAAATCCATCATCAGGGCTAGATGGAACAACAAACAGCATTCATGCAGCAAACATACACACATGCGTTGATGCAAGTACACCCTCACTCACGTATGACGAGTGCACGAGGACATGCATGTATAGGAATCTATCACCAGGACTAGATGGAACAACAAACACCATATATTTAACATGAAGACACACACGTACAGACACTTAGAAGCACACAATAAAATGGTCTAGTATGGTCCGTTTGTTTGTTCGTAGATCGGTTTAATTTCTGTGTCAAGATGGAATCATAAGGGCTAGATGGAACAACAAACAGCATTCATTCAGCAAACATACACACATCTGCTCGTGCAAGCACACGCTCGCTCACGTATGACGAGTGCACGAAGGCATGCATGTATGAAAACACATAATCCATCATCAGGGCTAGATGGAATTGTCTAGTATGGTCCGTTTGTTTGTTCGTAGATCGGTTCAATTTCTGTGTCAAGATGAAATGATCACGGGTAGATGGAACAACTAACACTATTCATTTAGCAAACATGCACACATCTGCTTGTGCAAGCACACGCTCGCTCACGTATGACGAGTGCACAAAGGCATGCATGTATGAAAACACATAAATCCATCATCAGGGCTAGACGGTAGAACAAAAAGCATTCATTCAACATAAAGACACACACAAACTTAGAAACACACGATATGTCTAGTAGTCATGGTCTGTTTGTTTGTTCATAGATCAGTTAATTTCAGTGTCAAATGGAATCATAAGGGCTAGGTGGAACAATTAACATCATTAATTTAGCAAACATGCACACATCTGCTCGCGCAAGCACAAGCTTGCACACGTATGACGAGTGCACGAAGGCATGCATGTATGACAACACATAAATCCATCATCAGGCCTAGATGGAACAACAAACTGCATTCATGCAGCAAACATACACCCATGCGTTGATGCAAGTACACCCTCGCTCACGTATGACGAGTGCACGAAGACATGCATGTATAGGAATCGATCACCAGGGCTAGATGGAACAACAAACACCATATATTTAACATGAAGACACACACGTACACACACTTAGAAGCACACAATATAAATTGTCTAGTATGGTCCGTTTGTTTGTTCGTAGATCGGTTTAATTTCTGTGTCAAGATGGAATCATAAGGGTTAGATGGAACAACAAACAGCATTATTTCAGCAAACATGCACACATCTGCTCGTGCAAGCACACGCTCGCTCACGTATGACGAGTGCACGAAGGCATGCATGTATGAAAACACATAATCCATCATCAGGGCTGGATGGAATTGTCTAGTATGGTCCGTTTGTTTGTTCGTAGATCGGTTCAATTTCTGTGTCAAGATGAAATGATCATGGGTAGATGGAAACTAACACCATCCATTTAACAAACATGCACACATCTGCTTGTGCAAGCACACGCTCGCTCACGTATGACGAGTGCACAAAGGCATGCATGTATGAAAACACATAAATCCATCATCATGGCTAGATGGGACAACAAAAAGCATTCATTCAACATAAAGACACACACACACTTAGAAACACACGATATGTCTAGTAGTCATGGTCTGTTTGTTTGTTCATATATCGGTTTAATTTCAGTGTCAAGATGGAATCATAAGGGCTAGATGGAACAACAAACATCATTAATTCAGAAAACATGCACACATCTGCTCGAGCAAGCACACGCTCGCTCACGTATGACGAGTGCACGAAGGCATGCATGTATGAAAACACATAAATCCATCATCAGGGCTAGATGGAACAACAAACAGCATTTATTCAGAAAACATACACACATCTGTTCGTACAAGCACACGCTCCCTCACGTATGACGAGTGTACGAAGGCATGCATGTATAGGAATCCATCACCAGGGCTAGATGGAACAACAAACACCATATATTTAACATGAAGAAACACACGCACACACACACTTAGAAGCACACACTATGAATTGTCTCGTATGGTCCGTTTGTTTGTTCGTAGATCGGTTTAATTTCTCTGTCAAGATGAAATCATCATGGGTGGATGGAACAACTAACACCATTCGTTCAGCAAATATGCACACATTTGCTTGTGCAAGCACACACTCGCTCACGTATGACGAGTGCACAAAGGCATTCATGAATGAAAACACATAAATCCATCATCAGGGCTAGATGGAAGAATAAAAAGCATTCATTCAACATAAAGACACACACACACTTAAAAACACACGATATGTCTAGTAGTCATGGTCTGTTTGATTGTTCATAGATCAGCTAATTTCAGTGTCAAGATGGAATCATAAGGGCTAGGTGGAACAACAAACATCATTAATTCAGCAAACATGCACACATCTGCTCGCGTAAGAACAAGCTTGCTCACGTATGACGAGTGCACGAAGGCATGTATGTATGACAACACATAAATCCATCATCAGGGCTAGATGGAAAAACAAACTGCATTTATGCAGCAAACATACACACATGCATTGATGCAAGTACACCCTCGCTCACGTATGACGAGTGCACGAAGACATGCATGTATAGGAATCGATCACCAGGGCTAGATGGAACAACAAACACCATATATTTAACATGAAGACACGCACGTACACACACTTAGAAGCACACAATATAAATTGTCTAGTATGGTCTGTTTGTTTGTTCGTAGATCGGTTTAATTTCTGTGTCAAGATGAAATGATCACGGGTAGATCGAAAAACAACACCATTCATTTAGCAAACATGCACACATCTGCTTGTGCAAGCACACGCTCGCTCACGTATGACGAGTGCACTAAAGCATGCATGTATGAAAACACATAAATCCATCATCAGGGCTAGGTGGAACAACAAAAAGCATTCATTCAACATAAAGGCACACACACACTTAGAAACACACGATATGTCTAGTAGTCATGGTCTGTTTGTTTGTTCATATATCGGTTTAATTTCAGTGTCAAGATGGAATCATAAGGGCTAGATGGAACAACAAACAGCATTCATTCAGCAAACATACACACATCTGCTCATGCAAGCACACGCTCGCTCACGTATGACGAGTACACGAAGGCATGCATGTATGAAAATACATAATCCATCATCAGGGCTAGATGGAATTGTCTAGTATGGTCCGTTTGTTTGTTCTTAGATCGGTTTAATTTCTGTATCAAGATGAAATGATCACGGGTAGATGGAACAACTAACACCTTTCATTTAGCAAACATGCACACATCTGCTTGTGCAAGCACACGCTCGCTCACGTATGACCAGTGCACAAAGGCATGCATGTATGAAAACACATAAATCTATCATCAGGGCTAGATGGAACAACAAAAAGCATTCATTTAACATAAAGACACACACACACTTAGAAACACACGATATGTCTAGTAGTCATGGTCTGTTTGTTTGTTCATAGATCGGTTTAATTTCAGTGTCAAGATGGAATCATAAGGGCTAGATGGAACAACAAACATCATTAATTCAGCAAACATGCACACATCTGCTCGTGCAAGCACACGCTCGCTCACGTATGACGAGTGCACGAAGGCATGCATGTATGAAAACACATAAATCCATCATCAGGGCTAGATGGAACAACAAAAAGCATTTATTCAGAAAACATACACACATCTGTTCGTACAAGCACACGCTCGCTCACGTATGACGAGTGTACGAAGGCATGCATGTATAGGAATTCATCACCAGGGCTAGATGGAACAACAAACACCATATATTTAACATGAAAAAACACACGCACAAACACTTAGAAGCACAAACTATGAATTGTCTCGCATGGTCCGTTTGTTTGTTCGTAGATCGGTTTAATTTCTGTGTCAAAATGAAATCATCATGGGTGGATGGAACAACTAACACCATTCGTTCAGCAAACATGCACACATCTGCTTGTGCAAGCACACGCTCGCTCACGTATGACAAGTGCACAAAGGCATTCATGAATAAAAACACATATATCCATTATCAGGGCTAGATGGAAGAACAAAAAGCATTCATTCAACATAAAGACACACACACACTTAGAAACACGAGATATGTCTAGTAGTCATGGTTTGTTTGTTTGTTCATAGATCAGTTAATTTCAGTGTCAAAATGGAATCATAAGGGCTAGGTGGAACAACAAACATCATTAATTCAGCAAACATGCACACATCTGCTCGCGCAAGCACAAGCTTGCTCACGTATGACGAGTGCACGAAGGCATGCATGTATGACAACACATAAATCCATCATCAGGGCTAGATGGAACAACTAACTGCATTCATGCAGCAAACATACACACATGCATTGATGCAAGTACACCCTCGCTCACGTATGACGATTGCACGAAGACATGCATGCATAGGAATCGATCACCAGGGCTAGATGGAACAACAAACACCATATATTTAACATGAAGACACGCACGTACACACACTTAGAAGCACACAATATAAATTGTCTAGTATGGTCCGTTTGTTTGTTCGTAGATCGGTTTAATTTCTGTGTCAAGATGGAATCATAAGGGCTAGATGGAACAACAAACAGCATTCATTCAGCAAACATACACACATCTGCTCGTGCAAGCACACGCTCGCTCACGTATGACGAGAGCACGAAGGCATGCATGTATGAAAACACATAATCCATCATCAGGGCTAGATGTAATTGTATAGTCTGTTCCATTTGTTTGTTTGTAGATCAGTTTAATTTCTGTGTCAAGATGAAATGATCACGGGTAGATGGAACAACTAACACCATACATTTAGCAAACATGCACACATCTGCTTGTGCAAGCACACGCTCGCTCATGTATGACGAGTGCACAAAGGCATGCATGTATGAAAACACATAATCCATCATCAGGGCTAGATAGAACAAGAAAAAGCATTCATTCAACATAAAGACACACACACACACTTAGAAACACACGATATGTCTAGTAGTCATGGTTTGTTTGTTTGTCCATAGATCGGTTTAATTTCTGTGTCAAGATGGAATCATAAGGGCTAGATGGAACAACAAACATCATTATTCAGCAAACATGCACCCATCTGCTCGCGCAAGCACACGCTCGCTCACGTATGACGAGTGCACGAACGCATGCATGTATGAAAACACATAAATCCATCATCAGGGCTAGATGGAACAACAAACAGCATTTATTCAGAAAACATACACACATCTGTTTTTGTACAAGCACACGCTCGCTCACGTGAGACGAGTGTACGAAGACATGCATGTATAGGAATCCATCACCAGTGCTAGATGGAACAACAAACACCATATATTTAACATGAAGACACACACGTACACACACTTAGAAGCACAAAATATAAATTGTCCAGTATGGTCCGTTTGTTTGTTCGTAGATCGGTTTAATTTCTGTGTCAAGATGGAATCATAAGGGCTAGATGAAACAACAAACAGCATTCATTCAGCAAACATCCACACATCTGCTCGGGCAAGCACACGCTCGCTCACGTATGCCGAGTGCACGAAGGCATGCATGTATGAGAACACATAATCCATCATCAGGGCTAGATGGAATTGCCTAGTATGGTCCGTTTGTTTGTTCGTAGATCAGCTTAATTTCTGTGTCAAGATAAAATCATCACGGGTAGATGGAACAACTAACGCCATTCATTTAGCAAACATGCACACATCTGCTTGTGCAAGCACACGCTCGCTCACGTATGACGAGTGCACAAAGGCATGCATGTATGAAAACACATAAATCCATCATCAGGGCTAGATGGAACAACAAAAACCATTCATTCAACATAAAGACACACAAACACTTAGAAACACACGATATGTCTAGTAGTCATGGTCTGTTTGTTTGTTCATCGATCGGTTTAATTTCAGTGTCAAGAGGGAATCATAAGGGCTAGATGGAACAACAAACATCATTATTTCAGCAAATATGCACACATCTGCTCGCGCAAGCACACGCTCGCTCACGTATGACGAGTGCACGAAGGTATGCATGTATGAAAACACATAAATCCATCATCAGGGCTAGATGGAACAATAAAAAGCATTTATTCAGAAAACATACACACATCTGTTCGTACAAGCACACGCTCGCTCACGTATGACGCGTGCTCGAAGGCATGCATGTATAGGAATCCATCACCAGGGCTAGATGGAACAACAAACATCATATATTCAACATGAAGAAACACACGCACACACACTTAGAAGCACACAATATGAATTGTCTCGTATGGTCCGTTTGTTTGTTCGTAGATCGGTTTAATTTCTGTGTCAAGATGAAATCATCATGGGTGGATGGAACAACTAACACCATTCGTTCAGCAAACATGCACACATCTGCTTGTGCAAGCGCACGCTCGCTCACGTATGACGAGTGCACAAAGGCATGCATGTATAAAAACACATAAATCCATCATCAGGGCTAGATGGAACAACACAAAGCATTCATTCAACATAAAGACACACACACACTTAGAAACACACGATATGTCTAGTAGTCATGGTCTGTTTGTTTGTTCATAGATCAGTTAATTTCAGTGTCAAGATGGAATCATAAGGGCTAGGTGGAACAACAAACATCATTAATTCAGCAAACATGCACACATCTGCTCGCGCAAGCACACGCTTGCTCACGTATGACAAGTGCACAAAGGCATGCATGTATGACAACACAAAAATCCATCATCAGGGCTAGATGAAACAACAAACAGCATTCATGCAGCAAACATACACACATGCGTTGATGCAAGTACACCCTCGCTCACGTATGACGAGTGCACGAAGACATGCATGTATAGGAATCGATCACCAGGGCTAGATGAAACAACAAACACCATATATTTAACATGAAGACACACACGTACACACACTTAGAAGCACACAATATAAATTGTCCAGTATGGTCCGTTTGTTTGTTCGTAGATCGGTTTAATTTCTGTGTCAAGATGGAATCATAATAGACTGTTTGCTATTCCAGTATATGCTGACCCACGGTACGAAGCTTGCCGAAATTGATTTTATGGTGTTTTTAACCATTTTCGAGTATGCTGAATCCAATGCCGAGCGGTGCCAAGCTCAACTATTTATGCAAAGGCTCGAATTTTACGATTTAAAATTGGCCTCGAAAATCGCTCGAAAATCTCTCAAAAACAAAGGTGACAGTCAGTACAAGGCATATGTATGCCTGCTTTATATGTGACCCACAGTATGAGGAGTGCCAAAATTAATTTTATAATGTTTTTAACCTTTTTCGAGTATGCTGAATCTAATGCCGAGCGGTGCTAAGTTCAACTATTTATGCAAAGGCTCGAATTTTACGATTTAAATTGGTCTCGAAAATCACTCAACAAGAACACTGACGAAGGGGCCAACAAGGAGTTTGATCCAATATACGGCACATATATATACTTGTTTTTTATATTTTAAACTATTTTTGAGTATGCTGAATATAATGCCGAGCGGTGCTAAGCTCAGCTATTCATGCAAAAGTTCAAATTTTGCGATTTTAGGGCATATTTGATCGAATGCCGAGCGGAGCCAAGCTGAGAAATTATTATAAATGCTCCAAAATTTCGATTCAAAAGAAGCCCTAAAAATCTGGAAAATTGCTATAAATATGTGTGCTCGACGACTGCATGCATGACTCAGTCATACATCTTTGCCTCTTTATGTTTTTAAAATTATGTAGGAATAACTCACAGATGCAATTTTAAGCAATGATATATATTATTTGGCGAAATTAAGTAGAAAATATTCTCCATAATGATTGTAATAAATGGTACAATGGCGTAAACATCTAACACCTTCAACAAAGCACATGCACATGTTGTGCTTCAAATTGATTTCATTTTAGAATGTGCTATAATATAATTATGGTGATATAATACAACAACAAACATAGTTATGCATGTTTTTGAAGCAGCAATCTACTTTGTGTATTATATTATCTTATTATTTGATATTACGACAAAACCAACTGATGATCCATGATGACAGAGTATACGTCAGTCTTTCTCGAAAACACCTAATAATAACCACAAACATATGGTTTATGGTAGTTTGGCGAACGACAAGTACAAAATGTCCTCATTTTGAGTGTCATAGGATATAATTAAATCTCTAACGTCCTGATAAACGTATATAAGATATTTTTTATAATTCTGTTCATTTTGGGATGTCATTCTGTCAGTTGTTGAATGTTAAACACGAGTATAATCCTAATCAATATATACACTGGACAATGATTATCTACATCTATTACTCTGTGTATTGTCATTATACGCCCCAACGGGTAGTTTTTTATGACAAAGCCAAGTGAACCCAAATCTTTCTCGGAAACACCTCCACCTCAATGTTTGAGAGCCCAAGAAAGAGCCATATTAAAGGATTACTTTGATGGCTTGTGAGCTTCTTCTTTGTCATGGTGATTGGTGACAGCTTTCCATCATTTTAGTACCAGCCACTCTTTAATGCAGCAGCAGAAGGAAGAATGGGGTGTAATTCAATAGCCCATTCCCACACACGGTTAACAAAAATGTTGATATAGATCAGTATGAAGATCAAATGCATGTGATGTCATGGGCAGTTGCTCTGATTTGGAACAACTGAAGGAACACAATTATGTCAGTAGGCCTACGTTTGAGGCAATACCAATAGTAGAGGACATACTCATATTACAGTGCAGAATGACACGAGGGTCGGCCTCTTCATGGGTGGCATCGAGGCTCTGAGATCACATGTATATCCTGCTTGTTGCATCTTACATCTTCCACATTCCTGAATACATCAGCTGCTACATTATTAGGAGCTTGGAAAATAATCCATTTTCCAACAAAGTTTTGAAGGCAAGATTTGTTTTCATGTTCAGTAAGCACGTAATATAGTCTTTGTCTGTCTCGGGAAGGGGTACTGACACAAGAAGGGGTACTGACACGACTGTCAGTTACCTTTACTAGTCTTTGACTTTTTAGTTCTCTTAGAATGAGTGCTATCCTTGATAGACATTGGCAAATACTGTTCGTCAAGCACCACAATCATATGAAAATCACGCCCAGATGAAATTATGGGGGACGCAAATATATGTGCTCAGTATCCAAAGTGGCGTGAATGTGTTGGTAAATCAATCGCTTGGATATGTCAATGATCTTGTGTTGATTGCTCTGGAGGCTGTGGTAGTAATGGTCTATGCTGTTGTTCGCCCATAAGTGGCAACACCTTAGTCGACTTCACATCAGAGGGAATGTTCCCACTGATTTCAAATATGGCGATGGTTACTAGTAGTTCATGAGTTACCACTTCTTTCAAGTCTACATGTCGGTTAGCTTCAAAAGTAGTATCTCGTTTTTGAAAACTTCTGCTTTTACTAATATTTTTGTACTTCAGAGATCATTAAATGGCGATGCCAAAACATTGAAGTGCGACAGATAGGCATCAATGGGGAGGCGATAAAAGGTGACGGTAAGGCGTTAATGGTCGATGGGGAGGTGTTAAAGAGGAACGAAGATGCCCTATATGGCATGTAGTGCGACGGAGAGGCGTTAAATGTCAATGTGAGGGTTTTAAAGGGTGATGCGTTAATGGGCAAAGGGGATAAAACGAATAGGCAATAATAAAATCGTTATTCGTCCAAAGAACACATTAAAGCATACAATTTTTGATAAAAAATGAAAAAAAAAAAAAGTTGAAATAACCTGGTGTCAGGTGTCTATATAAAATCATTCTGTACAAACATAGTTTAACATATCAATCGTCATGCGAGAATTTGTAATTGTCAAGAGTTTTCCCTCATTGTCAATAAATCTATCACATTCCCTGTAGCTTTTCTGCTTTCATCCTTTACTTTCGACTCAGAAACATTAATTATTGTATTTTCGTCATTCGATAATTCGTAATTGTCAGAGTTCTCCCTCATTGTCAATAAATATATCACCTTACCTGTAGCTTTTCTGCTTTCATCCTTTACTTTTGACTCAGAAACATTAATTATTGTATTTTTTATAGTAATCCATGAATCATATTACTTACTTGAAATTTATTTAAATCATATATTGACATAATGTGTTTGATTCTCTTACATGTGAACGATTTGCTTCCTGACATACATAATTTTGTAGATAACCGTACAAGTGAGTTGGTGCTTTTCAGGTTAGACATTACATATTTCATTATTCGTTGGTGTAATTGAACATCTATTGGCTGGTCTTTAGAAATGCAATGCAACAAATTATTGTGCGTTCTATAAGGTAATTTATACACTTGTCGCACGCATTTTCTCCAAGAAATATAAAACTTATCGATCGACGTTGCTGACACATCCCAGAGTAAAAACCCATACGAAGAAGAACATAACGATATAAATGATTTGTACTTAATTGAGTGATGTGCTAGCTTAAATTGTGACATTACTGTATTCTCTCTTCTAATAAAATCATCTGTTGTTACTTTGATGCGTATTTCGTTATTACAACCACCGACAATATTACCTAGGTGGACATTTTTAGAAAGTTATTTGTATTTTTTCACCATCAAAGGTTACGTATATATCTTCAGTGGTTGCACAGTTAAAAACTATGGGTCTACGTTTTATGAGATTAAATAAAACATGATACTCTCGAGCAAATGATACACATACAGAGATAAGTTTATTATGTGCCATAATAGTCGGCGCCAGTAGTGCTACATCATCTGCATAAGCAAACGCGCCCATAAAAATATCTCCGACATAACATCCTAACTTTGATTGACGCAAACGATTCAACAACTTATATATATACAATGTAAATAATACTGGTGATAACACTCCACCTTTTTTAACATCGTTGTTGGTGACAAAGGGTTTGGACAAAGAGGCGTTACTGCGCAATGGGGGAGCGACTGAGATGCAAGAAAAAGCGTTAAAAAGGCGTTAAAAAAGCGTAAAAAGTTGACCGAGAGGCGCTAAAGGCCCACAAGAAAACGTTGAGGGGCCAATAAAAGGCATTAAAGGCAACGAGAACGCGGTATAGGAGATGTAATGTAGCGTTTTAGGGTGACATATAGGCGTTGGATGTCGATGGGGATGAATCGAAGGGCTATTCGGGAGAGGGGGGGGGGGATTAGAGTGCGACGAGGAAGCGTTAAAAGCTGGAGCAGCGCTAGAGGGTAATGTGGATGCGTTGAAGGGTGAAGGAGTGTCGTTAAAGAGCGAAGTAAGGCTTCAAAGGACGACAGAGTGTCGATAAAACGTGACGAGGGGGCGGTAAAGTACTTTCTCGACATTCCACTATGTCCAGCATACATGGAAATGTCTATGGTAGACACCAAAAATCATAAATCTTGTCGAAAATTATGTAAATTTATTGTTTAAGCTTGCAAAAACGGGCGATCATCTTGAATTGTACCCACAATGTAATGTCTAAGGTACTTTCTTGACACAGAACTATGTAGGGCATAGGCCTTTATCCAAAGCCCTGTGTTAGAAACCAAAATCTGCTTCTATTCTGTCGAATATGATATTAATTTATTGCTTGACCTAGCACAAAATTAATGGCGTAGATCTCGGCATTTACACACAATGCAATGTATAAAGTACTTTTTGGTCACACCACTATGTCGGGCATACAGAAAACCCTATGGTAGACATAAAAATCATAAATGGGACTCTATTCTGTCGAAAATGAAAAAACATCTGCAAATGTGGGGCTCAGAGAACCACGTAAATCAGATGGCTCGTCTGACTGACTTTAAGTTGGATGTAAAAGAACCCCAATGGACGTAGGCGCAGTTTCCAACCGGCGAGACCCTAAAAAATCCACAATATGGGGTACTTGGCACTTATTTAAGGCCATGAATGATATCATGAATGATAACAGGCCTTGCTAAGTTACTCCCGTGGCGCGATAGCACAATAGTGCGTACTGCCACGTAATATACAGATAAATGTTATGCTTCTATCATCATTTCATGTGCCTGTAGGCCTATGTCGTCTAGATTACCAAGGTCATGGGGGTCATCTTGGATTTATGCATATTTCACTGTTTTCCCAAATGTTAAACACTGTCCAACATGCTAAATATACTCTACAGACCCCTCACGGTGTAATCAGTCAAAACAATACACTTCGTTCATTTTCCTATAGAAAGCTTCCAAGTTAAAATCAATTAACAGAAATATTTATTTCGCTTTTAATTCAAATAGTCACGTCATCAATTAGAAGCATGTGGGAAGTTATGCATTGGTGTTTATTATTATTCCTATCGGCAGGAATATAGTTATTGATGTCGTAAAACCCATTTCAGGCTATTTTCATTTCATTTTATTTTTTAAATAAACTTTTGTAATTTAGAAATATCATTTTTTCATAAAATGTCACAAATATTTTATAATATTTCAGTTGCCATTTTCATGTATCAAAAGTAAACTGATCCAAGTCAAAAAGTCCCTAGATATCAACTGATGGACTTCGATCACTTTACCATCGAAGAAAAGTGTCAATTTCAAAAGTAAATAATTAATATGTTTAGAAATTTTAAGCGAATGGCTTAGCTTTCGCTTTATATTAATTCCTATATATTTAACTTTTCCAAAATTACACTAAAACAATCGAAGATCACTTTACCTCTGAGCCATTAATTTGTTAGTAGACACCTATATCACTGCCATCACTTGGCATCATATTCAGCATACTCTGAAATGGTTTAACACTTCGAAAAATACCTTTTGGAATGCTTCGTACCATGGATCACATATATGATGTATATATAGACCTTGCTGGCCTACTCCTAAAATCGTAAAATTCGAGCCTTTGCATAAATAGCTGAACCTAGCACTACTCAGCATTAGCTTCAGCATATTCGAAAACATTCTGACCTCGGAGATTATATCTCTGATACCACACGCTCATTTCGCGGTATGCACGCATGGCGATTGACCAGATTTATCAGCCGTTAGTGAGCGTTACCACGTGATTTTATAACCATTCCTATAACCACGGAACTATTTTGGTACTCACTTCGACTCATTACTTATTCTTTTTTCAATATTTAATTTGATCTTAGAGTTTGCTACAGGTAAGGGCTATTTATTATGTTTAGTAGTGGATAAATTGAACCAGCACAATTCGCATGTCATTCACTAATTTATATTTGCCAGTGTTTTGAAGCCGATTGTAAATTCTGTCAGAAAAACGTAAACATGGACCTTCTAACAGCAGCGCGTAGGCAGGAAAAGTGATCCATTGAATGTTTTCTATTCCTATGTGAATAGAAAATCATATGTGGCGGAGTAGTGGTGTTTTATATTTGCCATATATTTTCAGGACACTTAAGCGTGTTTATAAGCCTACAATTGTTATATCAACAAAACTGCTCAAAATGAGCAGTTTTTGTCGAAACATGGCGTGTGGTTACAGAGAGAGAGCGGGGTTGACCTGAGCGACATCTATGTGTGGAGAATGATTCGAAAATTGTTAAAAACATTGGAAAATTATTTTATAACACGCTTCGTACCGTGGGTCACATATGAAACAGGCATATTATGGACTTTGCACTGCTTCAGACACGTTGCTGACCCATTGTAGTTGAGTGATTTTCGATCAAACATACCCTAAAATCGCAAAATTCTAGTTTTTTTGCATGAATGGCTAAATTTAGAACCGCTTGGCATTAAATTCAGCATACCCGAAAAAAGTTTTAAAACATATAAAGCATGCATATATATGGGCCATTTATTGGATCAGATACCTTGCTGGCACCTCCATCAGTGTTCTTGTTAAGTGCTTTTCTAGGCAAATTCAAATCGTAAAATTCGAGCCTTTGCATAAATAGCTGTACTTAGCACCGCTCGGCATTAGATTCAGCACATTCTAAAATGACTGAAAACATTGAAAACTTTTTTTTTGACATGCTTCGTACTGTGGGTCACATATGAAACAGACATATTATGGACTTTATTCCTCACACACGTTGCTGGCCCCTTGTTGCTGAGCGATTTTCGATCAAACAAACCCTTAAATCGCAAAATACGAGGTTTTTTTCATAGATACTTGAGCTTAGCATCGCTCGGAATTATATTAAGCATACTCGAAAATAGTTTAAAATATATAAAGCAAACATATATATGGGCCGTATATTGGATCAGACTCCTTGCTGCTCCCTTCATCAGTGTGCTTGTTGAGTGATATTCGATGCCAATTTTAAATCGTGAAATTCGAGCCTTTGCATAAATAGTCGATCTTAACACCGCTCGGCATCAGATTCAGCATACTCGAAAATAGTTAAAAACATTGTAAAATTATTTTTAGCACGCCTCATACGGTGGGTCACATGCAAAGCAGCATGTATGTGTCTTGTACTGGCTCATAACTTGCTGACACCTTTGTTTTTGAGAGATTTTCGAACGATTTTCGAGACCAATTTTGAATCGTAAAATTCGAGCCTTTGCATAAATAGTTGAGCTTGGCACCGCTCGGCATTAGATTCAGCATACTCGAAAATGGTTAAAAACACTGTAAAATCAATTTCGGCACGCTTCGTACCGTGGGTCACTTTTTAAGCACAATTTCTGAGATCACAAACAGTCTATAAGGGCTAGATGAAACAACAAACAGCATTCATTCAGCAAACATACACACATCTGGTCGGGCAAGCACACGCTCGCTCACGTATGACGAGTGCACGAAGGCATGCATGTATGAGAACACATAATCCATCATCAGGGCTAGATGGAATTGTCTAGTATGGTCCGTTTGTTTGTTCGTAGATCGGTTTAATATCTGTGTCAATATAAAATCATCACGGGTAGATGGAACAACTAACACCATTCATTTAGCAAACATGCACACATCTGCTTGTGAAAGCACATGATCGCTCACGTATGACGAGTGCACAAAGGCATGCATGTATGAAAACACATAAATCCATCATCAGGGCTAGATGGAACAACAAAAAGCATTCATTCGACATAAAGACACACACACACTTAGAAGCACACGATATGTCTAGTAGTCATGGACTGTTTGTTTGTTCATAGATCGGTTTAATTTCAGTGTCAAGATGGAATCATCAGGGCTAAATGGAACAACAAACATCATTAATTCAGCAAACATGCACACATCTGCTCGCGCAAGCACATGCTCGCTCACGTATGACGAGTGCACGAAGGCATGCATGTATGAAAACACATAAATCTATCATCAGGGCTAGATGGAACAACAAAAAGCATTTATTCAGAAAACATACACACATCTGTTCGTACAAGCACACGCTCGCTCACGTATGACGCGTACACGAAGGCATGCATGTATAGGAATCCATCACCAGGGCT
Source organism: Flabesymbios commensalis (assembly GCA_964017125.1). NCBI lineage: Eukaryota > Metazoa > Annelida > Polychaeta > Terebellida > Flabelligeridae > Flabesymbios > Flabesymbios commensalis. Next base: position 38,112,891 of record OZ024909.1, read on the forward strand.
AGATGGAACAACAAACATCATATATTCAACATGAAGAAACACACGCACACACACTTAGAAGCACACAATATGAATTGTCTCGTATGGTCCGTTTGTTTGTTCGTAGATCGGTTTAATTTCTGTGTCAAGATGAAATCATCATGGGTGGATGGAACAACTAGCACCATTCGTTCAGCAAACATGCACACATCTGCTTGTGCAAGCGCACGTTCGCTCACGTATGAGGAGTGCACAAAGGCATGCATGTATAAAAACACATAAATCCATCATCAGGGCTAAATGGAACAACACAAAGCATTCATGCAACATAAAGACACACTCACACTTAGAAACACACGATATGTCTAGTAGTCATGGTCTGTTTGTTTGTTCATAGATCAGTTGATTTCAGTGTCAAGATGGAATCATAAGAGCTAGGTGGAACAACAAACATAATTAATTCAGCAAACATGCACACATCTGCTCGCGCAAGCACACGCTTGCTCACGTATGACGAGTGCACAAAGGCATGCATGTATGACAACACAAACATCCATCATCAGGGTTAGAAATGAAATGAATCGGGCTTTAGGCCACCTTTGTGCACATATAGGCTAAACTGGGCCAGGAGAACCTCCTGAGGATGGTGAGATGATTGAGATGACACTGTCCTCCAGACACAGGATTCGAAATTCGAGCCCTGGCGGTCTGAGGCCGAGCACGCTACCTCTCGGTCACGGAGGCTCCCCACTATACTGACTTTCACACGTGGATGGGGAAGAAACATTTTTGTTTCTTTGAAACCGCCGAGACCGGGAACCGAACCCGGAACTCTGGCGTGAAAGGCAGCGGTGCTAACCACTACCCTAGGGCCCCCGCCCTCATCAGGGTTAGATGAAACAACAAAAAGGATTCATGCAGCAAACATACACACATGCGTTGATGCAAGTACACCCTCGCTCACGTATGACAAATGCACGAAGACATGCATGCATAGGAATCGATCACCAGGGCTAGATGGAACAACAAACACCATGTATTTAACATGAAGACACACACGTACACACACTTAGAAGCACACGATATAAATTGTCTAGTATGGTCCGTTTGTTTGTTCGTACATCGGTTTAATTTCTGTGTCAAGATGGAATCACAAGGGCTAAATGGAACAACAAACATTATTAATTCAGGAAACATGCACACATCTGCTCGCGTAAGCACATGCTCGCTCACGTATGACAAGTGCACGACGGCATGCATGTATAGGAAAAAATCACCAGGGCTAGATGAAACAACAAACAGCATTCATTCAGCAAACATACACACATCTGCTCGTGAAAGCACACGCTCGCTCACGTATGACGAGTGCACGAAAGCATGCATATATGAAAACACATTATCCATCATCAGGGCTAGGTGGAATTGTCTAGTATGGTCCGTTTGTTTGTCCGTAGATCGGTTTAATTTAGGTGTCAAGATGAAATGATCACGGGTAGATGGAACAACTAACACCATTCATTTAGCAAACATGCACACATCTTCTTGTGCAAGCACACGCTCGCTCACGTATGACGAGTGCACAAAGGCATGCATGTATGAAAACACATAAATCCATCATTAGGGCTAGATGGAACAACAGAAAGCATTCATTCAACATAAAGACACACACACATTTAGAAACACACGATATGTCTAGTAGTCATGGTCTGTTTGTTTGTTCATAGATCGGTTTAATTTCAGTGTCATGATGGAATCATAAGGGCTAGGTGGAACAACAAACATCATTAATTCAGCAAACATGCACACATCTGCTCACGCAAGCACACGCTCGCTCACGTAGGACGAGTGCACAAGGCATGCATGTTTGACAACACATAAATCCATCATCAGGGCTAGATGGAACAACAAACAGCATTCATTCAGCAAACATACACACATGCGTTGATGCAAATACACCCTCGCTCACGTATGACGAGTGCACGGATACATGCATGTATAGGAATCGATCACCAGGGCTAGATGGAACAACAAACACCATATATTTAACATGAAGACACACACGTACACACACTTAGAAGCACACAATATAAATTGTCTAGTATGGTCCGTTTGTTTGTTCGTAGATCGGTTTATTTTTTTGTGTCAAGATGGAATCATAAGGGCTAAATGGAACAACAAACAGCATTAATTCAGCAAACATACACACATCTGCTCGTGCAAGCACACGCTCGCTCACGTATGACGAGTGCACGAAGGCATGCATGTATGAAAACACATAATCCATCATCAGGGCTAGATGGAATTGTCTAGTATGGTCCGTATGTTTGTTCGTAGATCGGTTTAATTTCTGTGTCAAGATGAAATGATCACGGGTAGATGGAAAAACAACACCATTCATTTAGCAAACATGCACACATCTGCTTGTGCAAGCACACGCTCGCTCACGTATGACGAGTGCACTAAGGCATGCATGTATGAAAACACATAAATCCATCATCAGGGCTAGATGGAACAACAAAAAGCATTCATTCAACATAAAGACACACACACACTTAGAAACACACGATATGTCTAGTAGTCATGGTCTGTTTGTTTGTTCATAGATCGGTTTAATTTAAGTGTCAAGATGGAATATTAAGGGCTAGATGGAACAACAAACAACATTAATTCAGCAAACATACACACATCTGCTCGCGCAACACACGCTCGCTCACGTATGACGAGCGCACAAAGACATGCATGTATAGGAATCGATCACCAGGGCTAGATGGAACAACAAACACCATATATTTAACATGAAGACACACACGTACACACACTTAGAAGCACACAATATAAATTGTCCAGTATGGTCCGTTTGTTTGTTCGTAGATCGGTTTAATTTTTGTTTCAAGATGGAATCATAAGGGCTAGATGGAACAACAAACAGCATTCATTCAGCAAACATACACACATCTGCTCGTGCAAGCACACGCTCGCTCACGTATGACGAGTGCACGAAGGCATGCATGTATGAAAACACATAATCCATCATCAGGGCTAGATGAAATTGTCTAGTATGGTCCGTTTGTTTGTTCGTAGATCGGTTTAATTTCTGTGTCAAGATAAAATCATCACGGGTAGATGGAACAACTAACACCATTCATTTAGCAAACATGCACACATCTGCTTGTGCAAGCACACGCTCGCTCACGTATGACGAGTGCACAAAGGCATGCATGTATGAAAACACATAATTTCATCATCAGGGCTAGATGGAACAGCAAAAAGCATTCATTAAACATAAAGACACACACACACTTAGAAACACACGATATGTCTAGTAGTCATGGTCTGTTTGTTTGTTCATAGATCGGTTTAATTTCAGTGTCAAGATGTAATCATAAGGACTAGATGGAACAACAAACATCATTAATTCAGCAAACATGCACACATCTGCTCGCGCAAGCATACGCTCGCTCACGTATGACGAGTGCACGAAGGCATGCACGCATGAAAACACATAAATCCATCATCAGGGCTAGATGGAACAACAAACATCATTCATTCAGCAAACATACACACATCTGCTCATGCAAGCACACGCTCGCTCACGTATGACAAGTAAACCAAGGCATGCATGTATGAAAGCACACACAAATCTATCATTAGGGCTAGATGGAACAACAAAAAGCATTCCTTGAACATGAAAACACACACACACTTAGAAACACACGATATGTCCAGTAGTCATGGTCTGTTTGTTTGTTCATGGATCGGTAAATTTTAGTGTCAAGATAGAATCATAAGGGCTAGATGGAACAGCAAACATCATTAATTCCGCAAACATGCACACATCTGCATGCGCAAGCGCACGCTCGCTCACGTATGACGAGTGCACAAAGGCATGAATGCATGAAAACACATAAATCCATCATCAGGGCTAGATGGAACAACAAACAGCATTCATTCAGCAAACATACACACATGCGCTTATGCAAGCACACCCTCGCTCACGTATGACCAGTGCACGAAGACATGCTTGTATAGGAATACATCACCAGGGCTAGATGGAACAACAAAAACCATTTAACATTAAGACACACACGTACACGCACTTAGAAGCACACAATATGAATTGTCTAGTTTGGTCCGTTTGTTTGTTCGTAGTTCTGTTTAATTTCTGTGTCAAGATGGAAACATAAGCGCTAACGTTAGATGGAACAACAAACATCATTAATTCAGCAAACATGCACACATCTGTTCGCGCAAGCACACGCTCGCTCACGTATGTCGAGTGCACGAAGGCATGCATGTATGAAAACACATAAATCCATCATCAGGGCTAGATGGAACAACAAACACCATATATTTAAATGAAACCCATTAAACACGGGAGCGCTGATCAAGCCTATATCCTATTGGGTCCACTAGACTAGCAAATATAAAAGCACAAACGTGGCGCAATGGCTAGAGCGCAAAGCTTTGCCAATGTCATTGCCTGCCGTGCGGTTTTGAATCCCGCGTAGTGCAGAATTTTCAGAGAAATATCATGTTTCTCCCCTCTCAATATTGGGACATTATTTCGATGTTGTGTCTTTAGGCAAGGCAGTTCACCCTCGGATGCTTCACTTGAATCAGGTGTAAATGAGTACCTGGTAAAACAGAGATGGCAATGTGTGCGACTAGTTCCCAGCGCCGAAATGGCTGCGCTTTAAAAAAGGGAGTTGAAATGATACATGAATGAACAGCTCCAATGACCAGGAGTAGGCCCCCTAATACATGTAATATGTGTGAAGCGCACAGAGCATTGTACACTGTTGTAGGCCTATGTGCGCTATATAAAAACTTACCATCATTATTATTATTAAATAGGCCTAATAACATTCCAACAATTAACTAAATAGGCCGATAAGAAAAAAACGGGTAAAATATTTCAGAAACAATAATTATTTTAACTGCGGGCCACCAAAGCTTCAAAGATGCATAATGATAAACCGCACCACGATAACAGTTGCCGTTGAATGAACACGCGGCACGTGTCACAGTCCTGCCTTGCCTGGCAAGCCCGGCCAATTTCTAATTTTATGAAACATGAAGAGCTCTACATGAAGCTCGGTCGCGCCGCGTGGTGTGGCTGACCACCGCTCAGGGAGACAGAGTAAGTTCTGCCCAATTCTAGCCATCTGGGTGTGAAAACTAACCCGTAAGTATAGCCTATAGGTGGGAGAGCAACCCCTTTTTAGCTGGCGATAGTATTAATACTAGCGCCCTTACTTATAACATCGGCGGCCGATGTCGTCTAGCGATAGTATTATTGAGGGCGCCCTTATTTCTGTGGGTGGGAAAAACAAGACATTTTTGCCAATTTTAAACAGTTGTTTTCTCTTTTTTTTGTTATTAAAGCTATAATCAGGTAATTATTTGCTTACTAAAGACGTTTACTGAACTATTATTATCATTTCACTTCATATTGCATACCTTCTAGAAAACGTCTGATAACGTTAGCTTAAAGTTCCATATATTTGTCAAAATGTAAAAATGTGTAGGCCTCAATAGGCCCCTAATCGCTAATGCTATCCCTAGAGGCTAGACGACAAAACCGATGTTATAAGTATGGGCGCTAGTATTATTAGACTACCAGATCAGGTAGGAGAGCAGCCCCTTTTTAGCTGGCGATAGTATTAATACTAGAGCCTCTCATAACATCTTTGCAAGGATTCCGGCACCCAGATCTACCCTGAAAATTTCGTGAAATTCGAATGAGTCTTTTAAGACAAAAGCCAGACCATTTGACATCCCGGGTTTGACATGTAGACTAGTCTAGATCTAGTGGAATTGCAGTGATAACTTAGCGTGCAATGGGTTTGAATAGAGGAGCGTCATCTAGGCCTAATTCGCAAAAAACTGTCAAATGGTCTAACTTTTAATTTTATTTTTTCTTGAAATTTTCAGGGCACTCAGGTAAAGACTAGAACCTATAATGCTTGTCAAATTTCATGATAATCGGATGAAAATTGCTTGAGCAATGAGCGAAAAACTAGTTAGAACGATCTCTCCCTCCACTATGACTATGTTCCGGGTTAGAACGCAGCATGTAACTTGTTATCTCACTTGTTATCTCACTTGATAAATAACTGATGTAATGTTTCAGAATCAGCTGGAGGGTGGCGTTTGCTAGCTACGAAAAACATGCAACGCGAAAGTGACAGATTTAAAGTGACTTTTACTTATAAATACCTATGATCTACTATCTGACACTTATGAACGATTACATGTAGGGACAGATAGAAAGCTCCACCTCCTCAGCTCAGAGGTGATGATATTATAGGCCTATAGCTTTATTAATCATTAAAGTCTAAACTAACCTCGTGGAGATCACCAAGATGCTCCTAAATATTTCATGTATTCAGCCAATGTCATTGTCAATGTCATGTTGCCATCTCTCAACTGATCAGACAACATACATGACTGTCATGCAAGTTAACTTGTTACTAAGAGATAAAACAATCAGGTTTGTGACGTCATAAATAATAGTTGATTCCATCTTTGAAAAATAGCTCGATTTGTAGGGTTATAATAATAAGGGTTGTTAAGGCATGTTTAGTATATATAAATACATAATTATTATAACGTTACAGCGGTTATTATACAATTTGGACCTGCCGAATCCGAATCTGATGTATATCTATACTAAGCTGGATTTTCACTTCTAAGCCTTAAAATTGAAGAAAAAGGAAATGCCTGCCATTCACACAATGAAATAGCATCTAATTGACAAAACATTGTCAATTCCTCTATATTTTATATAATTTTCTTGTCATTTTGAGAGCTCAGATTTCGCTACAATTTTGGCGATGACATGCCATTTCGAATGGATAAAATAGTTTATTTTGGCGGGGTTTTCGGGGTTTTTTTTATACAAAAATCTTGAATATGTCATGCATCTACCGCCAGAATATCCACCCTCGCTAAATATATATCCACTATCAAAACTAGGTTGGTGATTTCAAGGTCATTTTTGAACGCAAACACCCCTTGGCTCCAGGACTATAATGATAACGAAATAAATGTTATACATTTATATGGGTCTACGCATAGATTTTCTTTTACAATTTTCTACATATGAGGTGGTATTACTTATTAAACCACAAAGGCATTTACATTAGTAGGTAGGTATTCGGCCTCAGCCTGGCCAGTTCTCAATCACTTGTCCATAACATCCACTCATTAAATGTGGGATATTTGTATGAATCCAAACTAGCTGTAGGCATATATATATACTCGCCGTCAAAATTAACCAGGATCGCATGATTTTCGGCGATTTCTCCGTCAATTCTGAACCGATTTACTTGAAATTTTGCAAAGGCCATTTTCTATTCAAATCCTAACAGCGGTAAAAATATTACAAAAGTTAGACCATTTGACATGTAGTAAAAAATTCTAGAATTAGTTTAATGGGTTTATAGAGGGACGTCGTAATTTCAATTTATTACATGTCAAATGGTCTAACTTTTAAAATACGATATATAATTTTACGAAATTTTCAGGGATATTAGGATTCTGCTGAAATATGATTTTTACCAAATTTCATTAAAATCGGTTGACAATTGACCGAGAAATCGACAAAAAACATGCGATCCTGGTTGATAACTTTTAATGTGACTTTGGGTATAGTCCTATACCACATGGTAAGAAATGGAATTGATAAAAGGAAAAATAAGTTATAAATTTAATAATTATTGATAATACTGTAAACATGTTAATAGTTAGATTTTCTTCATGTGCCGAGATTGGATTGAAATAATCAATAAACCAATAGATGTAATCACACAACCTGGTACTGTATAGTTACGAATAAGATGTTTCTATGGAACCACATTATTTCAATTCACGACTTGTTGCTACACATAACTTATATTTGATAGTGTTGATACAAAGATATTTAGTAAATAGTGTTGACCTTTTCAGCGCGGGGACCATCTTTATACGTCAGAAACTGACGCCTGTAGACGTCAGATTCTGATGTAGACATAGGTATTCAAATGAAGCAGAAAGAGCTATAGGTCTATAGCTAAGACATTAATTAGGGGATTTCAAATTGAACAAAATCCTTTGGTTTCCATGGTAAATAATAAAAAATAGTTCAGCGTTGTAAGGCTTAAGTGCAAGCTAATGAGCTGACACATTTGAAAGTGTTTAAAATGCTTAATAAGTGATGTGTTTGACGATTTTTTTAATTATCACTGAATATGTATCACCAAGAGCCATGCATTGTCTAAATAGGCCTACATGTATGTTATAATCATGGCTATTGCATGCGTTTTCAACGCTGGCCCAACATTGTACCAGCAATGGATCTCATACCCGATGAGTTATTATTTCATTGTAATAATGGGTAATAATGGGTGTATGCTACAAGAGAGAGAGTGAGAGTCAGACGTTCGTTCGGTGGTTGATCAATGTGAATGCGAAAGATTAAATAAACGTTGGGCTAACTGCTTTTGTTTGCTCGTATAAACATGTCACTTTCAAGTTTGTACCTGAGGCCTATTGATAAACATGTTCTGTTGCATAACCCAATTAGTAGTCCCCCCCCCCCCTACCCAGTGTTTTATCTCTGTCACGCTTTCCAGAACTTGTGAACGACTATGTGCCCACTGCCATGTGTGTGTGCAATGAACCGCAGTCGGCCTAGAGGCAGGCTTGGGGACAAAGTACTCGGTACTTCGGTACTTTGGTACTCGAGTACCGTTTTTTCAGTACTCGTCGGTACTCAGTACTCGTACTTTTGAAAAGTACTTGTACTCGTACTTGTACTCAAATACTTTTAAAAATGAACGTACTTTTAACGAGTACTTACGAGTACTTTATGAGTACTAGTCATCTTAAATTGATTTAAAATAGCTCACATAAATCATAAATCATTATAGCGGGATGTGGAACATTCAGTTAATGATTCGTTTACCATCCATCCTTGTAGCTATTATATTGAAAAATGATTTAGTTAATACTTTGAAATTATTTCAAAATTAGTCCAATTACCAACATCAACTTATAACAAAAGTGCAACTTTTTTAACAATATCATGCTGATAATTGCTTGTTCTGCCCTGTAGCCTATATTACTAGCATCCTCGTGTAGTTCACAAGATAATTGAATAGCCATTCTTAAACAAAGACATGAGACGTGTCTCTGGAAAATATGAATTCATGTTGATAATTATACTAGTATAACATCCACAGCATGTACAGGTGACTATACTATACGTAGGACTAGTAGTCGTCAGGTCATTGAAGGGGAAGGTGTGATTTCAACAATGATGTCGCGCAATTTTAAAATCACCCTTACAACACCCCTCTCTTCGCAGCTAATCCCCAGCAAACACGAGGCATTGAACCAATGGTGGTATCATGTTTAGCCAACGTTAAAGACGGTGTACCAAAATTACCATAGGTTCAATGTCAATGTGTTTGTTGAGACGATCAATCGGTAAATTTGAATAATATTTACACAATTTTGGCCCAATTGCGTAGACACTCAGCCGACACGGTGTGGACTGAGATAATGTAAGACTGCCATACCTCATACAACTCTGTACCAATGTTGTGTAAGTACCCAAAACACGACCACGACAACGCGACCTCCTGTGTACAGTGACTTTACAATATCTGGCCAATGTCCAAGACATTGGGCCAAGAAATAACCAGCATTGTACCGGGAAATACATAGTATTTTACCTGATATAACAGTACTGTTCAAACACAGATGACCACAGTAATTAGACGGCAAACATCACCCTTTAACTGCGGGACACCACTATTATTTATATATCATTATTACAAATCATTTATAAATCGGATCGCTGTGCATACCTACTAAAACAAGAAGAAAATAAAAGTAGACGAAATGATGTACAAGTTCACCATAGACGTCAGGTGACTAGCAAACTAAACAACCCTAAAATATACAATATAAATTGTGTCAGATCACCAGAAAGCAGCAGGTAGGTCAACAAATTGTTTTTTTATTTGTTTTTTTAATATCGGGATTATATAGTTGTCATATGAAGCTAGAAATTGAGTCAGCAATTATAGCTGAAAATGAGAGAAAAATATAATTGAACACGCTAGTGTCGCGTAAGGGTTAAAGGTGTGAGGTTACATAATGAGTCAATTGTAGGCCTACGGCGGCGTTATATAACCCTTTCCGTCCCCTAAATCTGATGACGAACCGAGTATAAAAATAGACACAACAGCGACGTGCTCCTCTTATTATATCGCATAAAAATATATTTTTAAACGAATAATATGCTAATATATCAGCGTATGCCCGGGCTGAATCTTGTACGGATTTACCTGTATTATGGTAATACATTTTATTATAATTTTATCACGGTCACCAGCGACTAAAGTGTGTCTGTTATCGCAAAACAATTCTGCTGTGCAAAGCCCAACGCCAAAACGCCGTTCTGTCTACTTTACAGGTGAGCAGATACTGCCTTTTGGATTTTCAGGGTATAATTTTAATCCGTGTAGGCCTACCCTTAATAGCCTTGATCTTTTCCATGACACAATGTGTGTTCAGGCTCATTTAAACGTTTATTTTAGTGGCGGCCAAATGTTGGCGGCAATGGCCCAAAAATTTACCATTATTAGGCCTACTGGGACATTGCATCAGATATGCAATATATCTATAATATAGGCCCGTCTCATAAAATATTATTTTCACCACTCATATATATCTATATGTGACCTGATCTGGCAAAATGAGTCGTAAGTTGCATATTTAGATATTGGAGTTATTAAGATATCCCGAACCTACACAAAATTACCTTGAAAATGGTATATCACACAACTCTGTAGCGTGTTTAACTCCGAAAATATGACTCCACAAACTCAGAGAAATATGAAGTCTGAAATTGCGTCATTTTGAGACTTTTGGTAAATATCACGCAGTTGTATTAAAATAAAATAAATAGAATACATATTCATACACACCCCATCTTCTTAATAATAAACGTATATTTTTACATTTTGTAAATTTTAAAAGAATATGCCAGATATTTTTATAGTCATGATTTTTTCACAGCATGAATATTTCCTAATTATTAACGACTGTTGCTATGGCAACATGCACATAGAAATAAATATCACTAATTGGAGTGTAAATGAGACTAATATTAAAATTACAGGTATATTTAATAAAACAAATTTGACATGTACCCCAATTTCTATGCCACACAATTTTAGGATTCGAAAGTAATTATATGAAAATAAAAACTTATGTTGAAAATAGGTCAAATCAAGGTCATTTTGGCTTGTGCCCTAGCATCGTTTGCCAAAATGCGACTTAATAAGACTCATTTTGCCAGATCGGGTCACATATAGCAGCATGAAGTAACATAAATTATAATAATATTGAAAAAAATCATGTATTAATTAGAGTTTACAACCAAAGTACTCGGTACTTGTACTCAAGTACTTTTTAAAGTACTTGTACTTGTACTCAAGTACTTTTAAAAATCCAGTACTTGTACTTGTACTTGTACTCGTCATTTTTTCAAGTACTTGTACTTGTACTCGAGTACTTTTGTCCAGTACTCGCCCCAAGCCTGCCTAGAGGCGGTGATTGTTGATCACCGAAGAGTGTTCAACAGTAACGATGTCTGATAAATTATGTTGGCAGTACGATCGGGGGAAAACATATGACACAAGTGACTTTGGGACTTCAAAACTATTGGCGGATGGCAAATACCGGGGATGGCATTGTACCGCGGTAATTAACATTAGCGGAAATCCATTTAAATACTTTACTTGGCATAAGGCGGAGTTGGCATTATAACCGGGGGCAATACAGCGGGGGAGCACTGTATGTTATAATCATGGCTATTGGTAGGCATATGAAGCACATTAGATATAGGGTCTACCACAATTAACTCCAAAATTTAAATTCCCTCCATTCTTGATTGAATGCTATAGTGAAACTAAAAATCGTTATAGCCTCGTATAAAACAGAGGACAGAACTTAAACTAATAATTTATTATAATGGTAATAATCCAAACTGTTTTCCCATTGTGTTGACCTCATGGCTAAAGACATATTGCCAAACAAGCTCTGTGTATCGGCTGAACGGAGAGTATAGTATTACTTATAATATTACTGGCAAATACAAGTAACTGTAGGCTACTGATTCTCCTGGACTTTTCGGCGGCTTTTGATACCATTGATCATTCTACACATTTAAGCACCTATCATGTTGGTATGAAATATCTGGATCTGCCCTAAAATGGTTGTCATCTTATGTAACAGATCTGAGCCAAATCCCTAATATTCAAAATGTTTCTTCTGGCAGGGTTATCTCACACTGCATCCCACAAGGTTAAATACTTGTGTGAAATACACCGGGTCTGTGCTTTTCACACTATGCAGCACACATCCTAATCAAAATATAGCAAATCACGAGGTCAGTCACAATCTCAATGCTGACGACACACAGCTTTATATATCATTATTTAGCCCGATTTCTTTAGAAAAACATCACACATGTTCACAAAATGTTTCCAGGTGGATGGCTAAATGTAAACTGAAATTGAACCCTAACAAAACATAATTTATTATCATTGAATCTAAAAAGCAACGGGGATTTAATATTGTTTCTACATTGTGGCCTATTTTATTGCTGGATCATGAAACCATATCCGTGATCTACGGCGCATTCGCAGATATCTTTCTCGTGATACTGCTGATATATTTCTGTTGCATTAAGATAAAGTGTAACTTATGTGTGCCTATCATAGCCTTTCGTGCTCTCACATTATTTTTGAACGAGCCCTCAGACTTCAGAAATCACTTGCTGTCGGTGGTCACATCTTGGCTGATTCGTTCCACCGGAACCAACAAGCGTTTAATAGTTATATATATAAATCCCAATACTATAAACAACTTTTTATTCCACTTCAAATTGACCAAGGGCCTAATTCTCTATTACTGCGCCCACGTAGCCATGTAATTCTCTTCCTTTAGCAATCAAGACTGCCAAAAAATGGTTGGCCATCATTAAAGAAGATAAAAAGTTCAATGTATGTAATCTAGCCTTTTAGATCATATCCCTCCCTGAAACCACACATTTTGTTTCATAGTAATGGGCCAGCTATCTCGCATGGTTTGCCAGATATCAGGCATATTAAAGATGTTTATGTCCCATAGTCAGCTATTTTGAATTTGATATGACATTTTTCAGGGCATATCCCTCCATAAAACAGCTCATTTTGTTTTATAGTAATGGTTTAGCTATCTGGTATGGTTTGTCAGATATAAGATATATTAAAGTTAATTATGGCCGATAAACCTGCTTTTGAATTTGATCGAAGGTTGAAATATTTCTGGGCATATCCGTACGTGAAACTACACATTTTGTTTTATAGTAAGGGTCTAGCTATCTGGCACTGTTTTTACGGTACCAGGCATATAAAAGTTAATTAAAATAAAAGTTAATTAAAATAATAAATAATAAAAGTTAATAAAAGTTAATTATGGATGATAGTCGGCCTTTTTGAATTTGATAAAGTTGAATTTTTTAGGCCATATCCATCCCTGAGATCACACATTTTGTTTCATAGTAATTGTTTTGCTATCTTGCGTGTTTTGCCAGATATCAGGCGTCTTAAAGGTTATTATGACCAATAGTAAGCCATTTTGAATTTGATCGAATTGAAATTTTTCAGGGCATATCCCTTCCCAAAACAGCCCATTTGTGTGTAGTGATGGTCTAGCTATCTGGCACGAATTGTCAGATATCGGGTATTTAAAGTTGAGTCGGCTATTTAAGTAGGTGAAATTCCATTAACACCGAAAGGCACATCTACACCCCCTGAAAGATGTGTGTGTGTCATATGAAATAAATCCACCAAGGTTGCAAATCGGCTGAGGAAACGGAATGTGGTCAGAAATCAGGCATATTGAAGCTAATTATGGCCGATGGTCGGCCATTTAAGTAGGTGAAAACACCAAAAGGCACATCTAAACCCCATAAAGGATGTGTGTGTGCAACATTAAAGAATCCATCCACGGGTTTCCAAGATCTGCTCCGGAAACGAAAGGCAGACAGACGGCGATTCGGACGAACATTCGAGGCGATGCCAATACCAGGCCGCAACTTCGTCGGGCAGAAGATAAAAATACCGTGCAAGCACTCAAATACCCCTCGGCTGATGCAGTGACTCTTATATATGCCAGGTTTCAGGGCAATTAATTGAAAATAAGAAAATTTAATAAAATTAATAAAACCAAAATGGCCGCCGCACCCTCGTTTTCAGTCTCACATGAAAAAGGACAATACTAATAGACTCGCAGACCCAGAAAACCTATATATATACTAGGTTTCGAGGAAATTCTGAAGAAAAAAAGTAAAAAAAAAATTAATCGCCAGGTGGCGGCCATTTTGATTATCGGTGGAAAGCTGAAATTCTAATCAGGTCATCTACATACTCATGGGTAGCTTCACATAAAAAATTGGAGAGATCCAATAATTATTTTTCAAGTTATCGCGTTTACAATGAATTATTAAATTAAAAAATCAAGATGGCCGCCATAGCCTCGTTTTCAGACGCACACGAAAACGGACAATACCAATAGACTCGCAGTTCCGGAAAACCAATATATACCAGGTTTCAAGGGGATTATGAATTAAAAAATTAGGTTGGAAAAAAAAAAAAATTAGTCGCCAGGTGTCGGCAATTTTGATTATCGATGAAAAGCTGAAAATCTAATCAGGTGATTTCCATACTCATGGGTAACTTCACGTAAAAAATTGGAGAGATCCAATAATTATTTTTCAAGTTATCGCATTAACAATAATTTTTTTAAATCTTTGACCTTGACCTTTGACCTTGGGTAAAAACAGTGCCGGGAGGGGTTGAATGTTTATATGAATTCAATCTGCTGCACCATGTTGGTGTCGTAGCCAAAAGAGTGTGTGCGGCGGCGGCGGCGGAGACGGCAGCGGAGGCGCACGAAAGGGACGACAATACCCCTTCGGGCCCAACGGAAAATTGATACTTCATGTAACAACTTATGCTCTTTGAGATGAAACCGAGCGGAAAAAATACTTTGAAAACAGAAATCAACCATGCTTACATTGCAAATAGTTTAATTGTTTTTCTTTCATACACTTTGTACAGTCCACTATTCATACATCGAACACATGCACACACATTTCAACAATAAATGTACGAACTTGCGTAAAATTCATCACCTTTTTTCAGACATTCGCACTGCATTGAGAACACTTCCCAGTACAGCAGTACAACTTCCAGAAAACGCAGGAAGCTAAACAAGCGCTGACGTAATAATTGACCAGCGTCCCCGACACTGCCCCGCAATAAGGACAACATCGTGATAGCATCCCGTGTTAGCTGGCCTGGTAGGATGTATCTAAATGCCTCCCCTGGCGATTTGCTGGGAAAAGTCATGCACTAAGGGCTGCGAGAGATCACAACTGATGTAGCGGGGGCGTAAGCCACCAGCCAACTTTGGGTCAATGTTGTATCAACGTCTTCGACATTAATACAACATTAAAACAACATTGAATCAATATTCTTTTGTTTTCTTTGTCTGAAATCTATCCAATAATGTAGGATAGGTATTTTCTTTTCTTGCAACAATTCTGGGCCCAGCAAACACATGACATTGAAACAATGTTGAGTTGATGTTGGCCCATCGTCTACGACGCTGGCCCAACATCAAACCAATATTGGTTCAATGTTTTGTGTTTGCTGGGTCTTCCGAATAACACATTGAGCCACTGAAGTTTGATTGCACACAGCATGTACATACATACGCCTACACGTACAAACACTACCACCTATAGGCCACCTGTATGTATCATGCAAGTACTGAAAAAAATATTATCAAAAGTCTATCAGTGATTAAAACTGAAAGTAGATGGGAGCAGCCTTGGGATTAACCCTTTCACCACTGAAGCCCGTTTTTTTGTGCTGAATGCCATAGCATTCAGCACATAAAAATGGGCTTCAGTGGTGAAAGGGTTTAAAAGACGTGTCTACCACTTTAGAGGGTGGTACATACATCCCCTTAATCCCATGGCAAAGTAACCAGGTAAAAAAATCTTATTTTCATCATGTTTATAATTAGTGATTAGAGAGGTGTTGGTGCGAATGTAATGATAATTCAGATTATTTAAACAATATAATGGCATTGTTATCAACATAACATCTTCTAAATTATTTCCTAAGGAAACTTGTGAAAGCCATATGTTGCGACACTGTACACTGTTGATCGAGAGCCTGATGTCTTTTGTGACATTAACTGATATTACAATGTGATGTTAAATCATCACCATATTAAATGGTTGCATTAAAGTTCTAAGATCTAATAACAAAGACAAAGCCTTTGTGAACATGCTTCTCATAGCCTACACCCTACAAGCACGTTATGAGGTCTCTTCATCGCTGGAATATATATTTCTTCACTTTCTGTTCACACCAAGTGCCGATCCACACTACGATTAAAGTAGTGGGATTCGCAATAAGTTTTTGTATCCGATTGGATGGCAGCAACAACAATGGCTTTTTGATAAATCAATCTTATCCCAGTAAACACAAAATATTTGTATAACATTTGTACAATGTTGAACCAGCGTCGAAGACGTTGGCCCAACGTTGGACAAATGTTACACAAAAATTTTGTGTTTTCTGGGATAACAAATACTCTGAAAATATGTGTCACTAACTGTTTCAATAAACGTCATTTTCATCATCCTCAAGTTAACTCTCCGCTAAATCACAGTTGATGAAAAAAAATCAGTTTTAAATCTAGTGCAGATCATAATACCATACAAGATTACAAGGTACAGCACTATAAGGCAGAACCACGAAAAAAATGATATCGATTTTGTTTTAGTCTTGCTGCACAAAATAGAAGGTACCAGTGCTGTTCAAAGAAATACAAAGTGCTACGTGTCTGTGCTTCCCATAAGACTAGATATAAACAATAATATTAACAAGGAATACATCATGAACAATATATACACCTATAATATATCTACTGAGCAACAGTATGTAACTGGTTTAAATGATGTCATCTTAACCCTTTGAGCATCAATCACAACTAAAATAATTTCTTTAAGTAATTGTTTTAAGTGACATGTAGGCAATCAGCAAGCATGTTTAGTCTCAAATAAAACAAATGAGTAATTTTCACCAAATTGAAGTTGTTGGTCGCGGTAGCGAGACACAGCTTCAAGTGGGTGAAAATCGAATTATTAAAATTGGCACTCAAAGGGTTGATATTCGATTAAACTTTATTTCACATTCCAAGCGGATCTGCAATTAATGCAAAGAAATGTCTAATAAATTACTAATTCAAGATAGTAAGCCAAATGGACCCGAAGCATTAATTAACCTTGCTGCCCAACACTCAGTTAAAAATAGAATACAGTAGTCCCTCCAGATGCGACCCCCTTCAGATCCGACTTCTCCTACTATGCGACTTTTTTTCTGAGCACCAACGTTCTTTACACTGTTAAGCACCCCTTAAATGCGACTTCCCCTCTCCCACGACATGCGACCTTCAAATCATGGCACTACCTAGCGACCTCCCTCTAAAGATACGACTTTTTGAAATTAGCTGCTCAGTGGCACTGTCAGCCTGGCATGAGCTGCCGGTCTGAAGCTATTGCTTGTGTGTACATACCGTCGATTACAGCCCAGTAGATAAGTATGCTAAGCCACCGTTGGCTTAAGGCTGGTACAGCGTGGTATGAAGTGGGCCAGCATTGACACAATCTTGGTCAATAAACTGTGAAGATGTGTACTTGTAGCTTCAAATCACCGTACCAGATAGCAATATCCTTCTAAAGATACGACTTTTTGAAATTTGCTGTTCCCAGACTGTGTCAAGTCTGCAGATGTCTGGCAACCCTACACTGACAAGAGATGACTTTTTATAATAATGTTTCCAGCTTACTAAATGTATAACGACTTTAATATTCTAGTCACTTGGTTGGGAACGCATTTCAGATTATAGTGGCTGAAAAATGCTTTCCGGTGATATAACTATTTTCACTGTATCTTAAATACTTTTTCTGTTATTAATTTAAAACCATGTTTAAATGGTATTTCATTGTAGATATGTATTTACATACGTTGCAGTTGACATCCAGTGCACCCTTGGCTATACAAGGTGCATTACAACACTAATTAGCAGGGGACGTCAACGGTGTCAGTGTGTCGGCTAGTTGTGATAAGCATCCCACTTGAAATACCTAGCTTTTTCAATTATGGTCGTACGGACATGTAATAAATATCACCAGAAAGCTTATTCAACGCTGAAAATAATGATATAAATTAGAAAATGATAGCTTCTAAACTCGCAAAGTTATTTATTTGGAAAATGAGGCAGGTCTAACAGTCATCATCATGGGGAATAGACGTGAGCGCGGTACGCCGCCACGAGACGCTAAACCGATGCCGCCATTGACGACGATGGCCCAGCATTAGAACAACACTGCACCAACGTCTCGCGCCGACCATATTCACAACCACGTGCATTACGAGAGTGTATACACGTGAAGATAATATCTGTGCTAGTATTGCGGTTGTCGGTATTGTCTGTGTAACTTCACATCTTAGTCAACATAGAAGATGCCTGTCTCGCCTGCTTGCCATTGAATATTTCAATAAGAATTACAGTCTACATCCTGGCATCATCCATAACATTTGTTTTCAAATTTTTATTTGGTAATGTAATATTGATCACATATCGATGCACATATATAATAAACAAGACCCAACTGTGTCTCCCTACCTGGCACGTTTATTAGGCATAATAGGGTACATTGTTTTAATGCTGGGCCAGAATGGAACACTATGACTCAGTATTCAACCTGTAGTCTTAGCTTTTGACGTTGACATCAATTGAAAGTAGCCGTCACAGTCAGTGTCACATGTTTTGTACTGTAAAGCATAGACCTATATTGAAATGTGGAAAAAACACTGCCTCAATGCTTATGAAAACACAAGCCACTTCCAGTACTTCTGAATTACGTGTTTCCGTTAGAACAGGCAATTAACACTGTCAACTGCGCTGATCGTGTCACAACGTGTCACAACTTAAACATCAAATTCGGCCCATTTTACGTTTTTTCTAGAGTTTTTTCACCCCTCCCAGATAGGACTACCCCTTGGATGCGACTTTGGTTCTCTGGTAGTATGAAAGTCGTATCAGAGGGGGACTACTGTACATGCACTTTTCATCAACCAAACGGTGAGCTACTGTTAGTCTTATATACTGATTTGTTAGTATGTAACTGTGTAACTGTAAATACATGTTCAAAGGTACACAAATGATAACTTTGAGAATCAATTGTTTTCAGGCTGATCGAAGAACAATTAGCCGGTAATAAACCTATTAATTCCCTAATTAATAATTCTGTGTGTTGCGTTAGGTCCTGATGCATCATAAGTACATGGCACATTGTTTTTGTGCAACAAAACAAAATATTGAATATATAGAGATAAACGTATACATTTACTTGATAAAACGCGCAAATATCAAGCATCAATCTATTCAGCAAACCCTGATTTCACCAGTCACTATACTAGATGGGCACATGAAACAGGAAGACTGGATGCATGCAGTGCCAACTTAGTTCGCCATTGGCACTACATGCAGCAAATCTTCCCAGATGTAATACAGATATAACTGTGGCGTGGCCACTGTTATTGAGTTTGATGAGAGAAAGAAAATAATAACAGTATGTATTGGGAAAACTACTTATCTTCAATCATAAATATATAATTATTGGATATCACAGCTTCGTCCTACTTCTAGACATAAAAATGTTCAGCTGAACAACGTGCTTTCTGAGAAACTTTCTCATTTCATCAAACGTTAAAAGATGTTTTTTTATAAATCCTACATTGATCCGACGATATAATGATTTAAAATCCCAGTGTGGAATTGTTCACTACAAAACCAGAATATGTATAATAACATTGTATTCTACTGGTACTTGGTGGCTGAGGGTTATATCCCCCACTCTGTAAAGTAACACATTCTAGATATCAAGACACATATTAAGTGATAATGTACGTAAAATTCCTAATGAAGATACACCATTTGCAGATTAAATTTATTCTCTGATCTCTTGGGTATAATTTGTTTTGCTCATAATAACTCTACTCTGCAGGGAAACTTAACATAAGCATTTACAATACTGTTCCTACAGTGCTGGTAATTTGTCAGATAAGACATTAGTTTCACATGTACTGAATTATAGTTGAAACAAACTTTCAAATGAACCAATTGAAGACCAACCACGACGAATAAGCTTATTTCGTCGGGGATTATAATTTATAACAGCGATGACATGTCATGTATCATTTTATCTGAGGGTGATGATTCAACACCCTTTCATATCCAAGGGTGTATCTGAACTTTGCAAAGTGACAGATACACCATTTCATATCCAAGGAGACGAAGTGTCCTCTGAAACACTATCCAGGAGACACATTGACCCAATCTCTTGCCAGCATGGGTCAACTTTACCTATTTGTTGGGTGGTTGGGTGGTTGGACTAAATCATCAGTTATAAATTAGCTAAACCCATTTGTAAAGTCTCTTCTTGTTTATTACAACTAATGTTATCCTGTAGAAAGTTTCCTGTGCATTATGACTAGTAGAAGTAACTACAAAGGAAAATAATTACAGCACAGAATATTATTTACGGTGGGTTCACTAAAATAGTCCCTCGTTTATATGATATGACTCGGAACAATAAGAGAAAAATATGTTTTCATTTTCGCAGCATACATTACATGCATTTACACAGCAGACAGGTACGTGGATATTTACTACTTACGTGTACAGTGTACTATACTTCTTAAAAAAAAAATAGAAAGTGGAATACATACCATATCTACAAAAAAAGAGCTGTTCTTTTTTGTAGATATTATACACATGGCATAAGATGGTTCGAGAACAAAAACACTTAACTAATTTAAGTCTGTGAAGATATTATTTCATAATAATTTAAAAATTTAAAGAAATGAAATGAGCTAAATCTGGTAGTGAATTCATGTGTGTGACTTATTTTGCATCATTATTTTAGACAAGATATTTGCAGCAATTAATTAACATAAATAAGTAAGCGAGAGAACAATTGACAAAAAAACTTTTGCAAGCAGAGAGATAGGCGAATAAAAGGTCCAATTCAAAGTAACTATTACACTGTTGTAGAACTGCAAACCCTTCATAGCTTACAAATTATTCATTTGAAGTGATGTCTCATTCATTTAAGACACTTTTCTCAATGGAAAAAATACATGTTTTGATTTATAAAAACATGTGGTGACCTGGGTTGAACTCTGGCTGTTTAAGGATGATAACTATGGGAATCTGCGAAGCAAAATCTTAGTTGATATTTACTTGATGGATTTATTGAAAGTTGATAGCAATAGCAGGATACATTCTCTCACCCATGACAGACGCTTCAGATATCAGCCAGCCACAATTGAAAAAGCCAATGTTGGGACAAATTTGGGCCACAGTAGGAGATGTTGGTCTAAATTTGACCAGCACAGGGGCGATGTCTGGTGTTGGCTTGGGGAGGCCCGTGGATCGGGCAGGCCAGCGCAGCATGATAATCACAGACATAAGTTTCCCATCAATAATCAATGCTCCTGTGTGAAGACATGACTCGTGTATGATGCCTGATTATACAGAAATTGTTCAAATTTGTTCTGGAATTTTTATGTTTGACGAGCTTCATCTGACAACATGGATGCCAACTGTCGCTCGTAATTGACAAGTCTTCTACCCACCAGGTATCTGAAAAAGGACAAACGTTAGCACATCAAAAATTCAAGTACAGACAGAAATATAGAAATACAATAAATAAACTGGAAATGTGTTTTCTATATGTAGCAAAAATGAAAGCAATCCCTCCATTCACTACTGATTTAATTGATTCAGCATGACACAGAGAAATTACGATGTAGACTTGCATGGAATTACTTGACTTGCTTGAAAATAATATTATTTTCATATATATATTTTTCATATAGGTATAACAGACAGAACACACCATTTTATTTTTTCGGTTTGGACAATATGATCTTTGATGGTTACATGACTTGTAAACTATGACACATGGCCACTGTAATAAATGAAATAGGTCTTTTGTTGTCCCTTTTTGCAGATGCAAGGACCGGTATTTATGTCAGATATAGAATATCTCACAAGAAAATATAAGTCAAATTCCAGTGGGCCAGTTTGAATTTCTAGTGCTAAATTTTAGCCTTAGCGAAAATTGCTAAACGACTGCCTTTCCTTGGAAATTATTGAACCATGATCAAAATAATTTCAATTTGTAGCCATCCATGTAATTGACCAAAAAGTCATACTACATCACAAATAATTCTAGCAAGGGAAATCAGTCACTCAATAGGTCAATATAACAGAGTAAATGAAAGGGAACAATAACTCATTCAGCTTTACTGACCATACTTAGGCCACTTGAATTAATTTATCTTTTTTAGATTAGAAAAAATCCAAAATCAAATTAGAGAGGGCGAAAAAAAAAAACATTTAAGAAAAAAAACATTGAAGCTATTTTTGGAAAAGTTAATGAGGGCGACGAAATAAAAAAAACATTGGACATATTTCTGGAAAAGTTAATGAGGGCGACGAAATTAAAAAAAAAAATACTCATTTTAAAAATAGTTAATGTAGAAAAAAAAAACGATAAAAAAAACACAGCTGGAAAAATGTTTTTTATCTCTCGAAATTAACTTGTTTTTTTTCGGAAATGTTTTTTTTATCTCCCGAAATTGACTGTTTTTTTTCGGAAATCTGCAACAATCAAATGCGCGCGCCGGGAAGAAAAAAACACATGTTATTTTTGGTAATGCGCGGCCTAAATCTTATGCGCGCGCTCATCTGAAACAGGGAAAAAAAACATAGTGGCCTTAGCTCACAACTACTTGATGATGCCTACCCAAAACTATATTTTCGAAGGTAATTTAATTGATTAATTTTTTTTTAAAAAGGCAGCTATTTTTTTAATTTCTTTGCATGTAAAAGGCGAGATAAAAAATATTTAGTTTTCCTGACTTACTTGTCATTTTTAATATGTTCATACAGCCGTTTGAACTGTTGTGCTTGTAGAGCAGCAAAAATAATAAACATAGCTATTCCAAGTAGGAAAGGATAAATTCTTCTCAGCACAAGATTCTGTGTCTCAAAAGTACAACCTGCAAAGAAGTAGAAAGAATAAATTACGTATAGCACTTCCAAAATAAGAATATAATACAACTCTAGAGGTAGATTATTTATAAATTTGCCAGAAAAAGAAGTTGGTTTAAAGTTGTTTTAACAAGTAGTTTTATTTATTTCTGAATTTATTTTCTAAGTTTTTTCTTGTTTTAGCAGAAAAATCTTCTAAATTAGCAGTCAAAGTGGTGTCGTCGGCATAAATTATAGCATGAAGAATAGAGCTGGCCTTATAAATATCGTTGACATCTATAACAAATAGTAATGGGGCCCAGAATCGAGCCCTGGGGAACACCTGTTTTTATTTCGCACATTTCAGATTTTACATTATTCAATTCTACATACTGCTTTCTGTTGCTTAAGTAATTTTTTAACAATTTCAGGGCACAACCTTAATTACCGTAATGTTTTAGTTTTTGGGTGAGAATAGTGTTGTCGAGGGTATCAAAGGCTTTGGAAAGGTCTAAAAATATGGAAAATGGTACTTTACCGTAATCAAGATTATTGGAAATGTGGTCTATCAGCTCAAGGGCTGCATATTCAGTTGAGTGATTCTCACGGGAGCCATATTGACTTTTATAAAGTAAGTTGTGCTCCTCTAGATATTGTTTTAATTACATGAGCATTACTTTTTCAAATATTTTCGATAAACTAGAAAGAAGAGATATTGGGCGATAATTTTCAGCTAATAAGGAATCGCCTTTTTTATATATCGGAATTACTTTGGCAATTTCGAGTCTATCTGGAAATATTCCAGTGCTTAATGTCTGATTAACAATGTTGGTTAATGGTGAAATTAAATCATGTTTAACAAGTTTTAAAAAAATGGTGTTAATACCATCAGGTCCACTACTATTCTTAGCTGATATATCATTGATAATTTTACCAATGACAAAAAATCTGAGTACGGCACATTGGAGTTGTAATGAGCAGTAATTTGTTGAGATATTAAGGGGATTACAATCTATGGCAAGCATACCCATCATAGGAACAAAGCTGCGAGCAATGATGTAAGGGATAGCTAGAGCCATTCCAAGGCAGCCAATCACCGGCATACACAGGTAACGAAGTACAAACCACAAGTCAAGATTTCTTAATCCCTGGTTGTAGATCTGTGGCAAAAATCACATATTATTATGATGAATAAAATTTTCACACTAAATTTCACGACCCTCACTCCATACTAGCCGTTTTGAATTTGACAGATTTTAGATTATTCTTCACATTTTTTTGCATAGTAATGGTTTTGATACCTTGAACAGTTGGAAAATATGGGAATAGTATAAGCAACTAATGGCTGCCAGTTGGCGACTGGCTTACCGGTAGTGGTAGGTATTGTCATCTGTCACACCAAAATTTGAGTCCCCGCTCGTAGTAGTTAGGTTTTATCAATATTAAATTATGTGGAGAGCCTCCATAACGTATGTTTGGCATTTCATATATTATACTGTAATATTTTGTAAGGGCATATAATTTTCATTCAACTTGAGATGTGAATTGATGCAATTCACATCTCAAGTTGAATGAAAATGGAAAGAACTACCTGTGTTAAGAACGTGAATACAGCAATAACTAAAGCAGCAGATTGCTCCATACCTGTTCCACTACTCGCTTCAGCCACCACTGAGGTCCCATCATGGTGACAGCACATATAATCTTGGCATGCAACACACCGAGCGCCCAGTCCTGATATGATGGATAGAACGAAAAGATTAGCAAGATAAGTATTTCATAAAAATCTTTTTAACATTTTGATGACATGTGTGACTGCTCGGCGGTTAAATACATGGTCAACCTTATGATGTTAGCTTTAAAGCAATGCTGGGCAGTACTGGGTACTTATGGGGTGAACTTTTCAGTCGTTGTTTTATGTCCAGTCATATGTAGATCTATGAAAATATATGTAAGATTTCCAAAAATCAAAATAGGATAATTGATAACTAAATCGTTAAGGAAATTAAATTTTAAAGATCAGCCGGCCTCGCCTCAAATGGAAAAAACATACCACCTAAACTTCCCACACTCTGTGTGCTAAAAAATGTGCTTTAGCTGGGTCAAATGTTTTTATCTTCCCCCTGGAATTGCAAGTGCCTTTCTACCACTTTCTACGAGGACAATTTTGTTCAGTGTGGGGTAGCAAAAAGCCATGCAATTTTGCTCATATGCTGAGCAAAGTAGAAATTGATTAGCTAAATATTTATACATCGATGATATGGATATAATGTGAGTAAAAGCTTGAAGGATGTCATTATTCAAAACACTAAGTCTTGTTACATGTACATGTGTAGTGTAGATTATTGCCTACAAAACCTTTCATATAATTTTGTGAGCACCAAAACAAAAAATATATGACAAAATAATATAAAAATTAAATCTCACCTGCCAGGGAAAGAAAATAGGGCTTTGATCAAGTGGTACTCTTAGTGGAGCAACTACTACTAGTTCAAAGAGAAGTCCAAGTAAAAGTGGCACTAATCCGATCAACAGACTGGCTAGTACAAATGAATTCATCACCTAGAAAAACAGTTTTAAACATACTATAAAATAGAAAATCAGTATTAGTGTTTCTTATTAACTAATACACACATGTGTCCGGATCACCCCACATGATCATTGCATCACCTAGAAACCACTTTCATAATTAATATTGGAATCTTGAGTTTCCTAGACAAGCTAATCCTAGCTGATGCATAACACATGTCCAGCATTCTGTAAGGCTTGTTTATTGATGGAGATTAAACATTATTTTAGATATACCCTCTAAAGGGTCATTTTTACTCCTCTACGTGCTATGCTATTTTACAGTAATATACTAAATTTGACTAAGGCTTTAAAAGGGATAGACTTCTGCACGCATGTAATCTGACTGATAATTTGATCCATTTACTCTTGGAGTTTATACAGATAACCATGTAGTCAGATGCCAACATTACTGTGCACGGATATATTTGAGGACCCTCTTCTTGAAAATGTCCTCTGACTCGGCAAATACATGAAATGTTGCTATATTATTGTACATACCAATACGACCCAGTCTTTAATTCTAGCGAATATGGCTTGCCAACCCTGGGGAAGCCATTGAAGAACCAGGCTTGAGATGCGCAGAATCATCCAGCATGAGTAAAGGCCACAAGCAGCAGTGTACAACTCATGTATACGTGTGTCACCAGTCCATAGAGTCATAAGACAGCGCCCAATGTACACTAAACAATCACACAGTAAAGCCATATTACAAATCTCATATTAAAATTTGACAAACTTACAAATCACTACATGTATTTATAAGGGATCCTTTTAGATCACATATAAGGAGAACTCAGTATTATAGTATTAGTCATCAAAAAACATTCCATTTCTTACTATAAACTGCTGGATAAAGCTTGAAGCATAAAATAAGATGCTCCTGTTGAAAATATATGTTTCTAATGATAAAAAATCAAGCAACTTTTGATACCAGCATTTGATAACTCCGAATTTCACAATACATTTTACTACTTGTTACATCGACAGTTACTCCATGTATAAATCTGTGACAGTAATTCTAAGAACAATTCTACAAGGGCTCATAGCTATGTACCTTGAAAACAAGAAATGTCTCGATAAACTAATTGACAACTAACCTGGCACAACACAGGCAATAAGACTAGCAACAAAAAGGGTGACACACATAGCCACTCCAAGGCACAACAGCTGTAAATCAGACAAACATTATCATTTATACTCAAAATGTGAACCGATGAATATTTGAATATGCTATTTTAAAATTGCAAATTATTGCAATAAATATGCATGCATTTATAAATGAAAATCATATGTTTAGCAGTGTTTTAAAATTAGTTGATCTTCAATTATAAGAGCATGCACTTGTTTTCTAACACTAAGTGTACCCATATCAGTGACTATCCACTTATTCTAATACTTTAAACAACTGCATGTCTTTACATATTTCTGTGTGTGATAATTCGCATCCATGCTTGAAATTGCATAGGTCATAATCTGATTGTTAATATATAATATTGACATAAAGATATATTAAGCCTCATTAAAGGTCTGAAAAATTTAATAATGAAATTTAGCTGATAACACATGAAATTACCCCCATTTATTAGTCCAGTGCTAATTTCAGGGAACAAAAGTTTTTTTTACTCACACTAGCGTGAAAGAATTTAGGGTGCTTGTAAGGTTGAAATCCAGTTGGTCCACCGCCCTGGAGCATGGCTTGGTGAGCAGCACCTAAGCCTTGTGGCTGGTCACCGGGAGCAGGTACCGGCGCAGGAGGGACAGCTGCGGGAGGGTCGGGATCAGCAGCTGGAGCAACATCTGCTTCCTCATTGTCAGGATTCACTTCTCCAACAATTGGTACCTCCTCTGCCTCCTCATCTTCTGTATCATTACCAGCATCAGGTGCTAAATCTTCTGTCTCAACCTGTCATCAGAAAACAATAAAAAATGTTGTACGTAAAGGGGCACATTTTAGTGCGGAATATCACACTTTTTGCGATATACCAGAGGAAAAGCTTACAAAATCTTCACTCTCCCCTTCCCAAAAGATAGCACATTTTAAATAAAAACTCAAAATTACCCATTCCTGTCATCCAAAAATGGGTGATTTGTGACATACGTGCTATGTGGTCTGAACCCTTAACCCTTGTCCTGCTAGTACCATATATATATGGGGTTAAGGATGTTTTAGATCAAGAAAATATCACTTAATTTTGATAAAATAGTTTTTAGTAGATGCTTGATCCAATAATTTAATTTTGGACATGTGTATTTTTCATAAATAGTAATATTTTTCGTCATTTGAAGCTCGAAATTGCGTTAGCAATTCCAGCTTCAAATGACGAAAAATACAATTGAAGCAATTCAGCAGGACAAGGATTAAACCGCGCAAACACTTTTGTACAAACCATGGAGACCAAAGGGTTTTTTCAATTTGTTATCATCATAAATGACTTAGTTAGCTCTTTCAGCTTCATTTTGATACCTATATTATGGGTCCACTACCATTATAAATATTTTTACTCTTACAGCGCAGGGATCGACTTTAGATGTCACGTCCACAGACATCAGATTCTGATGTCTAAAGTCTATACCTGCACTGCAAGGGAAAATTTCAAATACTACATTAATTACCTCAATGGGAACATCTCCAAGGAGATAAGATCTGAGATCTAGCATCCATGCCATGGCGATACACCATGCTCTAACTACATTTTTCAGCCATTGTCGTGTATGTCCTTGTTCTAGAAGAGCTGGTAACACCACCTGTAGCAGCAGAAGCTCTAACGACAACTCACTAACTGGAGCCTCGCTGAATAAAATAAGACAGCTGACATGTTATAGTAGTAATACAAAAGTATAAATGCAAAATTAATTTTGAATTATATTTAAATCATGATTTCCTTGTAAATTAAAACTGAAGTTGATTCAGAAGGAGAAAGATTTCAAGCCAGCATAAAATTAGGACCATAAATGACTGGACATGAAAAAACTTCAAACACTCTTAAAATCAACTTGAAAGATGATGATTCAGTAAATTAAATCTCACCTTGAGAGCATCACATTGTACGGCAGGAAGGTTGGCATCATCACGCGAACAACTCGGATGGGCAACCACAGCATGATGAGCACAGTGGTACCAAATATAACCTGATACAGAAAACAAAATGGTGCAAACAAATCATGACAACCGGTAGCTGACTTTAAATATATAAAAGTAATTAGCACAGTTTTTATTGAAAGTTACGCAACTGAGAAATATATTTATTTTACAGTATTTTGTTTGAAGCACTAATAAAAACACAAAAATATTGCCATAGTTGACATTAGGGCTCTATGTATACAATCTACAGTATGAAATATTTTTTTAGCTTAGTAATCAAACATGATCACACCATCAAAACAGATTAATACATGCTTTTAATCAGTCCAATGTAGACTGGATGTAAAGTATACAGGTTGACACTGGCTGATCATTTGTGATTTTCTAGCTGATCTGGTTGTAAAATACATGTATAACTATGGCAAATCAGCTATTAATTGTATTTGTCTAATTAATCAGCAGAAAGAATAAGACCTTTATACAGTGCAGCAGCTCCGGGTCCTTTCCCTGTACCCATCGCAATTAGTTAGCTGCGTACAATTACGAACGCTTCAATAGGCAACATAATTATTCTTAAATTTGGCATTTTCTCAGCTGATAATACACTAAATTTGTGTTTTATTAAATTTAGAGGTCAACACAGCACCAGTACAAAGCATGAGATGAAGATTTACTTGTCAACTGTTTAAACATCGGGCTTATTAGTAATTTATCTTCTCATGACAGCAAACAAATAATGATATGATGACATAGCAGTATTTTGCACAAAAAGTCAGTACCGTTACAGCTAGTAAATCATAAATAATTGAGAACTGATATTTATTCATCATGACAGATAATGCTACAGATCACAGACCAAATTGTAAGATTATATCTCCCACATAAAACAGGTTTATGGTGCTTTGAGTGAAAAAACTTTTTATGCCATTATACAGTTTTTATTCGAACAAAACAGAAAAACAATTCTCACAGCTTGTTTATGTGTAGCTTACCATAGACGCCAAGAATCTGCGAACGTGTCTGTACATTGGTAGGTGAATCATCTGATTAAAAAAAAAATACAAAAATGGATGTCATGGAGATTGAATCAATTTTACTGATAATTTAATATAAATATAATTGTTTAATTACTGTTGAACAACTATATTAAATTCTAGGATATTTTGCTAAGTATTGTCTCTACAAATTGCATATTACTGGTACTTTTTATATTCTCTCTAGTACTGATTATCTATATATGGCAAATCTCATGTTTTAGGCATATTCAAGCAAGATCAGGATGTGAGAAAGTAAAGTATAAGTGATGAAGCTCAAAAATACAAATAATCTTGGGCCTTTTTACACATAAGAGTAGCTTGTCAGTGTTCGAAATAAGGGTTAAAATGAGGTTGTCCATCGAACAACCAGGGCAGATTTTCAGGTTGTCCATTGAAATTTCACATTGTCCACAAGTAATATATATAGGTACGACCCAGCCTGTTCCCACAACTTTCTGAAAATATTAGTTAACCAACAAGTGGAAGCTCACCACTGTAATCAATTTTTTCAACCCTGACTCGACTTATAATCCTGAAGGAAGGAAATTTTCCTTCTAAAACCGTCAGTTGTAGAAACATTAAGTATGTTTTCAGGGTTTTAAAATGATGCTTTAATGCATCGTGAGGGCTGAAAGGGTTAAATAATAATGTAATGTGAAAATAACCTTCTCAAAAGTTGGTTGTCCGCTCAGAAAACCTCATGGTAACTATTGATTGTCCGCCACAAATTTTGGTTGTGTCGGACAACCGGAAAGGCCTTATTTCGAACGCTGCTTGTAATCCATTGTATACTAGCTTACTTTATTGGGGCAGACAAATGTCTACCATTTAAAATTGCAAAACTATGTTACTTTATTGGGGCAGACAAATGTCTACCACTTAAAATTGTAAAACTAGGTTACTTTATTGGGGCAGACAAATGTCTACCACTTAAAAAATTGTAAAGCAACTAAAAAGATTGATGTCACTAAGTGTAAGCTTGGAACGAGCTGAAAAAGCTGCGTGCCACAAAACATTGTACATGAGGGTGGAACCAAATAAAACAGCTAACTGTATGCAACTCAACATTGTAAATCCTTCACGAAGTTCTCTGATCTATTCCAGCAGTGATAGTGTATTTGCAGGTTTGCAGGTCTACTGCATATGGGGATCACCTAGATTTTAACTGCTAGCTTTTTATTTCTCAAGCTATCTGTGCACAATGAACAGATACAATAACCCAGTAAACACCAGCCAGATGTTTGTAAGCTCTATGATTGACTGCCACAATATCAATCTTGACAGTTTGCAAAAGTCATGTTTTGGTCAACTTAATGTTGTTTTATGTGCCCTAACGTGATGAAAAACTTTTGGCTATCTGGTATACCAGGGCAGTGTGGGAATAGGCAGGGGAATAGCTACATAATATTTACCCCTTACAACGCTGATAGATTTTTGTATAAACCATGGAGACCAAAGGATTTTGTCAATTTGAAATTATCATAAATGTCTTAGTTAGTTCTTCCGCTTCATTTGAATACCTATGTTAAGGGTCTACGGCAATAATAAATATATAACTCCTTCAATGCAGGGTGCGTAGAGTCAGAAGCCAATGTATAAGACGGTCCCCGCACTGAAAGGGTTAAGGACAAACTGAAATATTAGTGGACGACCTGAAAATATGACCTGAACTCATTCTAAATCCTTATTTCGAACACTGCAGGACTCATTGATTTTGCGGTGATAAGTGAGCTAGGAGGAACATAGAGAAGTATTTCTACAAAACAGCCAGATATTTTAACATTGCATGTATCCAAAACATACTGCATGAATATACCAATTAGATAAGATTAATGATGGTTATACCAGCATTTCTTAAATTTAAATCTAGTGTTAAAGATATTCTCATATATTAACATTCAACATCCACATATTAAGAAACACAAACAACTTACCTCTTGTATAGGATTAAAGTCAGGGTCGTTTAGATTCCTCAAAAACCAAAGCACACCAGGTCGAAGAACTTCCCTCAGCAACAAAATAAATGATGCAAAGTAGAAGACATAAACCATTCCCACAAGCCAATGAATAAACATAGATGTTCCCGGGGCCAGCTTAAAACTTTTCTGTCTATCCTTAATAGTTGCATCAAACATACTCTACAAAGTACAAAAACGATGTCATTATCATAAATCAAATGAACAAGTGTGGAAATGTACTTTAAATTTTCTTCATCCTTGTACTTTGATCTATTTTAACTGCATACCAATGAGCATATATCCAACCACCATCCGCAGATCAAGGGAAATAATCCAATTTCTGTAACAACCAGCAGCGATACTTTCACCACAACATAACACAGTCCCAGTAATCTTTTGGATCTGAAAAAGTATAAAATAAACTCACTTTATTAACCTTTTTCTGCTAGGAAGATATATACAATATCCCCCCAAAATTATAGTTATTTTGATAAAAAGATAATATGGAAGAAGTTTATTTTAAATCAACAGGAATATTTTTATAATCCAAATAAACTAAAATTTCATGTGTCAATTCAATTTCAGCTGAAAAGCCTGCACAACTTTTGATGCATATATAAAATTTTAAATTACTGGTTGATGTTACTAAACAAGTATCATTTATATATTTTTTTTATTAATAACTTAGTCCACTTACAAATAAAAGTTAATTTATTCTCTTAACCCTGACAATGTTGAAATGTTTTATATAAACCATGGAGACCAAAAGACTTTTTCTTTAAACCCTTTCACTGCGAATGTCGCACTAATGCGACATTGTGCTACACTGCGGATGTCACAT
This sequence comes from Flabesymbios commensalis, assembly GCA_964017125.1. Taxonomy (NCBI): domain Eukaryota; kingdom Metazoa; phylum Annelida; class Polychaeta; order Terebellida; family Flabelligeridae; genus Flabesymbios; species Flabesymbios commensalis. Next base: position 38,145,585 of record OZ024909.1, read on the forward strand.
TACTGCGACATTACATAACTAGCAAGGTGATTTACTTGGTTATGGTGGTGATGGCTCCCAGTCACCCTTATCGCCACACAAGCATGATAGGGAGGACGTGGATGTCTCCAAGCCTTTCACACCCGATAATGACGTCATAATATAAAATAATAACTATGGCTGGGGATCCCCAGTTATGATGGATATGGTAATAAAAGGGTCAATTTCAAATAATTACACAATGTGACGTCATAATTTTGAAATAATTTCGCAATGAAAGAGTTAAAGTCATCATAAATGTCTTACATGGAGTTATTTCTTTCCGCTTTATTTGAATACCTATGTCGTGGTTCTAGGGCCATTACAATTTGTTTATTTCTTTTAGTGCGGAGTGTGTTAAGCTGTTCAGTCCCGGTGCTGAACGTGTTAACACAGTATAGGGCCTACATATGGTGTGCAATAATAACATGTGTCAACAATACCGGATAGAAGCTGCTACTGGTAACAGTTTCTCATGTATGCCCAGCAAACACGATACATTGACACAATGCTGGGTTGAAGTTGAGCAGACGTCGGAGACGGCGGACCAACATTAAGCCAGCATTGGGTCAATGTATCGTGTTTGCTGGGTGTATGTTTCTTACATGTGTGTATTTACATTCCAATTTGACAACCTACCGTTTAAACTTGACCAGGTTGGCTACAAGGTGTAACATTACCAGAACCATAGCAATGATGAGGTAGCCTATTAACGTGGTCAAAAGACCTTCAAACTGTGTCACTGAAACCTATGAATAACAAAAAAGTAATAATATTAGAGTTCAGTAGATCATCCAGTAATAAATTTTCTAATATGTTCACTAGTGATCAGATATTGCAATGAGAGAATATTTAAATGAGCATAATATTATAAATCTCTTACTTACTTTGGAAAGAAAAAATGCAGCATTATTTGCACCACCAAACAAACATAATCAAAGTGAATCAGTATAAAAATTTGCGAGAAGAGTCTGTTTGATTGTAGCCTGATAAGCAGATACCCTATGATCAATTTGGCAAAATGTGATTCACTACATTTGGAACTTCAAGACAACAAGTCAGTTTCTGGTTTATTTCCTGACATTAAATGTTAGCATGCATGAGCAGATTACACTTTTCATAATACCTTAGCAGAAAATGGAAAACCTACCATGTCTTCTGCTTTCATTCCCACTATTGTGAAACGACCAATGTGATACGGACAAAAGGCTGAAAGAAAATTAAAGTGAGATTGAATAAATATAATAATTTTCAAGCGAAATTATTTCAGCTAAAACATCATGTAGGAACTTAAATTATCAAAAGAAAGCATATAAAACTAAAATGAAATGCAGATTTTAAAAAGCAGATTTTTCAGTAGCATCAATATGAAGATGAAAACAATTGAATACGTTATCACACAGTTTAATTTTTAATTATATTTATTATTGGTATATTTAACATAACTTAGAAGCAACATAAAAAATGTATTCTGTATGGAACTAAAAAATCAAGTACTAAAATTTGGCCTTTGAAGGTACTTACCGAAAACAAGAATAAAAAGAGTGTTAAGGGAGACAACCCAGAAGACATGTTCCTGTAAACAAAATTATTATTGTATGAACTATCAACCCTTGTCCTGCTGCAGTGTAAATTGGTATTATTTGTTCATTGGAATCTGGAATTGTAAATGCAATTTCCTGCTTCAAATGATGAAAAAATTTCCATTTATGTAAAATTTAGAACAATACTGGGCCATTCTACCATATATTCAGGAAGGAATTTCTGCTCTGACAGCCTCCTTTCTTCTCAGGACTTTCATCTCCCATGATGCTGTGCTTTGATCAGCAAATTAAAATGCTATGCCTCCTAGTAAGTTCTCTAAACTACAGAGCTACTTTAGGCTGTGAAGTACGAGATGGCGAGATGCACGCACACACAAGCCACACTTCCCAGAATTTGAGCTTGGTCACCACCATGACTGAGTGGTAGCGCAATGTACCAATAGGAGCACAGCTTTAATCTGCTACAGGCCTAGAAGGCTATATTGTGAACAAACGCACATGGCCAAGCCGGGTATTGTGTACACACTGGCTGCAGAACAGTTTATTGATCGATCCAGCAGACCACTGGCAAATTTTGTGGTGTATTGAAGCTAAGCGTAGCAGCGTAGTTTGGGGTTAAAATCGTAGATGCTACGCCAAAATCGTATATTTTGGCATTTCTAGTAAAATATTGAGCTAAGACTGAAGTTGGAACAAAATGAGTACCTACCAAAAATACCAAAGATCCGTCCAAGCCCAAAAGCTGAAAACAATAAATGAAAATGATAAACATGTATTTATAACTAAGATATAAGCTGAGTACTGTGTGTGTTAAAAATAGCCTTCTAATTTGACAAAAATAGATGCTGATGCTTAATACTTTACATAATCCTATCAGCAACAAGATAACTGCATATATGGATACATATACGAAGAATAAAATGCAGGCTTGCATAAATTGCAATAACTCCAAAATTAAAATAAAGATATTGAGTCACACTTTGCTACCTTTCTATCAGGGCATGGCTTATTATAAAGCACTGCTCTAACCGCCGCAACTCTTAAATGTTGGTGTATAAACCATGAAGACAGAAGGGTTTTGTCAGTTTGAAATCATCATAAATGTCTTAAATGCCTTTACAAATATTTTAATTCTTATCTGACGTCCCCGAATTGAAAGGGCTAATGAATGTGATTATTTAATATGTTGTGTCAATGTTTTACTAGATAATCCCACATCTAGGCTACTTCATGCAATCTCTGGATAATCAGATGCAATAAATATGTTATAATGTCAAGAACTACTGACCCTTTCCCAAGTCAGTTCTTCAGCAGCTCTGTCCCATTCAATAGGATTCCAGTTGTCATCTGCAACTAACAATTTTCAGAATGGAATAAGTATAACATGAAATCAGTGCCAAATAACCCTTGTGCTGCTAAGACAGTAAATATATATGTTTTAAAGCAAATTTCAGACTAAATAAAATACCACTAAAATTTGTAAAATATCTTGTGGTAGATGCTCAGTTAATCAATTAATTCAATTTGGGAGATGTCTATTTTTCAAAAATTATGTTATATATGTATGTTATTTTTCATTCATTTGAAGGTTAAAATTGTGTTAGCAATTCCATCCTCAAATGAATGAAAAATAGAAATAATTCAGCAGGACAAGGGCTAAGTGCTTAACAGTAAATTGGAAGTTTGAGAAGCTAGGAATGTAATAGCTCATGGCAAACTTCCCGTTGTGAATGTCTAATATTTTTGTTCACATAGCGGTCACATGACAAACGAGAGACACTGATCTGATTATGTTTTAATATTGGTTCAATATGTGTGACATTTCTGCATTATTTATAATTGCTACATGATAGCGACTATGAAGTTTTAATGTGTCCCCAGTCATGGTTACACTCTTTTAATTTCAACGTACATCTGTACAAATCTACCAACTAAATGTTATGTTCTGTTCAACACAACTCATATTTTTACTCACTTGAAAATGGCATTGCTGATGCAATTGTCAGCTTTAAGTGAATAAAAACACTTTTACTGTGCTTACATTTTAAGACTAAAAAGTGCTACATGCCAATTTGCACATAGGTAAATTTAGTCAATATCTTGACTGTTGTAAAAAAACAGTTTGTATGTACACGTACTTAGAGATTATCAGCACAGATGCGCATCATAAATGCCTGGAAAAAATTTAAAAAAAAACAGTTTAAAAATCAAAAATACATGTAGCCTGCTTTATTAATTGTTTGGTGAGAGGGGTAAAAAAAACAATTTCTTATCAATCTAGACAGCATAAAAATGAGAAAGTGGACAAAATCAGGAACAAACAATCTACATCAGTGTCTATGCTAATGTGCACAATATTATTGTTTTATTTCTTCAGAAAAACTAGGGGGTATCTGAACAACATTTTTTTTGTTGCAATAGTATCACATATAACCCAGCAAACATGAGGCATTGGCCCGATGTTGGGTGAATGTTGGCCCACCATCTCCGTTGCCACCATCTCATATTTGATTGGTTGGCATACTGGTTTAATGTTGGGCCATCGTCTACGACGCTGGCCCAGCATCAAACAGCATTCAGGGTTTACCTTGGGCTCCCTCATTGTTTGCATCATTAACTGCAACTTCATTTTCTTCATTGTTTCCTTCTTCGCCTTCCATTATGTCTTGTCCAGCGTCCTGGTCTATAACACCTAATCCCGCATTGTCGTGATTAGCAGGTGCTGCAGGTAAAAGAGCATCACCACCACCACCGCCAAATCCACCGAACATAGCAGCTAAATTTCCACCATTCTGTGCAAAAAAAGGATTATACACCACGTAAAACCTAAAATGATAACATTCAATTTTTATTTCTATCCAACCTTAAAACAATAACATAGACACAGTGTGCATGACTGGCACTCGCCTGCTCACCAATGCGAGTGGGAAAAAAACGGGAGAGTTTGGATATCCTAAAAATTGGCGAGTGCATATTTTTTATGTAATTTACACATGCAAAGTAGTCTGCTGTGGTCCAGACTATGTTTGAAAATAAATGATTTGTCATGATAGATTTGTTTTAGTTCACGACAGGTTCTAAAATAGTGGCGTATTTACGGCACGATTTGAGATGAGATCAGCGCGATGACTGCTTCTAGTCTGTAAATGTTGGCTTACTGTATAGGCTACATGTGCATGCATCGCTGAGCCGGTACGCATACACTAAGCTCTATGCACGCGACACTTGTCATCTGGAGCGATTGGTCAATTTTACCACCCCCCTATAGAGCCAATTGTAACAGACATGCGTGCGTGCGCCAGCATTTGTTGGTTAGTACGCAGTGTATCACATGTAAACAAAGTTCTATATCCTGAAACTAGATCTATGTAAACATTGGCAACGTACGTCACAGTATATTTAATTAAAGCCCACCACTAATGACATGTTTATAATTAAACTGCCACTGAGTCATAGATAATGCATCCTAAAAAGACTCACCAGCCATTCCAGCAAGCACGAGACATTAAGCCAATGTTGGGTCAATGTTGGGTCAACGTCATAGACTTCGGGCCAACATTGACACAACATTGGCTCAATGTCTCGTGTTTGCTTGGATCTGCCCTCTACTATGTTGGGCCAACATTAAAACATCATTGTTTCAATGTGTTGTGTTTGCTGGGCAATCAGCATAAAAGTCCAGGGTAACTAGTATAAGTAACCTCACTGAAGATCAAAGAAGGATTATAGTTATATGTCAATATATGTCATATATATGTCCACATATCCTGTTTTAAACATTTATAATCAGTTAGTTATTCACACTGTAGACATACAAACAAAAGCTGATAAAATTTAAGGCTTTTTAAAAATCGCCATTTTCAAAAAAACCTTGATAACTGGTATACCTGTCTGTTGGGGTTCTGGTCATGCTCTAGCCAGTCAGGTCCTCCACCATGTAATATTTGCTCTCGTAACCAAACAAGACAAATAAATGCACATAAGGTGCATGTGACTACAAAACAGCCTTGAAAGCAATCTGACAGCACATTATCTCTGTAAAACATACAAATTACAAAAATTTAGAATCTATGTTGTGGCATGTTCATGTTAAAATTATGCCAGCTTGAACATGTTGAATAAACACTAAACAATGAACATATATGTAGTCAATCAAAAACAACACAATGTCGATTTATTGTTGGCTGGCTACTGTGACTTCTGCTCAATATTGATCCAACACCCAACACTGAGTGATTAATTAATGTGGGAAGTTTATTAAAAAACTTGTGACCATCAGATACACTTACCCAGGGGAAAAAATTCATCATTTTTATCCACTAGCCAGCCGGGCTAGTGGAACTAAAAATCCACTAGCCCTTATGATTTTTTAATCGCCCTTACTAGTTGCCGGACTATGCGCGATATGGCTGAATCACTGGTTAATGATTTTTTCCCCTTCTGACCCATCTTCCGTAGGCTTAGTCTGAGCATTTTTGCTGCAGGTGGGCATTTTAGCTTTAATCTGCAGCTGTTTAAGCTCTAGTGAAGTCAGAGTTACAACCAGCCACGCCACCTGAAAATGTCTCTGTCGGCCTTTATCTTCATATAAAGCTACGTTATTGAACCAGCATTTCTTCTCCAGTTTACTTTATTTTTTAGCTGGTGGCTATCCCACCTCCCATAATTCACTTAGATTTAATTGGCTGTTCATAACTGTTACATGTAGGCCTACAGTCAAATAATTTAATCCGACATTGGCTCACTAGTATTCATTCCAACTTGGAGAAAGAAGGGGCCATGTTGCCCACTTCGGTGAAAAAAGGGGGCCATCTCAAAAAAACATAAACTGTTCTGCCAATATAATCAAGTCAGTCATTTTAAACATAATAAAAATAATGTCAAATAAGCATACTTGAAAAAAATATATATTCTTTCATATCGTTTATGGGCTATTCAAGGTAACTGAACTTGATATGTAGTCCTATCAACAAAGAAGTAGGGAAGTCTATGGACATGATGGAGCTCTAGCCTCTATGGCATCATGACCAGGCTTGGGGCGAGTACTGGACAAAAGTACTCGAGTACAAGTACAAGTACTTGAAAAAATGACGAGTACAAGTACAAGTACAAGTACTGGATTTTCAAAAGTACTTGAGTACAAGTACAAGTACTTTGAAAAGTACTCGAGTACAAGTACTGAGTACTTTGGTTATAAACTCAGATAATGTACATGAAATTTATTAAATAAATAATTGATTATAATATATGTTACTTCATGTTGCTATATGTGACCCGATCTGGCAACATGAGTTTTAAGTCACACTTTGGCAAACGATTATTGAGAAAATGGAGTGGAGATGAATATTTTTTCTATTTATTTTATTTTAATACAATTGTGTGGTATTTTCCAAAAATGCACAAATTGCCTTTTTGAACTTCAAATGCCATTTTCTCAAAATGACGCAATTTCAGACTTCATATTTTTCTGAGTTTGTCGACTCATATTTCCAGAGTTAAACACGCTACAGAGTTGTGTGTTATACCATTTTAATGGTACTTTTTGTGTACGTGCGGGATATCTTAATAACTCTAATATTTATATATGCAGCTTACTCATTTTGCCAGGTCGAGTCACATATAGATATGAGAGGTGAAAATAATATTTTATGGGACAGGTATATTATTGATATTGCATTATCTGATGCCATGTCCCAGCCAATAGTATAATAATCAGGGGCGGATCCAGAAAATAATCTGACAGGGTTCCAATTTACTCAAATTATATATACATATATGTATCATATTATGTGCGTATGTGTATCATATATGTATCATATATATCATATACACGCTGGTGTTAGGCAACTCTGGTGTTTAGCGGCGTTTGTATCATTATATTATAATATAGGCCTATATTAATTTAAGTCCCAATTATAAATAAAGTGATAAAGGTGAATGGACAAAAAAGGAAATAAGCGATATAAGATCAAACGTCCATTTTAAATGTGAAAATCGCAAACTTTATAGTATATAATTATGTAGGTCGTATAGACTGGAGGGGTGGTGTGGATGTTATGTGATAGTCAAGGCGTGACTGTCGGCGTGATTCATTGTTTACACATCAATGAGGCGGTGACAACTAATTGTACCTGCTAAGGACTTGCAGCCGACCACCCCTCCACACCTTCTAGTGCCAACGATTAGGCTTATCAATCACTTTAAATTACTTGTTTCCCTAATTAATATTTACGCAAAATGCATGTCATTTTCGTTTTGGAAACCGGTCATTTTGTTTGTATAACTCTGACAGGGTTCCAAACCTAAAAAATACAGTTTTTATGTCTGAAACCCTATAATCTGATCGATTTGAAGATGCTGAACCCTGTCAACCCGGTCTAAATCCGCCACTGATAATACTCCTATCAGTGTACAAAGTATTGTATGGTACATATAGGCCTACTATTTGGCGAATCATAATAAATTAATGAGTACATACTAGTATACAAATTGTCTGTGTCTAAAGCTTTATGTTGCAAAACACGCTACCTTAAAAACTTGCAGTAGTCCTAATGATAGTAAAATTTTAGATCAGTGCCGCCAACATTTGGTCGCCACTGTAATACACGTTTAAATGAGCCTGAACACACATTGTGTCATGGAAAACATCAAGGCTATTAAAGGTACACGGATCACAATTCTGCCCTGAAAATCTAAAAGGCAGTATCTGCGTACTTGAAGAGTAAACGGAACTGCCTTTTGGCTTTGCACGGCAGAATTGTTTAGCGATAACAGGTACACTTTAGTTGCTGGTGACTGTGATATCAAATCAAATGTATTACCATAATACATTGTATCCGTACAAGATTCAGCCCGGGCATACGCTGATGAATTAGACTATTATTAGTTTAAGAATATATTGTCATGATTCATTACACAGCAAAGAACAACATAACTATAAAAAGGTTATCTCAGGTGTATTAAATTAGGCTTTTTCTGAGGGTGTAATTTACTTTGTGTTAGGCCGTAGGTATACTGGTCAGTAGTTTGTTTAACAACTTGGTGAACGTGATTTTTATGTCCACGTGTGCCAGCATCAAACTTGATTCAGTTGCTCACTTTTTGGTGTGCCAAATCTTGAATTATGTGCGCTTATGTGCTCCTCAAATGTAGGTCCCCCTAAAGGCTGATACACACAACCACGTGTGAGCCGAAACAACTCTCTGTAGGGCGCAGCGACGACGACGCCTGTACATGCTGTGCGGCGCTCTGCAGTTATGCGTAAATTTAGCCACACATGATCTGCGGATCGCACAGGGAATCAGTCGCCAGGAGGGCTAGTGACATGCTGATTTACAATCGCCCTTACATAATTCTTGTTGCCACGGGCTACCGGGCGTATGTGAATTTGCATCCCTGCTTACCTTGAGAGCATATCCAATGGTAATGTGCGCAGTGAAGTGACAGAGCCAGTGAATAGACAACGATAAATGCGACCTGAAAATACAACATGTTAATTCACAAGTCATGAATGTCAACCAGCAAACACAACACTTTAAAACAATGTTTTAATGTTGGGCCAGCGTCGCAGACTTTGGGCCAACATTAAAACATCATTGTTTCAACGTGTCGTGTTTGCTGGGCAATCAGCATAAACTGTTGTATGTGCTTTAATTGAACTGCACAGAGCACAAATTCAGAATCCCTCAAATTCAATAGGGTACAGTTAAATAGTGGATAATCAATGGTCCACTGAATGACTGTAAACGCTCACTACAAAATCTGTTGTTTGCTTGGGATATTATACATGATATAGCTAGCCTTGGAAGCAGGCTATCACTCATACCTGGCAGTTTTAGGCCTAATACCAAAAACATTGGAGCCGGCTTCTCTAATTTCAGCACAGATGTCAGCGATGTTAGACAACGTAACAGCATTTGGGCGAGAAATCCTGCCAATCAGTAGGGCCTACATAATACACACCACTTGTGACAAGTGTATGCCATGTAGAACGCCTTGGTTGTAATCACTAAGACCTCAGTGCAGGCACCAAAAACTACTAGTCAGATTCAGTTAAATTGGAAGATTGTCCAAAATTAAACCTAGCTTCCCGCTGATTTCTTAGTAAATTCTCAACCAATTTTTATGAAATTTTGCAAGCAGTATTTTCTAGTCATTTTGCATCTATTCCCAAAAAATGTAAAAAAATATTTCATAGTTTAAAAGTTAGACCATAAGCTAATTTATTGAATCGATAAATTGAATCGATAAATTTGTTATTAAAATGTTCTGCCTTTGGTGAATTTCAAATTGATCTCAAGAATGGTTAATCATCGAATAACACAGTGATTGTTAGCAGTTTGAAATCTTTGGATTAATTAATTCCCAAATCCCCAAGCCTCCTGTCCTGAGGGCCTGGTTTCATCATTCAATTTAAGTAAAAAAAATTGTCTTACTATCAACACATGATCAAGTCTCAACCTATCAGATAACTTAAGACTGACTTTAAGTCCAGGGCAACTTAGCTGAGCAGGTTGATAAGATTGGCCTCTGGTCTCAAATAACCCACGAAAAAATCAAAGGCTGTGGATCCCGCACATAAATTGCTCAGCCCATGTGCCCCCAAAACACACGTTTCTTGGGCCAGGGTAATTCCTGGTCAGTTTAGCTAGAAAGTTTACATGTATATACTATGAGAAAAACTTAATTTCTTACTTTTTATCGACCGATTCAAAATACAGTAGATCCTGTCAGCAACGACCTTGCTTCTGCCAGACAAAAAAAGTCGTTGGTGACAGAAAGTCGCTGGTCACAGGAATGAGTTTTTGCTGTAAAATTTGCGGGTGTCGTGGCTGGTTCAATGTCGGGCTAATGACATTTACCAACCAGTGACCGGTAGTCATTGTGGATCAAAGTACGCGGTTGCGGCAACATTTCAATGCCTGTTCTAATATCACTGATTATGACGGTGTTTTTCAGAATGGCTGCTAGCTATGCTAATAACGCTAACAGAGCACACGTTATATAAGCCCAGGTAGCTTCTGACCCTTAACAGACATGACGCGTTGTATATTCACATTTAAAAATGTGTCACTATAGGACAGATGATGTAGCCTTGGTGAAACAAAAAAATAACTGGTGGAACAAAAAGGGAACAGTTATTCATTACTGATGAATAATACATAAGTGTGTTTACACTAGCAGGGGCATTATGCCCACACTAAGACGTTTGTACCGTCCCCGTCCCAGCAGACACGGTACGTTGAATCAATGTTAGTTTAACGTTGGTCCACCGTCTACGATGCTAGACCAACGTTAATCCACCATTGAATCAACGTCTTGTGTCTGCTGGGTATATGTGGCCGGACCACGCACATATAGGACGTTCGCTACGTGTGAATAAACACGCGTGGACGGCTCATTAAGGCAGTGTATTGTATTAACAGATTAAAGTGACTGGGGGATTAGTTATGTCCCGACTCGATGTTGTTCTAATGTTGGCCAACCCTGCATCAATGTCTCGTGCCAGTTGTATAGTCACCTAGTAAACATGAGCCATTGACCCAATGTTGTTTTATTGTGGGCTGACTTCGAAAACAGTGGGTCAACGTTAAAACATCATTGGGTCAACGTCTTGTGTTTGCTGGTCAGTGACTGCGCGTCTCATGTCTGGAGAGGGGTGTACTGTTGACTGACAGGCTGTGTATAGCGTAATTATGACGCCGCCGCTCTTGTCTACCAGCCAACACACAACTGAATAGCACTTGACATTTAGTGTGCTATAGACAATATTAGGTTGTATAATTAATCATGGCGTATCTTCTTATTACATCCCCTGAACAATTTAATACGATTGTATTTTGAAACATGTTTAATTAGCGCTATGCAAAATAAAATTTTTTATATACTTTTTGACTAATGAGAGCATTAAATTGATTAATAGGGCATATATTTAGTTGATCATTGGACATGAAGATGATTTTTTACCGGCGTGGGGTGATATTGCTGTGTAGTAACATCGACGGTCTGAGGTAGATAGACCTCTTGCGACAACAGCCTGATCTTCCAGCGTTATACCTCTCTGTTAACCATGATATCCACACAGTCAGATCTGACATGCAGTGGTTTGCTCATGAATGTTTCTAAAAGTCGTATGACGAAAAAAGTTGAGGTCGTTGGACACAAGTAATATAATGACCTTCTGCCAGATATTTGAGGTCGCAAGTCGCGTTAGACAGGAAGTCGTTGATCACAGGTCGTTAACTATAGAAAAATGATCCGTGCAAGAAAAAAAAGTCGTTGGAAACAAAAGGTCGTTGGTGGCAGGGTCGTTGATGACAGGATCTACTGTAATACACATTAACAAAATTTGTTTAGATTAGTGATGAGACCTTAACTTTGATTTTCCCAAGATTTAAAATTACCATGTTGCGCCTGATGTCCGGGTGTCACATCACATAATGCATAAATTTGAATTTACTTACATGCTGTCAGTGGAACTACACCAAGCCATGCTAACGCTACTAAGGAATAATGCAACCAATAGCGAACAGCTCGTCCAACACTTTTCAGTAGGCCACTGACGATGTCATTGATCGGCAAACGCTTTGGCATGTCTGGGCTGTATACTGTGAAACAATGAACAAAAGTTACCAATTTAAAACACTGACATTGATTGCATAAAATCTTTCCAAGTAAAAATAAGCCCTCGATGTGAGAAGTGTGTTTTTCAACTGTGCTCATGAAACTACAAAAAATGGGTGATGATATAGTAGGCTTCGGATTGGTCGAGATGGCCATCTTGACCAATCCTAAGCCTACTATATATTGTATGAGAATACGGGACCGTGGCTCCTCTTCATATATCAGAGGTGTGGACCCTACCATGGGAAGGCTGGCACACATCAGTTTTTTATATTACTAAAATATATATATTTATGAAAACAGGGCTGTATATTATGAACATTACATTATTTGATTTGTTAATAAAAAAAAGAATTCTCTCAAACCAGGGCTTCGTATATAAGGAGTGTGGTCGCACTCGTAAACCACAGCATGCCCGAACTTTATGTTGGCAGCAGTAAAAATCACACACCCAACAGCTTAAACTGAAATAAGTAGCACTCAGTAATGTTCTGACAAACTTGCCACAAAATAGCACTCCTGGACCTCTCTAACATTTCTATTATGTAAATAGAAAATGAGAAAGATTAAAATTGGTAAAATCAAGATGGCTGCCATAGTCTCATTTTCTGTCGGACATGAAAACGGACAATGCCAATTGATAGACTTGGAGAGCCTGGAAACTATATGCCAGGTTTCAAGGCAAGACTGAAAATAAAAACAATTTATTGAAATTTAAAGAAAATCATGATGGCCACCATCATAATCATAGCCTCATTTTCGATCGCACATGAAAACAGAGAATTCCAATAGACTCGCAGACCCCAAAGACCTGTAACGGTACCAAGTTTCAAGGCACTATTGTAAATTCTGAAAAAAAAATCAGATCAGAATATAAATTAAAGTTGCCAGCTGGCGCACATTTTTATTATCAGAGGAAAGCAAAAAATCTAAACAGGTCATCTCCATACTCATGGTTAACTTTCAAGACATAAAAAATTGGACAGAACCAATAATTATACAGTAGTCCCCCTCTGATACGACTTTCATACTGCCAGAGAACCAAAGTCGCATCCAATGGGTAGTCGTATCTGGAAGGGGTAAAAAAAAACGTAAAATGGGCCGAATATTATGTTTAAGACAGCACCATTTAAACACCTCCATTCTTGTGTGACACTCAGGGTTCGTAATAAGGGCTGAAAGTCTGGTTGTCCAACAGACAACCACATTCTCAAAATGTGGTTGTCCGCCTGATTTTCTGGTTGTCCGCATGCCTTTGCTCAGGGCGGCTCCTAACTAAGCATAATCCTGGAAAGTGTGATATTTTGCCATCAACAGACTACTTTTTTGTACGGATCAGTTTTACTATTAGTGCCTAGGCCTATATTGTTATCGACCTGTGATGACCAATTTCTGTTTAACACGTCTTACGACATTCAAAATTTGGCAGCGTTACCAGACTTCGAGCTAATTTTTATTATATATTTTTTTGTTTGTGCAGTTAATAGTTTGTGCAGTGTCATAAATTAATATTATGTGGGCCTATATGCTTGTAAAATAATTTTGTAACCTAATATAGATCGCTTAATGTATTGAAACTAGGCCTACATGACTGCAGTCTTCAAAAGGTGGCTTTGATTCTTAACAATGCTATATTTGACGCGATAACGGCGGCACCGTTGACAGAGATAGACCTACACTGGTGTGAGAAACTGGCCAAGCATTGGGTGAATATCTTATATACGACGTCGGACCACTATTGAATCAGCATTGGGATAGGATTGGTTAAAACATGGAATAGTAACTATATCCATGCTTAAAAGTAGTGAAATACAATTTGCATCAGCTCGTTGCGAATGACAATGCAGATCAGCATCTCACGATCTATCATTCCTACCATATGAATGTACCGGTACAGCAACTGCTTACCACGTGCATGGCTGTTCCTTTTTGTTGCGATTCCCCCCATCAAACGTTGATTATCAAGACATATACTGCAGGTCTAACACACAAGTCATAATGGCAGGGAAGAGGAGGGAAGACTGATTGCGATATCAATGAATACAAGTTTACATGTGGCTTCAGCACTGATTCATTGCCAATGTTGCATGTTAAGCTTTTCTCTAGAAAACAAATTATTGTTCTGTTTAGTCCTAAAATTTTAATACTGTGTTTTTACCACACGGCATTGTCAACAGTCAGACCCACATGACAGCAGACATGATTAAAGTTAACTCGGCGTATGTTAGCATGTTTAGTGGCAAAATTGTTTCGGGGATAAACCTGGTTGTCCGTACGGACAACCAAAGTGTTCCAAAGATGAATCTTTGGTTGTCCGTGACGATTTTTGGTTGTCTTGGACAACCGGACAACCACTATTACGAACCCTGGACACTATCAGCGCAGTTGACAGCATGTTTTAATTACCTGTTCTAACGGTAACACGTAATTTAGACGTACTGGAAGTGGTTTGTGTTTTCATAAGCATTGAAACAGTGTTTTTTCCACATTTCAATATAGGCCTATATATAGGTGATATTTATTACATGTCCGTGCGACCATAATTGAAAAAGTTAGGTATTTGAAGTGGGATGTTTATCACAACTAGCCGACATACTGACACGGTTGACGTCCCCTGCTAATTAGTGGTGTAAAGCACCTTGTAAAGCCAAGGGTGCACTGGATGTTAACTGCACCGTATCTAAATAAATATTTACAATGAAATCCCAAATAAACATGGTTTTAAATTAATAACAGAAAAAGTATTTAAGATACAGTAAAAATAGTTATATCACCAGAAAGCATTTTTCAGCCACTATAATCTGAAATGCGTCCCCAACAATGTGACTAGAATATTAAAGTCGTTATACATTTAGTCAGCTGGAAACATTAAAAAGTCGTCTCTTGTCAGCGCAGGGCCGACAGACATCTGCAGACGTGACACAATCTGGGAACAGCTGATTTTAAAAAGTTGTATCTTTAAAAGGATATCGCTATCTGGTACGGTGATTTGAAGCTACCAGTACACATCTTCAGTGTATTGACCAAGATTGTGTCAATGCTGGCCCACTTCATAAGACTCTGTACCAGCCTTAAGCCGACAGTGGCTTAGCATACATATCTAGTGGACGGTATGAACACACAAGCAATATCTTCAGACCAGCAGCTCATGCCGGGCCGATGGTGCCGCTGAGCAGCTAATTTTAAAAAGTTGTATCTTTAGAGGGAGGTCGCTAGGTAGTGCCATGATTTGAAGGTCGCGTGTCGTGGGTGAGAGGAAGTCGCACTTAAGGGGTGCTTAACAGTGTAAAGCACGTTGGTGCTCAGAAAAAAAGTCACATAATAGGAAAAGTCGGATCTGAAGGGGGTCGCATCTGGAGGGACTACTGTATAGAACAATCAATTTTTAAATTGATAAAATCAAGATGGCCATCATAGCCTCGTTTTCGGTCGCACATGAAGACGGACAATGCCAATGGACTCTCAGACCCCGAAAACCAATATACCAGGTTTTTAAGGCACTAAATTGTAAATTCTAAAAAAAAAATTTGCAAACAAAAAAAAATATTTAAAAGTGTCATATTGCCATTCACTGAATGCCATTTTGATCCAAAAGTCAATTGCCAAACAAAAACAATTATTGATGTAATGTTGCAATGTGTAGTGGTGATAATACATCTATAGTATAAATTATAATGATAATTATAATAGTTGTAAAACTCACTTGGCATGAAGGAGAAACGATGCTTGCACAACTCGCAATGTTCTTTCTTGCTGACTTTGAGCCATTGAACAAGACTGAAAAAGTTGAAAATTGAATTAGTCTCACATCATCATTTAACCCTTATCCTTAGAACTACTAAAAAAATCACGTTAGTTGAAGCCATTGTTATGAGGTTATGGAGATAATTTGTAGTATGTCGGCCAGTGCTGAATAAAACAGCATAAATTAGTATAAAACCAATGCCAAGCAATAATAACAAAATTACTAGGATAATAATCGCCCATGAAAAAAGTGCTGACCCATCGAGCCCTTCATCAATGCACACACGGCAGTATTGGTTCTACTGTTAGTTTCTCAGTCATCTTTGCCTTAACACTACAGCATACAATACATGCTGTGATTTGGGAGTTCTCAGCGATCTCTGCAAGCTCTGGCTCATTTACATAAATCTGCATGCATGTGCCGAATGCCAGAACTGACCCCATGTGTTTTCCGATCAGACAACGTAGGCCTACAAGCAGGAAAACCTACAGTGGAAAATAGTCGGGCTGGATGACATCCTAGAAATGGATTTCCGAAAACGGCAAATCCCGCGATCAGCACTGGTCAGTATACAGTTATGTAGACACGGCATATGCATGTATCATCGCGGCTGAGAAAATAATATGTTGTCTTCAGTTTTAACAGTGTAGTCAACTGGTCAAAACAACTCACCATTCTTGGTGAATGAACTTGATACTTCCTGTACAAATGCAAGGATGGAAAAGCACACGATCTGGAGATCCCTCTGAGCGACATACCCTACAGATGTCTGAAAGTAACAGAAACATTTCTATTAATTAAAAAAACACATATTATATTCAACAAGAGCACACTCGATAATAGCCCGCCGCCGAATTATGATAAAGAAAGTAAAGACGAATGTCATCACGTAAATAACAACCCAAGATATGAATGGTATGTTAAACCAGCCGCTTTTCAAGTTATCGCACCCACAAGGTCAAATTATGGACGTAAAATAAATGTGAAAAATCGCAATAAGTCGACCATTTTGATTTTTTTACCGGCCATTATTGAGCTTGTCCAAGAACTGCTTATCAGTAACATGCATAACAAACTTGAAGAGGATACTTGTAAAAATGTTGAAGTTATCGCGCCTACAAGGTCAAATTATTGACGTAAAATGAGAAAAATCGCAATAAATCGGCCATTTTGAATTTTATTTCAGCCATTATTGAACTTGTCCAAGAACTACTTATTAGTAACATGCATAACAAATTTGAAGAGGATATGTGAAAAACTTTTCAAGTTATCGCGCCCACAAGGTCAAATTATTGACGTAAAATGAGAAAAATCACAATACATCGGCCATTTTTTTTTTTTTTTCAGCCATTATTGAACTTGTCCAAGAACTACTTATAAGTAACATACATAACAAATTTGAAGAGAATATGTGAAAAACTTTTCAAGTTATCGCGCCCACAGGGTCAAATTATTGACGTAAAATGAGAAAAATCGCAATAAATCGGCCATTTTTTTTTTTTTTGGCCATTATTGAACTTCTCCAAGAACTACTTATTAGTAATATGCATAACCAATTTGAAGAGGATATGTGAAAAACTTTTCAAGTTTTCGCGCCCACAAGGTCAAATTATTGACGTAAAATGTGAAAAATCTCAATAAATCGGCCATTTTTTTTTTTTCCGGCCATTATTGAACTTGTCCAAGAACTACTTATTAGTAACATGCATAACCAATTTGAAGAGGATATGTGAAAATTTTTTCAACTTATCGTGCCCACAAGGTCAAATTATTGACGTAAAATGTGAAAAATCTCAATAAATCGGCCATTTTTTTTTTTTTTCGGCCATTATTGAACTTGTTCGAGAACTGGTCATTAGTAACATGCATAACAAATTTGAAAAGGATATGTGAAAAACTTTTCAAGTTATCGCGCCCACAAGGGCAAATTATTGACGTAAAAGGTGAAAAATCGCAATAAGTCGGCCATTTTGAATTTTTTTTCAGCCATTATTGAAATTGTCCGAGAAGTGGTCATTAGTAACATGCAAAACAAATTTGGGAAGGAAACATGAAAAACTTTTCCAGTTATCGCGCCCACAAGTAAATGTTAACGCCGACGCTGACAACGCCGAACTTCAATTGCAATAGCCCACCTTTTTTAATTAAAATTAAAAGGCGGGCTAATAAAAACCAAACGATTATCAGCCTTGGTGAAGTGAAGATGCCTGTGTTACAGAGTACAAAGTCGGGTTACCCCGGATCAATTATGTTGCCGGCCAAGATGTCAAATATAAGATGATAATAAATTCAACTTAGGCAGTACTGGATGTGTGAGTCAGCCCAGAATGCTGAGTTTGTCTGTCGATGCGCAACTGAAATCGCAGCATGCTGCCAATACACAATATAGACTATAGTTATAGAGCGATACCCTGGAAGATTTTTTTTTAAATATGTAGGCCTAGAACTATATGCGTCAGCCGTTGAATTGAATACTCAGCTATCTGATTGTTGCTCATACAATCGTAGTCAAATGTTGTTGTCAACAAATTTAGGGCCGACAGAGGTTTTTTCTAGGAAGACTGCTGTTATCAACTATGAAAAATCACAAGGTTCCACAAAAATAACAGTGACTCACTGGGCAATTCGTGCAGATTGATTCCTCATAGGTCTGCCCATGTTCAAACCTTTCATTTCAATCAGGGGTTTTAACATTTCAACTCTTGAACTGTATCGATTTTCCCAAGGAAATTGAGGAAACAGTAATATATATAAAAAAAAACAATAATAATTTTCCTACCTACCCTGGATAAATTGTAGAAAAAAAAAAAATTAGTAAGCAGATAAAATAAAATTTCTACCTAATCTACCATGTTCTATTTTCACAACCAATCTAGGTACATCTAAGACCCTTTTTCGCAACTGCAGACATGCTAAAAGAAATATTTGACCACATTCCACTGTTTTCAATAAGCAAGAAAAATCCCGTGCTAGATCAAAATCTGAGCTAAATTATAATAACATCCAAAAATCACCTACACTTAAATTTTTGGAGACAGCTGAAAAAAACTATAGCTCTAGATAAAAGATTTTAACTTTTAGTTTCTAGATATATCAGAGCACCCAATGAGTGCCCCGCAATACAGTAGTGGATGAAGATGACAATGGTAAATTCAGGCCTGAAAGGGTTAAATTCTACAATAATGGCTTCATTTCTACCAGTAATAATGAGCAAAAAAAACAAAAAAACAAAGAAAAATATGCATGCCTTTTATTTATTGCAGTTTCTCACAAATTCACATAAATATGGAAAAAACACACAAAAAAATCAAAATTACTTTTTGTCACGTGATGTACCTAATAAACCCATTACACAAATTCTAGAATTTTATCACTTGTCAAAGGGTCCAACTTTCGAAATATTCAATATAATTTGCGGAATTTTTACCGATACCGTATCTCCCGCGTATAGTGCGACGCCATGTATAAAACGAGTTACGATTTGAGGCCTCGGATGACCTGAAAAATGCCTGCCCCTATGTATAATACGACCTCAAATTTTGGATGTCGGCAGCGTCCCCGGTCATCTTTGTGAGGTCAGATAATATCTTGTTCTACTCATCATCTAATAGCGCCGATCACAGGACAGACTGACACCTGTATATCCGATGCTCCAAGACTGGAACAGTGGCAACATTACAGCTCTGCAAAACCAAAGGGAAGTATCTGCTCACTTGTTAAGTAAGCAGATACTGTATTTTTATTCTCCACGGCAGAGTGGATGTCATCGGGACCGTCTCGTCCGGGGCAGACATTCTGAAGCCTGTATAGGCTACATATAGGCTACACTGCATGAAATTGCCACTGGAAATATAATCAGTCAAGATTTTAAAATATTTATATTTCGCCGACAAATTTATATTTTTTTAATTATCATGATTATTTTCTACAAAGACCATATTTTAATATCGTCTTGCTCAAAAAAGAACATTCCAAGATGAAATGTGATTGTAAAACATTTGCAGACTAGTCTAGACAGTGCGTGGCTGTATAAGGTGTCTGTGTGTAACAATGCACGTGCTACAGAGCCCTGCTACAGAGCCGCGCTCCGTGAACTACAGCTAGCAGATACCACCATTTGCTCAATATCGTATCATCAGCGACAACGGCGGTAGGCGTTAATGTTATCCCAGCAATATGGACATTTTGAGGCCAACACATACATAGAATTTGCCATAGAATATATAATATGTGATATCTTGTTATATTTCGTCAACGAATTTCTCTCATTCCAAAATATCATGTTCAGATAGGCCTACCGCGATCGTACACAATGGAACACTCCCATATGAAACGCTATCTTAGAGTAAATTAATATTAATATAAATGAGCAGATCAGGAGTGTGAATTGATTGCAGACCAACACTGACTAATGGCGTCATTTATCTGCCCGTGGTTGTCAAAGGTGCCTTGCGCGACAGCGGGAAAAACGCCGACAACGTGAGACGGGGGCCTCACAACAAACACGACTCAATGTCCAACATGTCCAATGCTGCTTTATAATTGTTGGGCCAGCGTCGAAGACACCGTCCTAACTTTGACCCAGCATTGCGTTAGTGCATCATGCTCAATCTGTCGATGGGTGCATTATCACATTCGTCGCAAGGCTGGTAATTTTATGTCGTCCGTGAAATACAGTAAATGACATTCTACTAGTTGGAAAAAGCAGTCTAACTGTTGTTCTTGTTGTATAGGTCTGCTTACCAAACACGCTGACTGGCCTACGTTTACAGATACGTTTTACCGCTAGAGAACTTACCGCTGAGCTTACCGCTAGAGAGCTAAACAAAATGTATTAAATTCTACATAGATCTATGTATAATAGGAGACCTGTGCCTTTTTGCGACATGAATAGCTAAGAAAAAACATCGCATTATACACGGGGATATACGGTATATATATAATTAGGAAATGACTTGGATAACAAAATCTCAATGAAATCGGTTCAGAATTGACGGAGAATTTCACAAAAAACATGCGCTACAGATAATTGTGTCCTAGACCTAGTCTAAGGGAGAGGAGGATAAATTCGATGACTCTCAACTTTAACCAGTTATTGGCAGCTTAACACTAGACATATGAGTTCAGTTTTGTAGTTTCAATGTGTAAACATACTTTTTTTGATAATACTAATGTCGGGGCCACTCGTTTAAAACCCTAAATAAATTAGAAAGAGTTGTTCGGAAACGAACACGAAAGCAGCCCTCCGTTATGTCCAGTTGGCCATTTCAAATTTAATATAGATCAGCAAATTTTCTATAGGTTTATTTTATATCACCGCTCTAGCTATTATGCAACATTACCGAGATATTGAGAAAAAACAAGTAAAAAAGACAGTCAGTCGGACATTTTGGATTTTATTTCTGCAAAATTTATCATGGGTTATCCTTGTGTGAATCCTCACATTTTGCTCTATATGCATGGTCCAGCTATTTTGCTTTGATTTTGAGTTGCATAAATATTACAAAAATGCTCATATTCAAAATGGCTGCTAGAATGCCATTTTAAAATTGTTTGCTCCCAAAAGTTAATCAGTTTATTGACTGACATTGCTGTCCATATTTGCCATATAAAAAGAAAATCTGCTGGAAACTTTTTCCTGAAATGTGCAACAAGTATTTCCCTAGTAGAGAATATGTTATTCATGGTTCCAAGATTCATATAGAAAGTAGTAAAATTTTACTCACTTTGGAACTTAGGGTGAAACGATTGCGACGTTTCGATCTGCCTCCAGCAGATCTTGATCACGCAATGATCAGGGTGGGTGATTCCTATTCCAGGAGACCACTGTGATGCCACCGGTCACATTGTCTCCATGGTTAATTTGAGAGTCCTAGACAGAGAACAGGACTGGTTGAAACGCAAGGTGAAGGAGGCCATCCACATCAAGCAGAGAGCCCCTTCCATGAACAGAGACCAGGGCTACCAGCTGCCACCCATCTCTGGTCAAATCATTCCGAGACCACCACCACCTGAGCCGAATCACCCACCCTGATCATTGCGTGATCAAGATCTGCTGGAGGCAGATCGAAACGTCGCAATCGTTTCACCCTCAGTTCCAAAGTGAGTAAAATTTAACCACTTTCTATAAGTATTTCCTTGTTAGCGGCCCTAGTAATTAAAGGGTTGATAATATGGGAATCAAAATGTCACCAAAAATCACCTGGTGTTATCTGATGGCTATGTGAAGTATGAGGAAGCAGAGGTTCATAGATCAGCTATCATGCAAGATTTCCGAGATAATGAGAAAAAATTAAAATGGTCGACTAGCGGCCATTTTGGATTTTATAACATGGTCCAGCTATTCTGCATTATTTTTGGGTTGAGTAAAGTAAAATATCACAAAATTATTAAAATTCAAAATGGCCACTAAACGGTTATTTTAAAATTGTTTGCTCCCAAAAGTTAATCAGGTCATTGGCTGACACAGCTGAACATATTTGCCAAATTAAAAAAGGATTTGATGGAAACTTTTTCCTGAAACACGCTAACGAGCTTTTTTTCGTTAATGGCCATAGTAATTAAAGGGTTGATGATATGGGATCAAAATGTCACCAAAACAATTCCCCAGTGGTATGTGATGGCCATTTGAAGTATGAGGAAGCAGAAGTTGATAGATTAGTAGCTATCTTGAAAACAAATAACTGCGATGGCGGCGGACCGTGTGGAATACAGTATTAAGCAGCCCGCCTCGATCACTGTGAGGGCAAATTCGATCAGTTAATGGTGAGCAAATTGGACCACCTATTAGATGTTCAATTGAAAAAGTATGTTTGTTATCAAGAGATAAAATTAATTGTGGCTAGTTGATATCTTTTTGTCTTCTGTTCAGAAGGCCATGAACACAGTTGAATAAAGTTATGGTGGTTATGAAGTTGTGCTGGCCAAATTTCATTTTTGAGCTATTGGTATATCAACTGATCATCGACTGGCAAAATGATGGTTTCTGATATATTCAAAATGTTGGATAAAATAACACTCTTGGTGGTTTTAAGATTTGACACGTTTTGTGGTGACTGCTTGGACGAGAAAAAAATCAATTCTGGCTGTAGGTCTAGTACTTAAATAGTTAGGGGATCAGGATATCGTTCAAACAAAAATTGCAACTACAACATCAAAATATAAATTTCTGTGCGTGCTTTTAGTCATTTGGTTTGGAAAATATATTTAAATGAATAGTCTATTATAAAAAAAACTAGAGCCTGACGGCACTGAAGTAGAGCTTGGGCTGACCTTCAGGATCATTATGCAACAAATGTGTTAACTACGAAGCATATGACTGATCCAATAGAATATAACGTAGTATAAAATAGGTCACTATGTTTTTTTCCTCTGTTTTAGATGAGCGCGGGCCTTAGATTTATTATAAGTCGGGCCTTAGATTTAGGCCGGGCATAACCAAACATTTCGAAAAAAAAAAAAACATTTCTCCAGCAAAAACAAACATTTCTCCAGCTATGTTTTTTCATTTAGGTCAATTTTTTTTTTATGTGGCTGCCCTCATTAACTTTTCCAAAAATAGGTTCAATGTTTTTTTTAAAAAAAAATTTCCGCCCTCCATCATTACAGTCTGTTTCACCAGATCCTGGGAGTAGCCTTTTTCCAATTTGCTCGGTCGCTCTTTAAATTTTTTAAATACATTTTTTCTCAGATTATTTTTTCATCTCCCCTTAACATCCCTGGAAAATCAGTGCAATTTTGTGACAGCATGGCAAGTCTTGCTGTTGATATCGTGAAGTAGTCCGTTGTTGTTATTTATAGTTGACCTAGTTCAGAGGGTCACTTTCAGGTCAATCTACACCATGTGTACCCCCCCCCTCCCAGCAGATACGACACATTGAACCAATGTTGGACTAACGTTAGCCCATTGTCTGCGACGCTGACCCAACATTAAACCAACATTGGTTCGACGTCCCGTGCCTGCTGGGATCTGTAGTACTGTCTGTAGTGTAGGCTGTAGTACATGTTGTAAATGTTCTGGTTGCAATGCTGTGTTTAAAGCTTCAGGATTTGGCCAAGGTCTATCACATGACTATTACATGTCGTTTTATCTAGGCCTATAGACTGAAGAAATAGGATTTATGTAAAAGAAAAGAGGTTAGTAGGAAAGACCCTCATGTCATCATGACTGAGCATATATTATGTAAATAAGGCTTGGCCCTTGGCCTGGGCAAGCACAAGAAGTCACGTGATGTCGTGTGTAAAATGTTTACATCTGTTTTTTTTTGCTAAGGGGGCCCCTATGTAATCTCCACGGAGGGTGCTGGAGGTTTTTTTTTAAATACTTTCTGGCGGATTCTGCGTGAAATAACTAATTTACTTCGAGAACTGTTCTATATAGGCCTACTATGCACGCTGCCTGAGATGGCATACACATTATGACGTCACCACTGTCTCAGCCAATCACAGTCTGCACAGCAGTGATCACGCGACTGGGTCATGCACTATGTAATCACCCTGCATGTCATGAACACAATGCCCACGTTCTACTGCACTGTCGATTGAAAATATCGTTACTTCAGATGTCATTATTATGGATATTGTGGGGTTTATCACAGTTTATATATACCGCAAAACATCTTTTGCATTACACACCCGTTTGGAAATTGTGTGTTATGCTGTGAATATTGCAAATATCATGCGCGGATCTAGTCGCATCCCTGACCCATTGCATTCTGGGCAGGGCAAATTAGGGTCACATGCCAGTCTATACTCCTGTACTTAAAAGCAACATTTCACAATCTGCTCATGACATAAAAAATACTCAAGATTTGTCAATGAAACGAAGGCATTTAACTTCTGTGCATCCAAGCAACTTATTTTTTTACTTTAACGGATATTTACTGTCAAAACAGCGTCGTAATCGCCGTTTGTTTTTGACCAGCGCGGAGATTTGTGCGCTGGTGCTTTTGATCAGTATGTGAAAAATGCAAGTCACGATATGAAAATGTTGACTTCCGTTATGGTTGGATTCTAGACCTCTAGGCTAGCGGGGATCCAGAGGAGGGGGGGGGGGGAGGGCGCACGCCCCCAAGCCATCATACACTGCCCTGGTTCGCAGTCATACATGTATACATATTAGGCATATCCAACACAACAATGTTGGCACTCGGTTGGTGTAGACTACGCCTGGTGACTGAAAAGTCTACATTCATTCATTATGTGAATACCAAACTCAGATTCGCATTTTACATTACCGTGAACTGTCAACAAGAGTTGGTTTGATTCTGTTCCAGTCATGAATGTTCTCATAGTTTATTTGAAAATATGAAGTCGAATTCACATTAAAAGTGGTTTATTATGGTTATTGTAATAGAATAATTCACATATTGAGAAACAATTGACACAGGTTGATTATTATTCTCTACAAGCGTCAATGTAGCGTTTTGACCTGGATGGCTCAAGGTGGGTAAGTATGTCACCGAACTGACCTCCTTTATCAACTGGACAAGGAGGATGACCTGGGCCCCGTTTTATCAAGCTGAAAAGATAGGAGCTCGTATTAATAGCTCATTTGCATATGAGGATCGTGAGGATTCAACGAGTGGGTCAGAGTGCTCGTATCCTCCCTATACATGGTAAAGAGGGAGACATACGAGGAAAGTCAACAAGCTTTTTATAATCTCATAAGCGGCAGGCAAAGGTCACGAGAATTAATAAGATCTCGTATCTTTTCAGCTTGATAAAACGGGGCCCTGTACACTTAACTGACTGGGCCACATGATGGCTGACATTCACTTGTATTGACAGAAATACAGATATATTTAACCTTGTTTATCTGAGCATCAAAAGACAAATCTCAAAATCGGCCTTCGTGATGCAATAAAAAAAGTACTTTTTAACAGACACATGGTGTTAGATATGCTCTCAGTTCAGCGAATTTAACGTCATTGTCGTGAAATTAATCGACATTAAAATACATTAGCACAGCCTAGAGTGAAATATGTCAAATAACTTATTATTAGGCCTAATCAATAGGCCTACAATAAATATTTTCAAAAGTTTTCAAATGAAGTATAGAGAGAAATAAAACAGCTCACAATCCTAGAAGATGGTGATTTCAGAAAGTAAACATCTATAGACACATTTATTGAATAGTCGGAAGGCCCGGGCAGACTGTTTTCAGGGCTAGCTTTCCCAAACTAACATTCAACATTGGTAACAAAATGAGGAGTGAGGCTGACGGTCGGCTCATTGACTCGTTATCTACATCCTGATACTGTGCTGTGATATGCAAACAATGACAACAGGACTGGTCAATATGACTTCTAAAACATAAATTCTCTATACCTGATGACTGAGGGTCCTCCATAGTGGCTGACAGTCACTATATTTTGAGCAGGCAGAACAGATTGTCCTTCCTACCTGTATCACTGTCGTCCATTTAAAAAATCAATCATATTGAAACAGCAGCTAGACTTCACTGTGAGATCTCCACTGTACGACAGTCACTGACAGTGCATCGAGCTACCATTATTATAGATTTGAGTAGCACTATTTATTATTTGCAAACCTGATTCGGCCCGGCCGAAGACAAGGAGCCTATTAAGTTTTAGATAGATAGATAGATAGATAGATAGATAGATAGATAGATAGATAGATAGATAGATAGATAGATAGATAGATAGATAGATAGATAGATGGATGGATGGATGGATGGATGGATGGATGGATGGATGGATGGATGGATGGATGGATGGATGGATGGATGGATGGATGGATGGATGGATGGATGGATGGATGGATGGATGGATGGATGGATGGATGGATGGATGGATGGATGGATGGATGGATGGATGGATGGATGGATGGATGGATGGATGGATGGATGGATGGATGGATGGATGGATAGATGGATGGATGGATGGATGGATGGATGGATGGATGGATGGATGGATGGATGGATGGATGGATGGATAGATGGATGGATGGATGGATGAATGGATGGATGGATGGATGGATGGATAGCTTTATTCAGTGAAAAAGTACTTACATGTACTTACGCCAGACGCTTCGGCCCTTTCCCAGCTCGGCCTCCTTACCAACTCGGCCCCCTTACCTACTCGGCCCCCTAGGGTTTACCAACTCAGCCCCCATTGGTTTGCCAACTTGGCTCCTTCCTATGTCATATTCACCTGCCAGGGTGAATTAATTTCGCTCATTCCCCAGTCAATTCTCAACCAGTTTTCATACAATTTTACATCCACCGTTTTCCTTTCCATTCACGTCGCGATTAGGCCTACCCTGCGCATGTATTTATAAGTAATTTAAAAGTTAGACCATTTGACAAGTAATGAGATTCTGTGTCAAAGCTAATGGGCTTATAGAGGGCGACATTCTTATTTTGTTATCACATGGTATATAGACTAATTTTTAAACCATAGCCAACACAATTTTTAATGAAATTTTCAGGGTAGTCGCGACGTGAATGGAAAATAATTCTTGTAAAATTTCATGACAGTTGGTTGGGGATTGACTAAGAAATTGGCGTATTTTTTTCACAATGGTAGGCCCTAAATGTGAATCCGACTATCATGACTATAGATTAAAACGTAGGCCTATATTTGATGACAATTTGAATGTCAATAGTAATAAAACACAAACAAGCATTCAGTATTTATCAATGTTATATTTTATTCAATGAATAAATACGCCTATGTATTTGAATTTTAGAATTCTAGCACATCTTGTATGCGTGTTATTAGGCATTTATGTTATTATGCATGTTATTATGCATGTATTTACAATGAAAACATGTCACAGTATTTGTGCAATCTAATCAGTCTTGAATGAAATGTAATCCCTATTTCACATAGCACAGGAGAGAAATGGCATAGGCCTACTGGTGACACTCATATTATCTAAATCACAATGTTCTTACAGTGAAGGATTTAAAGCCAACCCGCTCACCTGAGACCGGTAATTTGTATCCAGGGTCGGTAATTGACACCTTAGCAACGGGCCGGCGGGTCGGTGATCGTCCAGAACCGAAAATAAGTCTCAAGTGCCTCAAAATGCACTCGGACAACACCATCTTTTTCAAAATTTTCTGGGTTGTAAATTCACGTTCGTCCGCGGCCAGTGAAAGTAATGGCGGGCGATGTGAACCGGCGCCAAATCGGCCACAGTATCTGATATAACATCGAAGGGGTATTAGTTATAAATCACAGATCGCCTGCTGTAGTGCCGCCAGTATGTGACTATTACAGCCCACGCTGTCGAATTGTGAGCTGTTTATCGCAGTGTTAGTTTCACACGAGTTTTCAGCGTTGTTAGAAGAGAGGCTGAGTAAGAAGGTTCAGCTTTCAATGATCCAAAACATGCCCACAACTTTTAAATACAGTATGGCAGAAAACGAGGTGCTGATTCCCAAATAACGTTAAGATGCTGCTAATAGTCTACTAATAAACCAAATATTGATCTGGTCAATCGTTAGAATCTCCGATTGAGTACCATCGCCAATATCGCGATTTTGTCAGGGTATTTAAGTCATGATAGCTGCTGCACGCCACAGTCACAGGGTCGGCGTGGGCTGGCAGACATGGGAACTTGCGCACGTGCACACTATCTGTGAACACATGACGCCGACTGTCACTGAATGCCGGTCCAATGTTGGCCGTCGCATACCACGCTGGTCGAAATAGCGGCATGACTATGCACTACGCAGTATACTGTCGTATTATAACATAGGTCTAGTGCATGAGTGCTTATAACCCAAACACGTGATGTTGAACCAAATCTGGCCTAATGTTGGGCCAACGTCTCATACGGTGCCCAACATCAGAACAGCATTGGGTTAACGTTTGGTGCTTGCCGGGTTAGGCCACACAGCATGCTTTTCTGAGTGTCTTCCATTTATACAGGGCCTAGACCCACCCAGCAAACACAAGACGTTTAATTCGGCGTCTTATAATCTGGGTTAACATTAAACCAGCATTAGATCAACATCTTATGTTTTTGGTAATTCATCAGTTCATGTAGACCAATTGTGGCCAAACTGGTGGACATTTGCAGTCAAGGTCAATATGAAAATAAAAACTGAACGTCGTTTCGGTAGGCCCTACACATCGTGCCTCTTAATTCAGAGGTGGTGATTCAACATAGCTGTACTTCGTATCAGTGTAAGTTAACACCATGCCGCCACTAACATTATATCTTTGTGTATATAAACCTTTAGTATGTATAGATTGACAAAACTAAAAACAAAATGTACACTTGCAGGCGAAGATAATTAGCTAGTCAAGCCGTTGAGAGGTGTGTCTTTCGTGTTGTTGGCGTGACAAAGGTGTGCTTACAACACGATTAAAGCACATTTTGCATGCTACCGTTTATCTATTGGAAAAGATTATTACATTTTAAAGTAAATGTGATTTTGTCGTATACTAACACATAACTAGTAAGAACAATAAAATAATACATAAGAATTTCCTATATTTATATCCACATAGACTATAGGCCTAATAATATTAATACAATCAACTGCCACATAGAAGCTGTAAAGTGGCAGATTTTATTGATAATCTCGCTGCTTTAGAGGCAATCATTGAGAGTAATGGAAATGAACAATTTGTGATAATCGGTGATTGGAATTGCCATGTTGGTAAAAATAAGTTTTTATCAAGCAGAACATGGGGCAATTCGACGGTCAGCGGTGAAAAACTAACAAACTTTCGTAATGGATATGATTTAAATTTAATAGATCTCCATGAAATATGTAAGGGACCAAACTACACATATCAGAATACGTTGGGTCATCAGTTTTATATTGATCATTGTGTCATATCTAACAGTCTTGTGTCAGCTGTAGTTAGCTGTGATGTTATAAAAGAAAATGTGAAAAACACATCTGACCACTTGCCCATTTAAATTGAGCTATCATGTAGCTCAAAAATAAATAATAACAACACGAACACGACTGAAGCATCAAAAGTGAAAAGGCATTCTTTTACACAGGACCAAATAACAAGCCTATACACAAAACCAATGGAGGTTAAAGTTCAAAAATATATACATAGCAACGCTGTATTCTTACACAATGTAGAACAATGGTCAACTGAAGACATAGATACTTGTTGTGAAACAGTAATTAAGTTAATTAATGATATAAACGATAAATTACCCAGACACTCGTGTAAAACAGGGACTAAACCATACTGGTCTAAAGAACTTAATGATCATGCAAAAAATAAAAAAGAGCGTGGCAGGAATGGGTTTCAGCTGGAAAACCGCGTGATTTAAAACAAATAACATGGTTAAATTATAAAGAGAGTAAGCGTGTACTAAGTAAAGCACAAAGATATGCTCAGTTTATATACGAGTGCAAATATATGGAAAAAAATAGAAAAAAGTGAAAATTTAGACAGTAAACTATTTTGGCATTCGATTAATAAACGAATAAAACCTAGAAGTATAAGGTGTAACCCACTAAAAAAGACAATGGCGAATACGTGTCTGACCCCACAGACATTGTAAAATGTTGGAAAAATCACTTTAATGATATTTACACACCTAGTATTGCTAGTAATGATGTCGACTTTTCTGAAGTAGTTAACAGCACAGTAAAAAATGCTTGTGCGCCTTGTAGTCAAGTCCTTGACGCAAGTGTACTCATTTCTGCCAAAGACGTTATTTATATTTGTAGTAAACTGAAGTGTAATACAGCATATGGGTATGATAAATTATATGTTGAAAATTTAAAATATGGTGGGCCCTCATTAATTTACCTCATCAGTCGTCTATTTACAAGTATGCATTCTCACACTTATCGCCCAAAACAACTTAAAAAGGGAGTAATCGTCCCTATCCTAAAGAGTGGAAAGGATCCGAGTGAACCTACAAATAATAGAGGTATTACATTAATGAGTGTGATAAGCAAAGTCTATGATTCCATATTTTTTAAACGTCACGAGAAATGGTTCAAACGAGTGCTATGTGAGACACAGGGTGTCGCGCAGAAGAATTGTTCAAGTCTCAACACTGCGCTAATGTTACAAAAAGCCGTTTATGTCAACACCTGTGTGTATGTTGCATTGTTAGATGTAAAGAAAGCTTTTGACTCTGTGTGGATTAATGGGATGCTGTATAAACTTATCAAATTAGGAGTAGATATAAAAGACTTTTGAGAATTATAAGTGACAGTTACAATGGCTTCCAATGCACTGTTAGAGTATCTGGTCTATTTTCTGAGTGGTTTATTCCCAAACAAGGTATTCACAAAGGAGATATTTTTTCTATGTTTTTATATAACAATGACTTGCTAGAAGAAGATATCCCGTGTGCAGTTAAAATAGGGAATCTTAAGATCAGTGGTGTAGGTTTTGCCGACGATATCTCTGTAATGTCTACGTCATTATATACATTACAACACTTAACTGACGTGTGTGTAAAACATAGCAGAAAGTGGAGATATGAATTTTGCCCGAGTAAGATACAGCTCATTATATACGGTAGGCAAGGTGGTCAATTAGTAATTAATAATCATGTAATATATAATGTAGAAGGTGCTAATCATCTCGGGGTCCCTCTGTGCAGTACAAAACACGCTGAAAAAATTGCAACAGATGCAAGAATTCAAATTCATAAGAAAATATCATATATGATCCAAGGTATCTGCGCCCGTAATGGTGGAATAAACCCTATGAGCGCATCAAAGGTGTATCTGTCTGTAGCAATGCCGCGGTTATTGTACGTGTGTCAAGTATGGCCTATAAGTGATAATAATGCTGAATTGATGGAGCGGGCACACCAGGATGCGGCTCGTAGACTGCAGGGGTTGCCTCAGCAATGCGCTGGTCCAGCAGCTACAGCCCTAATGGGATGGCTCAGTGTACAAGCTACTATAGATATGTATAGACTGTTCTACCTATGGACATTATTACGAATTCCTAATTTAAAAAAAAATCTGTCTAACCTTCTAATAGAAACATTCCATATGCCTTATTCGAAGCGTAAAAAAACAGGGCCCTTGTCTACGATTGTTAAAACGTGTCACAAATATAATATACAGGACAAAGTTCTAAGTTTGTTAATTTCAAACCCAAACCATATTAGTCGTGAGCAATGGAAAAAAATAGTAAAAAATGTAATATGGTCACAATACAGAAACAAGAGGCCCAGGGGCCTTGACGTTTGTCAACAGCATTGCAAAAAATCAGCTATAAATGTGTCAGGGAATGTATATCTATACTCTAAGATGCATTATCATGAAAAGATGTATATATATCCTTTATATCGATCATTGGCATTTATATTATTATGTTCGGTTCCCATAATACATTTTGCTGATTTTACACACGTTCTGAAGTACTGCACCTAATGAAATATGCTTGACAAAGAATCATTTCACAGGACTACAATGTTAATATTACAAAAGTGCAATTATTATTTCTTCTGGGACTTTTATAATGCCCCAGTTAGCCAGGAATTTTCGCGAAATCTTTAATTTTCAATTTTAATTCTTCTGTCTAAAATAGGCCTAACAAAGTTGTAAATTATCAGCTTTTAATGTTTCTTACTCAGCCATGAAACATACAGTAGCCCTAATCCATCATTATCACATGTGGACGTAATGCACTTTCACTGCACCTTCTTACGTAATGCCAGTTATGGAAATCACAATACACACAGTAGACCTAAGGATAAAGACCCATGAAGGCTTTCTCATCTCACACGATCTTTGCTGAAATGTTGCTGTAATGTTGTCAGGCCAACGTTGAGTCAGGTGTTAGTGGGCTGTATCAAATGCTATGAAATGAAATAAATGGGGTTCTACACCACATTTGTACACATATAGGCTAAACTGGGTAAGGAGAACCTGAGGATGGTGAGATGAATGAGGTGTCACTGCCCTCCAGACACAGGATTCAAAATTGAGCCCTGTTGGTCTACGGCCGAGCACACTAACTCTCGGTCACAGAGGCTGCCCACAATATTCAATATTTACAATTGAACAGGGAGGAAACATTTTGTTTCTTTGAAACTTGAATGCCAGAGCAGGAGACGAATCCGCGATCTCTGACTTTCCTAGCAGGTAGCAGGAACCCCCCCCCCCGCCCTTCAATATTGTTATTACATATATACAAACACATTACCTGTGGATTTAATATTGGTTCACCGTCAGGGGCGCTGCCCAACATTTTTCATATTTTATTCTGCACAACACATTAAATGTGCATAATATATATTGGTCATGTCATTGCTATTCCTTACCTGTTATAATTGACAGGTATGTTTTTACTCTGGCTCTGCCATAATAGTGTTGCCTGTTCCACTTTAATTTTAAGTTATTGCAAAAATGAAAAATATATATTTCAAAGTTTTATAATCCACATGCACGGCTGGTCCTCGTCTTCATCATTGACGGTTGGCCAGTAATTGGTAGAAAACAATCAACGAATGGGAAAGCGTGAATTCAACTATGATGCTGTGGCATTAAAAAAAACACTATTAGCCCAGCTGCTTTATAGACACTTTATAGCCCTACATATTATTACTTCGAGGCATGTTTTTAATATACATATATCCACTTCTAAAGTATGCATACTTTTAGATGCATCCCAGCAAATACGATACGGCGAACAGTGGATCAACACTCAAAAATTTCGAATTTCAGAAGTTTAGCCAGACCAAATATAGAGTTAACTCTATGGCAAGACACGTGTCATTGTACTCCAGCGATATTGCCTCATTGTAGTAGTGAACGCGATGCATACAAAGCATAATCTCATAATATATTACATTGGCTATATACGCTATACTTTCCACAGAAGTTACATCGACTAAATGTTAGTTAATGTTGGGCCAGCAGTGCAGCCGGTGGACTAGCATTAAACCAGGGATAACTGGATATTTAGTTTATTGTTGTGCCGCCCTCTACATCGTTTACCCAGCATTAAAGGAACGTCATTTATTAATAATATTACTATTTGTAAATTCAATTCAAAATAAAGTTATGGCTTTGTTACCACACATTTTAGTAACTTCCAATTAGATCCCTATTAGCGTGATATTTAGGCCTTTATTACAATGTGATGTTGAATATCAGCTTCCATCGATAGGGTCTATAATACAAGAACATAAATTAGGCCTACTATTTGTGTTTTTAGCATAGACTAGGTTAAAATCTACGTTCAGTTTAACTTGAATAAAGCCCAAACATAGGGACGCAGACGGTTAATATACGGCAATATAAATAGTTAAAATAATATGTATGAGATTGGTACTATTACATATTTAGTGCCCGATTTATAAATTGGAAAAAGGGGGCCAAGGGGCCCATAATATTTTTCGGAGGGGGGGGGCAGTGTCATCAACTTCCCTGTTGTTACCGCTAGGCCTACACCTATTCACCTTAAACCGCTAAGCGCGACTGTAGTCGCTTTAATCCGTTTTATTAGCCATTTAAACATCAAGATTTGTAAATTGCTTAGTCTTAAATTACAAATTAATCAAATACGAGTTGCTTTCTCTCACTTAAAGTTGTGGGTCAAGATAGTGAGACACAACTCCAAGTGTGTGAAAATTTAAATTATTTAATTCAGCGGATTAAGGGTTAATATATTATTATTATTAGTCACAATGAGCAAATTTTCTACAATATTTGCCGTAAAAAATAAATTTGTAGGCCTATTATTATTCGTTATATATTAGTCCATTTTTTTAGAATTTTTTTTGCTTTTGATTTTATTGGCACATATAATCTAAATCTATATAGACATCTACACCACGTTCAAGGTAGAGATTTCCTTTTGAAAATACATTAATAAATGCGGATACAACAGGTGTGGCGAAGTTGTGGCGAGGTTACTCAGCCTTCTGTGGCGAGGTTACCAAATCTGTGGCGAGATTACCTGTGGGGAGGTTACCTTGTGGCGAGGTTACAGTCGGGTTACAGGTGACAGTTCAATATTTCGTTGGAATCAGCAACATTTCAACTACATTTTGGTTTCAGTAGCTCGTTTTCTGCCATACTTCATTTGAATTGTATTGGTAAGCATATAGGCCTATGTTTTGGATCATGGGATGCCGAACCTTCACTCTGTTCTAACAAAGCTGAATACTAATACTGAAACTAATACAGCGATACACAGCTCACTATTTGACAGTGTGTGCCGTAATGGGCATTTATTGGCGGCACTGCCATGTCAAAAATAAGAAATATGAGAATTTCGTCTCTATATCTAGCCTAACTGGTAAATGCACAGCACAAAAATTAAAAAAACTTTCGCAGTTCTATTCTATGGAAATGTTCACATTATATGGTCATATTAATAAGCCAAAATAGAATCACTGATTTTTTTATGATTGCAGCCGGAGCCAGTCCCTTTAATTCAGCAGGCAGGGCCTTCTCTTCAAAAATCCTATGGCCCACTAAAATTAACTTGTTGCGTCAAAAACAAAGATATTGCTCAAAGTGTGGCGCAGCGATAGAATGATGTTGGGCCATGCAGTTTTATTTTTTGTGGGAATCCCACAATTAGGCCTACTCTTTATAAGTCAGGCACTGGGTATTCTTTACATCAGGCGCCAGAAACACCAGATAACACGATACATTGGCCCAATGCTGATGTAATGCTGGGCCACTGTCTGCGACGCTTGGCCAATATTATTCCAATCAAAACCCTTTACGGTCTAATCACTATATTTAATCATGAACATATATTTTATCTGAACACTTCTTAAAGACGAAAGTAGGCCTACCTAACTAAGGACCCCAAACGTTATATTGGACATATTCACAAGGACTGGTGTACAAAAATATCAACTGTTTCTCACACACAGCACCCCTATTTCCCCTAAATAGGACACAAACTCAGGCAAAATAAACTTAATAAATAAAAATGTAAAGTTCACCATACTTTGTCCCCTTTTCATGTCAGATGGTCGTAATGAAAGGGTTAACTTACCACATGATCGGGCATTGCAATAAATTACATTATTCGGTCATTTTTCACACCAGAAGTGTATAAATTATATCAATGTGCAATGCCTTTTACTGCCGAGTCCAAAAATCTAATTTTAATAATACAAAATTTGCAATTTTTGGAGATAAATATCTTAGCCAAGACCTAATTGTTATATTGCGTAACATAACACGGTTGTGTCAAGTGGGAGAAGGTGGCTAGCCCTCCCGCGACAGACTGCTGGCATTCATGAACACCTACCCAGCTATCACGAGGCATTGACCCAATGTTGTTTTAATGTTGTGCCCACGTCAAAGACGGCGGACCAGCATTAGAAAAACATTGGGTCAATGCCTCGTGTCTGCTGGGTTGCGGTCACAGCTGATCAGCAAACTCGAGTCATTGACACAATGTTAGCCTGATAGTGGTCCACCGTTTACAACACTGGGCCGGCATTAGCCCAGCATTGGCATACCAGTATATCGGCCTTAACAAGATAAACGTTCACCCAATGCTAGCTTACTGCTGGCCCATCGCTACAACCATGGCTCAGCTGTAAAACAGCATTGGTTAAAGGTCTCATCTTTGCAGGGAACACCAGCAACTCAATACCCTGACACAATGTTGGTTCAATGTTGGAAGAGTGTCATAGATGATGGCACAACATTTAAATAACATTGGGTCAGTGCAAGCCAAAAGGAGGCAGTGACATCAGCGGAAAGCAAGTATATACTTGATTTACAAGTGAACAAATACAGCCTTTTGGCAGCGCTATGGCAGGAAGAGACGGGACGCCAGTTAAAAAGCAGTAAATGCATAGTATACCAGGGAGCAGATATGGCCTTCTGACATTGCACAGACAGAACAGATAGTAGCGGAAGTTAACGACAGACGTTTGTGTGGAGAACCTGCTTAAAAGTTTGTCGAGTCGACAAACTAAAAACTGGTATATGCAGTCTATGCTATTTAAAAGTTTGTCAATGTTTGTAAAAAGTGGATAATGTTGCAATGAGTTTGATGTGACGTTTGTGTAGAAACCGGCCTCAGTCAATTAGAAAGTGTAAATGTACTGCTAGATTCGTTGTTAGCTCCGTGAACTATTATATTATGTATACTAAATCTAGTAAGTTGTGTCAGCTCTGTTCAATGTACAGTCGACTATGTCATGAGCACGTATTGTTTGAATGTCCAGCACTTGTCAATGAGCGTGTCAAGCGCTGGACACGTGTCATCGAATCTATGCCTGCAGCTTTGATATCGTCAATCGAATGTATGAATACAAGTGAAAAGTTAGTTTTTATTCTGAGTTGATTGAACTGTGAATATGTGAGCGAATGGAGAGATATATATCAGTATATGAGGAGATTGTAAAGTTTATTTTTTATATGAACTATGAATTCAGGCAATTAGCAGTGACTATATATAATAATATGTAAGCGTTTGTTTTTCTCATCATATCAAAATAATTATTCAATAGGGAATCTAGTATTATTCTCAATAGTATGTATTAAATTTCACTGTAAATATGACTTGTATTGTATAATACCTGATGTTAATTTTTTAAAATGCTTATTCTGAGTGTATTGAATGGAAAACCTATGTACCTGTATCTTTGCATGCATGCTCTCCAAAGTGGAGGTGATTAAATACATACATACATATGTAATTACACATTGCGCACAATGACCTTAATGTTATTTCGTAATCATAATGTCTAACAGTTCAATAAGTGATGGCATCGCTCCTAACTTTTGCGTTATTTCACGTTACTTATGGATATTCATGGTTATTCATGTAATTAAACCTACTGTTCTAAAAATTGTACTTATTTTCCTAATTTTTTACTTACATTATCACTTCTATTTTACGTTATTTAATATGCAAGCTGTACCATTACTTCCCTACTTCACTTCTAATCCTTGCTACTTTTTATCTCTTTTACACAGGGTCCGGGAGGGACATAATATGTACTATATAAATTAAATTAAACTGTTAGTTTCCTACTTATCTATTATTTTTTATCTTTGTGTCGTTGAGGAAAATAATATATAATGTACAAACTGAATAATTGTACTATTACCTCACAAATTTTATTCAACTGATACAGTAGGCCTACAGGGGGCCGAGTGGGTAGAGACAAGATAACATTTCACAGCTCTACAGTACAGGGGGCCGAGTTGGTAAGGGGGCCGAGGTGGTATACAGTAAGAGGGCCGAGTTGGTGGGGGCCGAGTTGGCAAAGGGCCGAAGCGTCCTACTTACAGGTTCCTCTTCTGAGCGCAGGCTTCCGCCTCTTTACTCAGCTCTAGATTAAATGACTCTTTCTTTTCGACGAGTGGTTTCCAGCTCATTGGGTCTTCCTTGTGTAAGAATTTTAATGGCATGTTGTGCCAGGCTTTGTCTAGTCGCCTTTCAAAGGCTTGTATGGATGGGGCGTTTACTACCTCATATGGTAGGCGATTCCACAAGCCGACTATTCTTTGTGTGAAACTAAATTTCCTCAGATTTGTTCTAGAACATTTCTGAAAAAGTTTAAGGTTATGCCCTAGTATTGTGAATGTCTGACTTGTCTTGCGCTTCCAGTAGAGGCGGCAGTTGGGGGTCATATTTTCCTTGGAGTATTTTGAAGGTTTCAAACATGTCACCTTAGTCTTGTGTAAGCTAGTGTTGGTAACTTTAGACTCCTTAGTCTTTCTGGATATTCCATTCCAACCAGTCCTGAGATACATTGTTGCTCTTTGCTGTACTTTCTCTATTATTTCAATGTCTTTAACTGAATGTGTCAATGTCTTTAACTGAATGTTAAAGACAGTTAAGTACAGGTAAACATCACCATATATAAATACAAGAGTGAGGATGAAAATAATTCCAACCTAAGTAAATATTAAAGGCGTCACATAGGCCTATCACATTAAAAGGATGATGCCCAATAAAAACATGAATAAGCATATCATAATATAAATTAGCGAAAAATAAATTATAGACTAGAATGTATAACCAGTGATAAATTACAATAATATAAGTAATTACTTTATCCCTACCTCAGGCAGCCCAGCCACGGGACTAGTCCAAGACTGAGCTGACTAAGGCAGACCTGGACGCAGTTACCAACCATTAGAAAAAAATTAGCTAGCTAAATAAAGATGTTTTCTCCTTCAATTTTTACCAATGACATAAAGTGTTTTTTTATTAATGCTTGAAAATGTAAAGGGTTTTCAGTTGCTCGAATGGGGATTGCTAGCTGGTTCCAGAACTTAGCAGCAATGTAGGAGAACGATTTGTCTCCGGAGCTGTTGACCCTAGGCAGGACCAAAGAGAGAACACTATTTGTGGTGCTTTTGGAGTGTCATTCCTGGACTATGGAAATGCCCTCCCTTAAGTACAGAGGAGCCTTTACATGGACCAGTCTATGCATGCTAGTTGAAACAATTTGCTGTACGCTGAAGCTAACCGGGAGCGAACCAGTACCCTATATGGCTACGTGGGGTAAGATCTAGAACAAATCTAATGGGTTTTTTTTAAAGGACTTGTAATTTGTGCTTTAAGTTCTTTTGCAAACCATGGTACCATGAGGAGCATGCATAGTCCATGTGACATTGAATAAAGCTGACGAAAGTAGTCTTTTTGATGCTAAATTTAGACATTTGGCTTGTCTTCTCAAAACTTTCAAACGGGAATTTCTTTTTTTCAAAATATTTTCCAAAATCAATTTACCGTTTAATGTTTGTTCTAGATCTACCCCCAGCTGATTAGAGCTAATGTTATATGTTTTTTACTTTGCGACTGGAAATAAAACTTATCTTATCTTATCTTATCTTATCTTAGGTACCGAACAGATTTTTTTAAATACATTTTCGTATCCCCACATTTATTATCTAAAGATGGTAAGTTGCAGATTTTCTTGCATGATCCAAAAAAATCGATTTTATTTTACCCAGATGTAAAGAAAGTTTATTACCAACCAGCCAACTACTCAAAGCACAGAGCTTCTTTCCAAGCGTTTCCTAGATGACCTTGACGTCTTTCCCGGTAACTAATAAAGCAGAGTCATCCTTATATAAAATGAGTCAACATTTTATTGCGGATGCCATGTCATTAACATATTAGGAGAAGCAATGGACCCAGGATGGAACCCTGTGGTACGCCACAGGGTACTATCCGAGGTTTGGAAAAGGTACCATTTATATCTACTTTCTGGGTTCGATTCGTTAAATACGAGTCGAGCCAGGAAACTGAAACATTATTAGGCCCTAAAGCTTGAAGTTTATCTGATAATAAAGAATGGTTTACACTGTCAAAGGCCTTCTGTAGATCTATCATGACCATGCCGGTGTAAAGGCCATTATCCATGCCATGCCGAATATAGTCTGTTAAGTAAGTCAAACATGTATCGGTTGAAAAAGAAGTACGAAAACCTGATTGCTTATAAAATAAGTCATTTTCCTTCAGATAAATTTCAAGTTGAATATGAACAGCTCTTTCTTAAATTTTAGATAGATTGCTTAGAATGGAGACTGGTCTATAGTTACCCGGTTCTAATTTGAAATTTTTTTTGTACAAAGGAATGACTCTGGCAGTTTTTATTACATCTGGAACAACACCTGTTTTTAATGATAGATTAATAATGTATGAAATAAGGTAGGCAATACCTTCGGCACCGTCACGAATAAATCTTGCAGGTAGGTTATCAAGACCAGTAGCCTTTCTAGGTGATAAACCTTAAAGCATTTTACACACGTTGGTTTCACTGAGCAAAGAGAAAGAGACAGCATTTGAACAACTCCTTTCTGTTTATTATATTGATGAATAAATTTGCTGTCGAAAATGTTGACTGCCGTCGGCAGTTTAGATACTAGTTTATTAGCCACTGTTGTAAAAAACGCATTAAAAGTATCAGCTACCTTTAGTTTGTCAAAAGTTGTTGAGCCATCAGCATCTAAGCCAATGGAGGTTGAACCAGATTTCAGTTTGGATGAAGTTCCAAGTGATTTCAGTGTTTTCCAAAGGTCTGATGAGGAATTTTTATGATCTTTAATTTTGTTATTATAAAAATGCCTTTTTGCTTTTTGAATAGAGTATTGCACTTTATTTCGCAATTTGGAGAAATGTTTAAAATCATCAGCAATTTTACTTTTTCGAAAATTATGTAAAGCTTGATCTCTCTGATTGATTAAGTCCAAAATATGTCCGTCCATCCAAGGTTCTGATCTCTGTTTCTACCGTACCTGCTTGATAGGGGCCACTCTGTTGAGAACCTTAATATTAAGATTATGAAATTTAACATCTTTAACATATTAACATCTCCTATGTCAGTAAATTGAAATCAGTTTATTTTATTCAACTCCTTGAGAAAATTTATTGCAATTTATTGCAATAATGTTTGTGTCCTTATTTTCGGACAGGGTGGTGTCATGTGTGGGAAACAGTCAAGCGGTTGACATATCTGAGGAACAGTCCTTATATATGAAGATGTCAAATATAACGTTTGCGGTCGCTAGGTCAAATAGTTGCGGTTTTAAAAAGTGCTAAGGAAAAAAATATATTTACGATTATATTCGTGATTAGGGCTTAAAGGTTTATTAAAGTTTGAATAATGTTGGCCCAGCGTCACAGTTGGTGGCTCAGCATTACATCAGCAATGGGCCAATGTATCGTGTTATCTGGGTACCGTTAGTGGCTTTTCTGGCGACGGGAGCAGTAAAGCGTCACCCGCATAGCAGTCCAAGCAAACACGATCAATCACCCAATGCTATTTCCATGTCGCGCCAGCGTCTAATACGTTGGGCCAGCATTGCAACAGTAGGCCCCTATTGGCCTGCACCGGTGATGGTGGTGGAAGGGATAAACGTTGAAGATATATTTTAACTTGCTCCTCCTTGGTTCTTTCCTTAATTATATCCTGGACATTTAGGATTCTGGCCCATGAGGAAAATCATCACAGTTATGTTTACAAAAAAAGCCGATAATTTGTCTACAGCACTCGAACAGCCTGAAGCCGGGCCTCGGAGTTCGGGATTGTTCTAGTATTTTAATGAATTACACGCTGTTTTTATTGTTTAACATTGAACTGAAGGGGAGAGCCAAAATAAAATCATAAAATTTAATATCAGGAGCTAGAAAAAAAATATGGCCTTTATAATTAAGTTAACAACAAAATTGACATATAGCAGAGGGGATTATAATTCAATGACACATGATATATATAAATGGCACAAAGAAAATGGGACCAAATTATAGAGGGGGAGACTAGAAGGAACCTGGGAAACACTTTGAAGAAATTGCATATTTTTCAATGGTTCGATCAGTCACTTGTGGAATATTCTCGTCCTTTAGGCCCCCTTAGGGATCCATAGCGCCTACAGGCGTGGTGATATCGATAAATTAAACACAATTCAAAAAGCTGCTGCACACTTCGTAGCAAACAGCTACCAACGTGTAACAGCTAGCTCTTGTCTAAGATCTTACAAACTAAAAGAAAGAACTTCAGGCTGACAAGCCTGTACGTGTACAATCCAATGGATTAATATTTACTGTCAGTTGTCATATAGGGCCATTTGATCATTATTAACTAATGCGAGGAGTTGTATTTGGCTTCTGCTAAAATTTACTCTGAGCTGTTCATGCAGCTCACAGTTTTGGCCCGTCCCTGATGGCATCACTAGTAACATCTTGTTCTTCACACGTGAACAGATTAATTTCCTGCGACGCCGACGTCACAATCTAATTACTTGCTTGTGACGTCACATGTGGTCATAGTTGTCAGCCAAATACATATAGCTTTTTGCTCCACTCATTGGCTTGTAATCTGCTCTTGGTGAGCATGGCTTGACTCACTCCGTGCGTGCCCCAGCAATTTCCAGTCAGTTCTACAGAAAACTCCCGTGCTGGTGGACGTGTTTCACGAGCACTCTCACTTACCTATTTTACAATGAATTAGCTTCGATCTTTTAATGGATATTGGTCGACTGCACCATCATGTGTTGACTTTTATAATTGCTATTGTGACATCAAAAATATATTTTAAAATTTAGGATGGAAAGTCTTTTGCCATGAAATACTTGGTATGGAATTATTGTTTTGAACTAAACCAATCCTGTTACATTTTTTTCTGTTGATTCTATTGTGGGGCAGCATGACTGCAACAAATAATTATCTCACCCGCAGTGGCCATTTTAAATTGTGATATCGTGACAAAAATCGGATGGAACGTTAATTTGACCGCTAGTTAGGGTGCCCTACTGGAGGACTATATTTTTAGCGTTTAAATTAACATCATTCACTTGAAGATTTACCTTACGACACATTAAATGTTGCGTTTTCTTATAAGATACAAAGCTTTTCAATGGGGTTCAAGTTTCTCATTGCTATTACTATACATCTTATTTAAGAGGTCATCAAAAACAATAAAGCACTATCAAATTGCTCATTGTCTGTTTTTACAAAATCATCAATGGTCGACATTGCCATGGACTACCGTGGGCGACCTTTTGGTGGAGTAACTGAGATATGCGACATCATAAAGATTTTCTTTACTGTTTATTAGAAACACCTTCTGACTGAATTCCTAACTGTACATATCTGTACTCGATCACCAGGTTCAATCACTGCAGTCTACTATGTGTACTGTATATCTCTCATATTTTAACGGAAATTATGCTAGTAAAACCGAGAGCTTTGTCAGTACTGTGGATTTTATTCAGTCTGCCATTGATCATCAAAGTCAGGGTGTCCCTCTAAAGGTATGGGGCCATTCAACAATTACGTAACCCTTTTTTAGACGATTTTTTACCCCCCCCCCCCTCCCCCCTTCGTGACATCTGAACATTAATTTACCGCGCACTAAGATACTACAGAGTAACTGGTACCTAAAACCAGGTTTTAATATGCACAGTAAAATTGTATATATTTCTTAGTTTGCAATGACCTGCTTGTGGCGGATTTTTTTCATCCTCAGAACACTAAGTACACATATTTCTGCCACTAAAATTTCCATTATACCTGGATTGATCATATCCTTACCACAAGCCATGATGTGAATTCCATTGAGAT
The DNA here is from genome assembly GCA_964017125.1 of Flabesymbios commensalis. Taxonomy (NCBI): domain Eukaryota; kingdom Metazoa; phylum Annelida; class Polychaeta; order Terebellida; family Flabelligeridae; genus Flabesymbios; species Flabesymbios commensalis. The sequence goes on from OZ024909.1 coordinate 38,189,504, forward strand.
GTGTAAAATTATCCCCGAACTTGATGGCACGAAACGCAAAAATAGATATAGGCATATATTACGAAAGAAACTTGAAAATGTCACTCCATTGAATTTGACAAGCGGGCTGATTTCGAAAGCAAGCAAGAACAAAAGCTTCCTGTTTTCCAGAGCTACAGAGAAACTTAAAGACAAAAAAATATTCTTGTGGCGACTATGGTCAACGTGTGGTCGGCCCAGAAGTGGAACTGTATACGAGTTCTATAAAGACCTAAAACTGTGTTTTTGATGTATTGGCAGAAAGAACGTAGGCCTACAGTGCGCTATAGACAAGCATACTACAAAAAAAGTACACATCCCTTAGAAGCAGATAGCCTGGCAGAATACTATGATTCTATGATGCAGGATTTTGGCAATTTATCTTCTGACCAACAGCGCATAGCAGATGTTGTAAATTAAGCATACCTGAGTAATGAAAATTATTGCACAGACAAACACTTATGAAGTGGCTAGGCTAATACATTCCCTTTCCAAAGACAAATCACCAGGGTCAGACGATATCTTAACTAAGCATATCTTATGTATGGTATAAGTGAATTATTGTACGGTATATTTTTCTAACTTTTACTCTCAAATATTTTGTTTCATGGACTGGTACCTGAGTCTTTTACATTGGATGTTATAACGCACTGGTACCTGAGTCTTTTACGTTGGATGTTATAAGTTCTGTTCTTAAGACACCAACTTTGAATCCGAACTTCTTTGGTAATTATAGACATATAACGCTGAGCACCACACATGCTAAATTGGTAGAATTATTAATACTTCCCAATGATTACAGTTGTCCTAGCCGATTTGGTTCCAGTAATAATAGTAATAATAGAGGTAGGCCTACTACATTTGCAGCAGCCTTATTTAATGATGTGAATTCGTATTTCCGCCATGGAGACTCGTCAGTGTACACATGTAGTTTAGATGCGGAAAAATGCTTCGATTCCATATTTCACAGTGTGCTTCTTCATAAGCTAAGGGGCAAGATCCCAACTAACCAATGGCTTATTATGTACAAGTGGTACTCTATGCTGAAATCCTCAGTGAGAATGAACGGTTCATACAGTAATATGTTTAGTAGCACACGAGATACGCGCCAATTAGGAAGTGTCTTATCACCACGTTCCTTTTGTATATTTTAAAATATTTTGTTGTTCTTGAATGCAGTAAAACTGGCGTTCGCATTGGACCTGATCCATATCACTCATGAATTGCATATGCTGACGATATCAATGTATTTAGTGCAACAGTAGGTGGCCTCCAATCACTCATTAATAGCTGCCTTGCATGAGCGAACAAATGACAGTTTAACTTTGGTATTGCCAAATCTAAACGCATGTAAATCTCCACTGAACTAGATGTTCTTGGTATTATATTTAACAACGATGACAAGAGTGAAAACCCTGCACATAAAAGAATACAGAAGTGTAGACAAGCATTTTACAGTATCAGTACCTCTAGTATGAGCTATCCTGGTCTGCCTACAGAAATAATGTCACACCTATGGAAGACAGTTTGCTGTCGTACACTTTTGTTCGGCATGGAAGCTGTTTCTCTTTCAAAAAATGCACTTAAAACGTTGAATTAACCCAAGGTTTGTTGAACAAACAGACACTCAGGCTCAGCGAGTAGGTCTACTCTCATCACAGTCAGATTCTGACAGCGATAAATGTTTTGCAGTGCCTCGACACTATCAACCAATCAACCTGTGGAGGAGGATTTTTAAGGTAGACTCACCACTACGTAATTTATGGTCTTATTATGCTGCCTGATATATTGGGCATGGCGATGTATTTCCACAAACTTTGGCAGCTAACATAATTAATATGGGAAGATGCTCCACTTATTTTGAAAGCATTTAAATGTAGTCAGAGTCAAAAAAGATGGTGTTGTGGATACTCTCTTTACTGGATTTTAAATATTTTATTATGCCAATTACATATTATATTTTAGTATATTTGTATATGGTGACTTATTTTTTACGAACAACCAATCTAGCCTCTAGAAAATCGAAATTCGTCCCGGTATTGGAAAATCTGATCACGAAATTGTTTTTGCAGAAATTGATACCCAGCCTTGCCGTATTTCAAAACCAAAAGATAACATCTTTCTATATAGAAAAGCAGACTGGGATGGCATTAGATCAAACCTAAATTCTCTCTATACTAGCATAAAAAATGCCAACCAAGGGTATTCAGCTAACGGCCTTTGGACAAAATTCAAATCCACTTTAACATCAAGCATGGACAAGTACATTCCACTGAAAAAGCTCAATGGTAAACACTACCTTCCCTGGGTCACACCAAAAATTAAGAAAATGATTCGGAAAAGAAACAAAATTCACACAAAATCAAAGAAATTAGCCAAACCATCTGCCAGGATTTCGAAAAAACTCAAAAATATTCAGCACAGTTTACAAAAAGAAATGAGACAGGCATACTGGAAGTATATAGAAAATATTATAGACTATTCGGAATAAGATAACAACTCTGAAAGAAAATTTAAACAAAAGAAATTCTGGTCCTTCAATAAAAACATGCGAAAGAACTCGGCGTGTGTTGCCCCATTGCGCAGCCAGGGGGACATTTTCAGCGATGCCTCTGACAAAGCTAAAATTCTAAACAATCAATTTAGCTCTGTGTTCACTCAAGAACCCATCGGATCCATGCCAAACAATAGACCCAGCTCCTTCCCTTTTATGCCCCAAATTGAAATTTATACTCCTGGCGTTAAAAAACTTTTGGATAACTTAAAACCCCATAAAGCTTCAGGCCCCGATGATTCGATACCTCCGATGGTCTTAAAGGAACTTAGTAATGAAATTGCCCCCATACTACAAATTATCTTCCAAATTTCCCTTACAACTGGACAGGTGCCGGACGACTGGAAAGAAGCTAATGTGGCTCCAATTTTCAAAAAAGGTGATAAGCACAAGCCAAGTAACTATCGCCCAGTCTCATTGACATGTATAACATCAAAAATTATGGAACATATTATTGTAAGTAACTTGATGAAACATCTTGAAATTCAGAACATTCTATTTCCTCTTCAGCATGGTTTTCGGCGAAATCATTCTTGCAAATCACAGCTTCTTTCCCTCTTTCAGGACCTGGCCAGTAGTACAACTCAAACAGACATGCTTATTATGGACTTTAGCAAAGCTTTCGACAAGGTTCCGCACAAACGTTTAAATTACAAACTCAACTGGTATGGCATCCGAGGGGATACACTTGAGTGGATCACAGACTTTCTCTGATCTAGATCCCAGGGGGTAGTCCTGGACGGTGCTACCTCTGACAGTGCTCCTGTATTGTCGGGGGTGCCCCAAGGGACTGTCCTGGGACCCATACTCTTTCTTATATATATACTCCAATCTGACCTAAATTCTGTCAGCTCCTGGGAAAAGACTTGGCTTATGCAGTTTAATGCAGACAAGTGTTTTACCATGAGGACCGGCAGAAGCAAATCTAAAATCAATGCATCTTACAATCTACCTGACCAGCCACTCCAAAGTACAGATTCTGTTAAATATCTTGGCCTAACACTTACTTCCGATCTTAAATTTAACTCCCACATCAACAATGTTACAGCAAAAGCTAATAGCGTTCTTGGTCCCCTGCGCAGAAACTTGAAAATTTCATCGCAGGCTGTCAAGACCCAAGCATATCAATCTTTAGTCCGACCTCACCTGGAATATGCCTCCACGGTTTGGAGCCTACATCTGAGAATATCAAAAAAGTGGTGATGGTGCAGAGACGTGCTGCAAGGTATGTCTGCCACCGCTGGCATAACACCAGCAGTGTTAGCGAGATGGTTAGCCACCTCGGCTGGGAATCCCTTGCTGTGCGTCGCAGTAATATGAGACTGCATACAATGTACAGAATAGTGGATACAACAATGGGAGATCCCTGGCAGAGGTGGTTGACCCTATCCACCAGACAAACACGAGGATTCCATCCGTGGAGGTATATTCCACTGAGCTCGTCAAATGACCCTTACAAATTATCTTTCTTACCCTACACTATACCAGTCTGGAACAGCCTCCCACTCCATGTTGTCTCCTCTTCGACACTAGACTCCTTTCGCCTACGACTAAATACTATGTAAACCGCAGGGGTTTTTAATTCACCTTTGTTTTCACTGCACAATTTTTGTTTTGCTGTAACCTCCTGTTTTCTCTTTGGGTTACAACTAGCACTCTTAACACCAGTTTCCGACACGAAATTTGTGCACATACACCACAGCGTGCAATGCTCCAAGAAAGGAGTGAACGCTGTCCACACGAAGGAGAGAACGACCAAGTAAATTAAAAAAAGCCTACTCCCAGGATCTGGTGGAACAGACTGCAGTAGAGGGGGCCCCGGGTGCACGCCCACTCTTTTTTGTGCCAAATTTTGAATTTAAGTCCCTTTAATTGGCCTAAATAGGAAAAAACACGCACTCTCTTTTTTAAAATTCTGCATCCGCTCCTGTATCGAGCTGGTTGTACTTTATTAATGCTTAAAGGCCCATACCCAGGTTTTAAAGTTTTAAAGTTTGAAATTGTGTTATATAGGCTGATATCATCGTTAACCCTTTGAGTGCAGGCGACGCTTTTAAGCGCATTCATACTGTTTTTCCACAACTAAAATTTGACAGAAATTGAACAAATATGCATGTATAAACCTTGAGTAAAGCCCCCATTGTGAAATTTAGCAGGTTTAATTTTTAAGTGAGGAGGTATTTTCCTTTCATTTGAAGTTGGCAATTGCGTGAGCAATGCCAACTTCAAATGAAAGGGAAATGTTAAGTAGTAATGAAGCACTTAAAGAGTTAATCTAGATCTACATTATCTTTCTCCACCTTCCATTTGAAAAAGATATGTAAGCCCTACCTGATAAGTGTGTAGGCCTATTTCGGAATGTTCATATAATTAATAACAACCATGTCTTTATTATAATGGCTTTGACCAAGCCGCTGAGTGTCTAGATGAAGGGTCTGAGGTTGATTTTTTTTCTTTGAAAGGATCAACACTGAGGAAAATCCCTTCCTTTTTGTCACAACACCAGCCACGAACATCCCATGAATATTACCTGTGTATTTTGGCGATGTACACGATGTCAACCAAGATGTAAAACATGTTAATTGGCCGAGTTCAGAAGTGTTGACCCTTCGTGTTTCTAAATGTGAGACCTGTAGGGAAAGCGCCGTTAAACTGTGGTTTTCTGAAAACATTGTAATGAAACTAGCAACGTCTTGGACGATGTGATACATCTCATACCTTAGGCCACACACTTATCCTAATACGAGTTAAGAACTTTTTGTCATAGATTACATTATAAGGAAATAATCAAATCGTTGACTCGATAATACTTTCCTGTCAAACATGGCGACGGGATTAAAAATGGGTGAATCTAAAAAACAAAAATGTAATGACCGACATTTTGTCATAATTTGCTTTTTTCGAAACCTGATTACGTTGCCAACGGATGTTTCTAAAAAGTTGTAATCTATCGGAATGTTGACTTCACTCATTCAAACACTCAAAAAGATCTAACAGAGGTAAAACTGCCAAATGTTTTCAGGTTCTGTCTCTTCTTGATGTTAGTTTCACCTTCTTCCAACGAACTGCTTGACGATAAAAACTGATCAACGTGGGAAATTTGTAAACAAATAAATCGAGACTTTAACAAAACTGTTTTATAATTAGAAACATGTCCGATGATATTGAAATTGATGAGTATGCGCTTCAAATAAAGGATGAAACTGAAAAACCCAGCTCCATTTGGGCACATGAAGATTTGGCTCAGGTAGGCTGAGCACGCCACTTGTCTTGACTCTTCAGTCTCTTGACTTGACTTTGTCTTAGACTTTGACTCCCAGTTTGAGTCTGAGACGAGTTGACTCTATTTTTAAATGTATTATCTATAGACTAGGCCTATACAGTATACTCGCCGTCAGATTAACCAGGATCGCATGATTTTCGGCGATTTCTCCGTCAATTCTAAACCGATTTTCTTCAAATTTTGCAAAGGCCATTTTCTATTCAAATCCTAACACTAACAGTAACAGCCCTGAAAATTTCTTAAAATTATATAGGCCCCTAGGCCTAGCGTATTTCAAAAGTTAGACCATTTGACATGTAATGAATTGAAATTAAGACGTTCCTCTTTAACACCATTAAACTATTTTTAGAATTTTATCACATGGCAAATGGTCTAACTTTTGAAATATTGAATATTATTTTGCGAAAATTTTACCCCTGTTAGGATTTTAATAGAAAATGGCCTCTGCAAAATTTCAAGGAAATCGGTTCAAAATTGACGGAGCAATCGCCGAAAATCATGCGATCCTGGTTGATCATTTTTAATTTGACGGCGAGTATAGATTAGATTAGATTAGATTTATTCAGTAACCATTGACATAGGACAAAAACATGATCAATAGTGCAAATACATAAAAATCATGGGTCGCCAATCATGGTCACCAGGGAATAAAACACCGAAAAGTTTCCTGGTGAGAATACTTATTTCCACGGCGGTCCCTTGATAGTGATCCATGATGTCGATAGCAAGAAATAATTTAGTCAATATAAATATATATATATATAATTGGTCTAACTGACCACACCAGAAATCGAAATATCACAGTAATTTGATAACAAGTCTACTCTCGCGGAGAGAAAACCACGCCGGAGAACAGAGAAAGGCTTACAACATGCAAATACAATTGGAAGCCCATCCCACGTCCCCCTGCGGTAGGCCTACACTTCCGCTAGAGTAGAATAAATACCTATATAAATATAGAAAATATGTTATAATATAATAACGGTTACTATGCTAATTTTAGACTTATACTAGTCTAAAATCATTTAAAATACTGAATATAAATAAAGTGAAAAGCTAGTAGTAAAAATATACTCTATCTTCATGTCTTTGTAACTCTGTCCACATGTGTTTTCTGACAGCATGTTTGAAGTGTTAAAAAGTTTTCTTGCATTCTGAGATGTACCGGTAGAAGATTCCACATTTTACTGGCTGAGTACCGAAAAGACTTGGCACCCGCAGATTTTACATGTGGTAGGGATTGCACACTTGTTCTAGTGTATCTGTCATGTTCTTGACTGACCATGAAAAATGAATCTCATGGTAAATATTTTGGGGCTGTTCCATGAATTATTCTAAACATGTTGTTAAGTTTAATTTGTTTAACGCGTTCTGAAACAGGTATCCAATTGATAATTTTGAATTCATTGAAACCAATATGCGTCCTTGGGGAGCAGTTCAGGACAAATCTTATTTTGAAGAATTTGAAGTTTTTGTTGGTAAATTTTCTGAAGACCACTAACCCATGCGGAGCATGCATAATCAAAATGACATTGAATAAGAGCTGATGCCAAAAGTTTCCTTGAATTTGTGTTTAAAAATTTTGCATGTCTCCATAAGAATTTGAGTCGTGAGTTGCCTTTCTTAAGAATATTTTCCGCAATATAATTACCATCTAAAGACTGGTCCAGATCTACTCCCAAATATCTCACACTCTTTGTAGAGGCTACCATGGTCTCACCACATGTAACATTCATTTCTGAAGAAATACCAAGTCTTTTCTTTGTACCAAAAAGTATTGATTCTGTCTTCCCTAAATGGATGGATAGTCTATTATCGACCAACCATCCATTCAGAGAAGAAAGTTCATTGCCAAGTTGTTGCTCAATTTTGTTGACATCCTTGCCAGAAACTAAAAGGGCTGAGTCGTCAGCATAAAGAATAAGTTGACACGAGACAGCAGCCTCCATGTCATTAATATATAATAAAAATAGCAATGGCCCCAGAATAGATCCCTGCAGTACTCCGCAAGGAACCACTCTGGGGTCAGAAAAAATACCATTAATTTCAGTTTTTTGATTCCTGCCTTTCAAGTATGATTCAAACCATTTAATGGCCTGAGGATCAAAACTCAGAGCCTTCAATTTTTGAAGCAAGATATCATGATCGACTGTACAAATGCTTTTTGCAAGTCGATCATGACCATGCCAGTATAAAAACCTCTGTCCATTTGAAAGCGAATCTGATCCGTCAGGTGTGTCAGACAAGTGTCAGTTGAAGAAGAGCTCCTGAAACCAGATTGAAAAGAATAAAATAATTTTTCTGATTTCATATATGATTCTTGCCTGGTCTTGAGTCTTATTGTACTTGTACTTGTAGGCTACTGTCTTTGACATTTGTATTGTAGTCTTGACACTGACTCACTGCCCCAGTGACTGTGTCTGTGACACCTGGACACTGTCTATGTGAGTGTGTCTGTGACACTGACAGTCTTGTGATTTCAAAGTTGTCTGATCAAGTCACAAATAACCTCGTCCTCAAAAGAGGCTGATTGCAATGCTTTTTATTTTGTTTGATTGGTTTAACAGGGCTAGACTGTAGACACTGACTAAGAAGTAAGTTACTAACTATTAAGTCTAAGTAAGTGATTAGACCTTTTTAAGGTCGGCCCCTACCTGCCCCCCAAATTTATCACTTGCCTGACTTGCCACTGACATGCATTGTTTGTTGTGACAGTCGCTCAAATTTAAAATTGTGCAAATTAAAGCTATTGCCCAGGGGGCCACTGGCACTGAGTGTAATTTTTTACTTGCCCCCACCTAAAATCGGTTGCTTTGGGCAATCGGGCAACCGTTAACTGTCGAGCCCTGTTTAATTGTTTTTGCGTTATAGCCTACTTTAAATTTTAGGCTATTGTAGGCTATTTTAGTTTTTAGCATAAAACGGGTGGTGTTTTAGTTAGGGCCTTAGGCCTATATCAATTATGATCGGAGTAGCTATTCGTACGGGTAGTCTAAGTTATACTATTTATAGTCTATAGGGCTAGGCCAAGCCTCCCTAGGCTAGGCCTAGGCTAATGGGAGTCAATAGGAGCCTGTCATTTCGTTGACGAGGCCGCCCATAGACTTACATTAATTATGAAGAATCACGTAGTCACGTATGATTAGCCACTGCCTTTTAGTTTTATGATGGCAGTTAGGATCAAAGCCTTATACATTTGACATCATGATATAGCAGACCTGCTGATTTCTTCAAGCAGTGTTAAATGATCACTATTTTATTATTATTAATCACCCATTTAACAAATTTGGCACATGCAATCACAAGATTTGAATGTATAAATCATGTAAATTGGCCCAAATTTTGGAAAGTGATTCAAGTTTAAAAAAAAAGTTAATGTTCCTCCTAAAAGGCGAATTTAGCGTTTTTTCCTTTTTTTTCAAATTTTTACACAACTTTTTTCATGTATTTCACCATCAACTTGCCAATATTAGGTCTATTGTCACATTTGAAATACCAAAATGATGGCAATTGTCGTCTCTTTCCGAATATATTCTTCGTTTTAAAATAACCTAATAACATAATCTAATTGGAAGTGCATGGGCGCTAGGCGTGAAGGCGTAAATTAGACCCAAATATTAGCACCTTAAAAAACAAAACACAACTTTTTCAAAAGCTTGTAATTTTTGTCAGTATTTATTTTTTTTGTCCCAAATTTTAGATTTAGATCATTAAGATGTTGTTTAGTAAAAAAAGAAATTAGTAACATGACATAATGTGGAGTGCTACCTGGGGAGTCTAGACAAAACAGCCAAAAACACACATTTTAAAGCCTCAAGTTTGCGATGCTTACCTTTTGGCCACCCTAGACTTGGTCTTGGACTTGGGTCCCTTGGACAGTCTTGGTAGCTCAGGTAGATACAAGGACTTAGCCAGGAAATGATAAAAGGAAGTCCAAATTTACTTTTTGTTGGGCCAGGACCGGGTCTGGGGTCCTCCCACAATGTAATTTTGTGGAATCTGGTGATATTTTTCTACGTACAGGCTGAAAATAGGCCGTCCAAAAGACGGCTGGACGGGTCTCTGGCTAAGTCCTTGGGTAGATATAGGACGGGCAAGTGACAAATAAGCTCAAAAGATGCATCTTGTGCCCCTGATGGCAATGCTTTTAATTTTGTCTTGATTGGCTAGCTACTGTCAATTTTCTATACCGGTACCGTAAAATGTGGGGGGGGTGTTAAAATTGGACGTTATTAAGCACAAGGGAACCAACCCACAACGAAGTCATTTTCTGTAAAATGAACTTGAAACTTGAGAAGCTGTGTTAATTCGGGAAATATAATGAGAGTTGATTGCATGGAATTATTAGAATAGTTGTTTGAACATGTACTCTAAGGAACATTTTTGTGATTGTGCTGATGATAGCGTCTGTGGTGCAGGCGTTCTAATGGTCGTGGTTCTGTTGTTAAAAATGATGAATCGCGTATTCCAATTTCGGACAATGGAAGTAACCAACATTTTTATATTGAGCCCATGTCGATCCGATACATTAATGCCCATTCCCCAATGAATTTATAATTTTTAGACCTTATATATCTGTCCCTGCATTATGATGAGAACATTGCAAATGAAATATTTTTTAGTATGTATACATGTAACGTGGACATATTATATGACGGAATTTTGCGTATTCTGTCACTGTGTGAAAAATGCTGATGGAGAAAGACGACCTGTTCCAAGACTTCAGCCCAACGTCTCCTCCATGTTTGGCTAGATTTTCGCTCCTCTCACCAATAATATAATAGGACGTATCTACAATGGCAGATCAAGAGGGGGGGGGTCAAGAGGGGTGTCCTGACCCCCCTTTCAATAACTATTTTGACGAAAAATCGACCGAAATTTTGAAAGCATCATTATTTTCCAAAATATAAGCGAAAACAATTTTGTTTGATAAGTTACTTATTATTATGTATTTTTTTGATTGGAGGACAACTGATTTTTCATCAGACCCCCTCCCCTTTTTCAAAATTCTGGATCTGCCCCGGTCTATGTAGGCCTTTTATAAAACACGAGGCCTGCATGAAGTCCTAATCATTCACCGCCATAAATTAGGTTAGAGTTTTTGCGGTCACAAATATTTAAAAAGTCGACTTGTGGTAGTCATTTTAAATTTCAGTAAAATCACCTGCATATTTCCAGATGGTGGGTAATGTGATTGTAAAATGTGATTTTTTCTGATTTCAATTTTTGAATTTTTGCGCCCACAAAAAATATGAAGTTCATCCATGGCGGCCATTTTGAATTTTAGTAGAACCTTTAAACAATCACCTGCACATCTCCATATCGTGGGGAATGTGATTGTGAAATTTTAATAATTTCTGACTTTAGGTTTTTGAGTTTTTGCGCCCACAAAAAATTGAAGTTGATTTGTGGCGGCCATTTTAAATTTCTGTAAAACCCTGAAAAACTCACCTGCACATCTCCATATCGTGGGGAATGTTATAGCAAAATTTGAATAATTTCTGACTTTAAGTTTTTGAGTTTTTGCGCCCACAAAAAATTAAAGGTGATCCGTGGCGGCCATTTTGAATTTCAGCAAAACCCTGAAAAAATCACCTGCACATCTCCATATCGTAGGGAATGTGATTGTGATTTCTGGCTTATTTTTAGAGTTTTTGCGCCCACAAACAAATTTGTGTTGATCTCTGGTGGCCATTTTAAATTTTGGTAGCATCTTTATAAAATCACTTGCACATCCCCATGTTGCTAGGAATGTGATGTTGAAATTTCAAAAAAATGACCAAACTAATTTTTTTTAGTTTTTGTGCCCACAAAAAAATTGAAGTTGATCCGTGGTGGCCATTTTGAATTTCAGTAGAACTTTGAAAAATCACCTGCACATCTCCATAAGGTGGGGAATGTGATGGTAAAATTTGAATAATTTCTGACTTGAGGTTTCTAGAGGTTTTGCGCGCACAAAAAAAATTGAGTTTTGGTAGCATCATTAAAAATCACTTGCACATCCCCATGTTGCTGGGAATGTGATGGTAGTAACAGTAAGTATATCAAAACGATTAAGTGTTATGCTAAAATATTAAACAATCGGTCCTCCATATTTCGCTGTCAGAAGAATGCAATAAAAACACAACATATCTAATGCTAGAATTTATACAGAACAATTCATCTTTCATATTTCATTGTCAGCATAACGTAATTGAAAGGCAAACAATCAATACTGAAATAATGAACACATCATCTTTGTAGTTCAAACTCTTTTTAAGACAGTAAACTATTAGGCCTATGTGATGTCTTACTGTCAAAACACACATGGCGACAAAGGTTGCATGAACATTAGAAATATAATTGCTTTCAACACATAAGGTCAAGACCTGAATATAAATCACTTGAACCTGGAGTAAAATATCGTTTTACACAAGGGAACCAACCCACATAAGGTGGTAAATGGTAGTTATTTATCTACCACTAGGGATTGTAATGGGACATATCATGTTTAAAAGGATCACTCAAATTATAGTTAATGTTACTTTTTGTAAAAATAAAATACTTTTCAAATAACTAACAATTTTTGCATTGTTAATTTCGGTAAAGAGAACCAACTCACAAATAGCAAAATGATTATGTATCGCATAATTACTTGTTACGGACACATAATTTCATGAACATATGTTCCATAATTGATAACAAGATATCATACTGCTACTTTTTCATGTTTTTCGGACAATCTGAATATATTTTACAGCTTTTAGCATTTTCATGTGTGGGTTGGTTCTGTTGTGCAAAACTCAGAATGGCCTATTTGTCATTTGTGGTTTGGTCCCAACTCGCTAGGCGGCGTGAAATTTTGTTTAATCGTCTAGGTCAATTTTTGGTGCACTGGCAACTTCATAAAACAAAAATCTCATTTTTTATAGTCATGTGGGTTGGTACCCTTGTGCTTAACAACGTCCAATTATGATAGCAGTCAGGATCAAAGGACATAGCCCTATACATTCATCATATAGCAGCCCTGCTGATTTTTGTCACCCGGCCCTATTTTAAATTTCACACTACATGTACTAGAGCACTAGAGCAGAGTGCTCTAAGTTCGACCATTTAAGGAAATATCTGTATTCCTGCCAGTTTCTGTAAGTTGTTTGAAAAAATAAATGTCTGTCACCATCATATGTAACTGCCACCTGGTGAATCACAATTTTTTATTGAGTTGGTGCTGCCGCCTAGCGACTCTATTATATTGGCGTGATATTTTCCCATGATGCTCCACTAGTCTACTAGCCAAAAAGTGAACCTAGAAATGGTGATTCCTGTAAGGTTTTATGGTTGAAATGGATTATATAGGCCATAAGGATCCAGAAACTGCCGGATGCTAATTCGCCAATGTGTAGCATTTTTTTTAATTAGCCTAATTAGCATATTAATTAGGTCAATCACTAAACCGCCAATATCTCCCTTAATAATCTACATAGACTTAATTTTGGTGTCTAGACCCATGTTTTCCCACACAAGGGATCAATTTAAAATTGTTAGACATCTCTTGAACAGTTATGAAAGCATGAAATTGACCTAATTAGCATATTAATTTGGTCAAACCACTAAATCACAATTTTTTTTTCTCTCAAATCCACGTAGAGACTTCATTTGGTGTCTACACCCATGATTGTTTAGCCTATAAAACCCATGTGCCACATTTTGAGGTATTAAGCAGAGTTACGACACCATAACATTTATCTAATTGACATATTCGAAAACCTGGGTGTAGACACTAAAATAAAGTCTGTATGTGTGGTGTTAAGGAAAAATTGACGTTTTAGCGGTTTGACCCAATTATTATGCTAATTATATAACTTGTATGGTCTATATCTTTGCTAAAGATCTCAAACCATATTATATTCATTTATTTGTATCGACAACATGGATGAAGACACCGCAATGAAGTATCCATGTGGATTATTGAGAAGAAATATTGGCGATTTAGCGGTTTGATTGATATGATTAATTAATATGCTAATAAGGTCAATTTCATGCTTTCATAGCTGTTCTAGAGATGTTTAACCATTTTAAATGGATACCTTGGGTTGGAAAACATGGGTCTAGACACCAAAATGATATCTCTGTCTAGATTATTAAGGAAGATATTGGCGGTTTAGTGATTGACCTGATTATTATGCTAATAAATATGTTAATTAGATAAATGTTATGGTGTCGTAACTCTGCTTAATACTTCAAAATGTGGCACATGGGTTTTGTAGGCTAAACAATCATGGGTGTGGACACCAAATAAAGTATCTATGTGGATTTGTGAGAGAAAAAAATGTGATTTAGAGGTTTGACCTAATTAATATGCTAATTTGGTCACTTCCATGCTTCCATAACTGTTCTAGAGATGTTTTTAAAACCATTTTAAATGAATCCCTTGAGTGGGAAAACATGGGTCTAGACACTAAAATGAGGTCTCTATGTATATTATTAAAGGAGATATTGGCGGTTTAGTGATTGACCTAATTAATATGCTAATTAGACTAATTAAAAAAAATGCTACACGTTGGCGAATTAGCATCCGGCAGTTTCTTGATCCTCGTGGCCTATAGAATCCATTTCAACCATAAAACCTTACAGGAATCACCATTTCTAGGTCCACATACAGAGCCAATGGGGGTGGCTAGTAGACTACACTGTCATGCTGTCGAACAAGTCTGTACTTCCCTGAATGATGAGATTATAATAAACCATTTTTCCCGAAATTCCCTTATTTCTTATTTTGCACATGCATGTCCAAAATAAGAAATATGGGAATTTTGTCTCTATATCTAGCCTAACTGGTAAATGCGCAGCACAAAAATAAAAAAACTTTTGCAGTTCCAGTCTATGGACATGTTTACATCATATGGTCATCATGGTCATATTAAGAAGCCAAAAATAAAATCACCGATTTTTTGGTGATTTTAGCCTGATTGAGTCCCTATATACATGATATAGTTTAAAATTCTATAAAAAAAAATTCAATTCTTTTTATTTAGCAGTTTTATATTAGAAGGTACTTTTTTTTGTCCCAAATTGTAGATTTAGATCATTAAGATATTGTTTAGTAAACATGCAAAGACATTAATTAGCAATATGACATAATGTGGAAGGGCAGGGGAGTCTAGACAAAACAGCCAAAAACACACATTTTACACTGTTTTAGGGCCTTATCAAGTTTGTGATGCTGACCTTTTGCATTCTGACCTCAGAGATTATATCTCTGATACCACATGCCTATTTTGCCGTAAGCACGCATGTCGATTGACCTGATGTATCAGCCATTACCATGCGAGAATCAGGTTTTGAATAACCATTCCTATAACCACGGAAATATTTACATGTTCACCTGGACTGATTATTGATCATTTTTACACTATTTCGTTTAATCTAATAGTTTGCTGCAGGTAATAGATATTTACTCTGTTCAGTTATTGATAAATTGAGCCATCGTAATTCGCATGTCATTCAGTAATTTTTACTTGCCAGTGTCTTGAATCCAATTGAAAATTATGTCAGAAAACAATAACATAAACCTTCTCACAACAGCGCGTAGGTAGAGAAAGTAATCCCTTGATGTTTTTTTATTTCTCTGTGAATAGAAAACTTATACGTGGCGGAGTAGTGGTCTTTTATATTTGCCATATAGGGGCCTACATCTAGGACACACAAGCGTACAGTAGGTATAACAACAAAACTGCTCGAAATTAGCTGTTTCTGTTAAAACCTGGCGCCTGCTTACAGAGATGCAGCGGGGGTTCACCTGAGCAACATCTATGTGTGGAAAGAGGACCTTTTGGCCACCCTACACTTGGTCTTGAACAACTGAAAAATTGCAAGTCGAGCTGGCAGTCTATTGGGGTGCGGTGGGCTGAAGCGCTGTCCTATCGTATCTTCTCACAAGTCTTCTCCTGGTATTACTCTCTCATTTATAATCTCATTTTCTTCAGTGTAATTAAAACTTGACCTGGTATCATTTGACAGGTATTATGATAAATATATAAAATATAAGAGCAGCTGAAGAACTGAGATACATATTACAAGAGGATGCACAAAGAATAAAATGGATTGTAGAGGGATGTTTTGCTGAGAGGGTGGCGGGGGAGGGAGGCGTGGTGGCTGCGCTCTATCCTACTTTGTGGTGGGTTGAAGTGCTGTCCTATTGTGTCTTCTCCTGGTATGTACTCTCTGATAATCTCCTCTTCAAGATTATCACATTTTGCCGACTTAGGGACCGAGATGATCCGGTGTGGATTGGACGGGGGAGTGGTGGTCTCACTGTGGATCGTCTTTTTTTCCTGTTCAGTTAGCATTACCTGTTGCAATTAGCCCTGAACCAGTCCCGGACACTTTGAGATGGCTCCTTAGCCAGGCAACGGCTCTGCTAGCAATAGCACTTATGAAAAAAAGTAAAGAGGGGCCGGAGTTGTCAGATATATATATATATGTGTGCTTTTCCCAATCATGTAATGTCTGCGCAAAGATGTTTGATGGCTTGTTGATATTAGAATAGCTTTACTGAGAAGATGGAAACCTTTATATTGAGACACATGTATACCTGTCGATGTACAGTAGACCTCATGTGCAACCTTTCTAAAAGAAAATGGTGAAAAACGAAGAAAAGTGGGAAAAGAAGGAAAATATGTTTTTCGCAAGAAAATAATTAAAGAAAATATTAATTTTTTTCAGAAGAAAATATTTTGGGAAGAAAATAAATGCAGACAGGCCTCGGAGATCCGTCCTCCGATGTCTTAAGTTTACTGGGTCGAAGCCAACCTCTCCCACATTGAAAAAATATTGAGTCATACTTAGGACAACATTTAATCTCGTGTGTAGCTGCTAGTTGAGCAAGATTAATTGATTTGACCTTCAATATGTGTGTTGTAGATTTATCAGTACCAAAATGTTTGATTTTTTATGTATCCTGTAATCAAATATTTTAAAATTAAATCTAAGTATCTAACAATTTCTAAATGTATCTGACCTCTGTGAACAGCTAGTAATTATTCACACGGCCTCGACCATTTCGAACACAGCAATTTCATAGATCATATGCTCTAAGCCGTGAATAGTTGTGTTTCGGTTAGCATGAAGTGTCAAGGCCCATCAAAGCGTTTATTGTGTTTACCATCGCAACACGACTGCAATATGAAGCCCTACAATAACAGAAAAACAATAATCGCACATTCGGCAACCATGGCAACATGAAAGTCAGAGTAATAAGCCACCTGCCCAAGTAATGATATGCATGGTGCTATACAAAGTAGAAAGTGTTAGATAATTTGATCATGGCTGTCAACACCTGAGCTGATGAGTCAGAGTGATATTGCTTGGAGTCATGTCGACTTGAATATGAAAAAATCATAGACTCGCCTAAAGTAACATTTGAAACAGATTAAATAATTACTTCTTTGTTCTTCTACTGTGATAAACATATTTATTGTATAAAAGACACGGTTGGTTTATGGTACCCAGCAGACACAAGACGTTGAAGCAATGTTGGTTTGACGCTGGTCCACCGTCTACGACGCTGAATCAACGCTAAACCAGCATTGTTTCAACTTCTTGTGTCTGCTGGGTAGTTTTTCTTTTTGCAAGGTTGCACATGGTGCCTACTGACACTGTATGCATTTTTCGTAACTAACTCAAATTGACCCATATTTTTTCTTTCAAAATCAATGATTCTATGTTTATTTACACAACTAACGATGCATTTAAAAATTAAGTTTAAATGTATTATAATTAATGTAAAATGCTCAAAGATTGACTATGTTTATTTAAATTGTGAGCAGCAATTTATTATGATTCATGCGATTACATCGTATCGTATTGTACACATAATTGATTTTTTTTAAATGGCTTTATTGATGTTCAGAGTAGATTAAAAATAAAAAAGACAAATAACCAAAAGTGTTATAATTGTAACAAAGTTCTGCAAAAAAATCTGTAAACCACGTTATTGGCCTTATTTGTAACACTAACTGAAAAATGCAATTGATTTGAAATTTATGTTTTTTCTATAAATGTTCTACAAGTAGCTATTTACTTCCAGTAAAATTCCTACTTTTAAAGTAAAAAATCAGGTATATTTTCTACAGTTTTTTGTTAAAAAGTAGCTGGAAAGCCTGACTACATTAATTCTATAAATATAATCTTCATTGATTTTTGAACAGTGTGAATGGCTGCGATAGTGTGATGATTACTCAACTGTAAACAGGTGGTATGAGGTGTGGGGCACTGTCACCTGCTCACCACCCAGCACTGACAAGACATGGCCAACGTCAATTTTAATGGTGTCCCCCTGACTGCAACACCAGCCGAACATTAATCCAACACTGAGTAAACATATTGTGTTTGCTGCACGTCCTATGGTATATTCTCTCGCTACCCCGTAAATATAAGGTGAAAATTGTTCGTATTTGTTTTATTTGAAACTACGCATTTGCAAATCTTGATGTTTAAACACACAGTTTGTTCCCAAAAACTGATTCAAACGGCTGATGAAACCATTCTAATTCTGTGACGAAACGGATTAAAAAACGACTATTGTCGTGCTTAGCGGTTCAAGTGTTAACCTTACAGTGTCGATGTTGGGCCATCGTCTTCCGCGCTGTCTCGACATATACATGTAGCCACCATAAGGTCAGCTTCTCAGGTTGATTGTATGATATGTGAAAACGCATGACTTATACATACTATAACTGTATAACGCCAAACTCAACAAATACAGAACGTTTACCCTATGCTATTTGAATTTTGTTTCACCCTTTGTGATGCTGTCCCGAAATTGAACTGCCATGATTCCTGGCATCAAGAAACTGTGCGGTCCCCGATCAAATTTGATAACAATTGTTTATTTTAATCACATAGGCCTACTACATGTATACCGTATACTGACGAAACATTCTTTGTTTGTGTCTAGTATACCGGTACATAGTATAATTGGTTAATAACATACGCAGACGCGCCCCCTCCTTTTTTAAATCATGGATCCGCTCCTGACTACCGCTTACTATTAATTAGACTTGCGTGAGTGTACAACTGTGCGCCTGTCATGTTGCCAGAGGGAAATACCTCCTATTTTTTTTTATTTTTTCATTGATAAGCAGTTCTGTATCATCTGATATTGCTGTGACATCATTAGCAATATCCATAGCACAACGTCTGTGATCTTTCACTCTGATCTGCCTTTCACCTTTTCTGGTGTCTGGATTTGTGGATCTTGTTTTTCTGGTGTGATATTCATGCACTTTATATATATCATAGCCACCATTAAGGTTGGCATGCTTTCTACCAAGGCTACCAAGGCTATTGATCAATCAGAAACTCTTATTGTTACAAGCCAAGGTGTTAAGCCTATTATTCCCAGCTTTCACCTTAACAGCGGACCGGCGATATCTGTTAAAGCAGCTGTTCTGAATGCTCACTCTGTGATGAACAAAGGTGATACTGGCATCCGCACGCATGCCTGACCCCCGTCTTCATTATTGAAGTTTGGCCAGTATTTGGAAGAAGAAGAAGTTACTATTAAACACTACATTGAGGACAACAAGCTGGAGATCGTGGCTCTCACTGAAACCTGGCTGAGCAATGACAATGGAGACCAGAGATATGTAAAAGAAATGACGCCATCCGGCTACAAGTGTGGTCATAAATCTCGCAAATAGAGTGGTGGAGGTGTGGCGCTAAGTACTATGCAAGGCTGGCATTGGCATTACTATGCATAGACGATCAGCAAATTTCGACTCATTTGAGTGTCTCAAAGCTACTTTAACTTCGGGAACTGTTGTACATTTAGTTGTTATCTACCGCCCGCCGCAATCGCTTTCTGATAATAAACTCCTTGACGAGTTTGCCACTTATCTGGAGAGCCACACTGACATTAAACATCTTGTCATTGTGGGTGATTTCAATGTTCATTCGAATGTACCAACAAATCCAACTACCACCCACCTGGGCCACATCCTGGAAGATATGAACCCTGTAGAGCACGTGTCAGATGCCACGCATATTGCTGGACACATATTAAGTATTAAATATTAAAGCATTTATAACGCACCACATAATATCTCATGTGATCCATGGGCGCCGAGGAAAACAAATGTGTCACTGATATGCTTTACACCATTAGACTATGATGTGCTTCTTCAAACAAATATTTCTTTAGGGAGTGCTTGAAAATGTTGAGGTCGTTAATATCCCTCAGTGATGTGAGGAGAGAGTTCCACAGCTTTGGAACAGCGATCGCAAAAGCTCGATTGCCAAACGTCTTGGTGAATGAATGCGGTTGAATTGGACTACTAGTATACGTCATAACTAGGAACTCAGACATTGCTGACATTTTATCTGACACTTTGAATGTGCCTTCACTAAGTACTGACTGACCACCACGCAGTTTAATTCATTATGCGACTGTCAAAACCAGATAGTGTCAAGCAAGTGATCCGGTACCGTAGTCTGCGGAAGATCAATCACAATGAGCTGAGATGTGACATGCACCAGTTGTCACACACCCAGATGATTCTATTAGATCTTACTGCCCGTTTTTGACACCATTGACCACGAAATCCTGCTAGAGCGTCTCAGAGTGAGCGGAGGTGTATGTGGCACAGCCTTGGCATGGTTTAGGTCTTACCTGGCTGGCAGGTCGCAGTCTGTGAGGATCCACAATACCACATCAAAGCCGAGATTGCTCAGCTACAGTGTGCCTCAAGGCTCTGCACTAGGGCCACTACTGTTCACATTATATTATGCGCCAATAGCAAGTATAGTGCGGTGGCATGGACTGATCGCTCACTTGTACGTAGAAGGCACTCAGCTATACATCATGTTAGACCAGGATGATGCTACAGAGACCATCAAGCGGATCGAAGCCTGTGTCATGGAGATAAAGGAATGGATGGCTGACGAAAAGACGCTCTCGTTGCTGTTAGCATGGTTAGTGTTACTGACACCTACAGTGGGACCCCTCTCCAGCATCAGCAAGATTATTATTGCTGACAACAACATCACTCCATATCCCTCAGCTCGCAACCTTGGTGGAGGCGCATGTCAACAGTGTTTGCCGCTCTTCTTTTTTCCATCTGCACAACATCAGCAGCATTCGAAGAGTGCTGGATGTGAAGACAGCTGTCATCATTGTCCAGGCCCTAGTCATTTCCCGACTTGACTAGTGCAACTCTCTGCTATGTGGACTCCCATCTGTACTCATAAAGAGGTTATTAGCAGAGGGTGCTAAATGTAGCAGCTAGAGTGATAGCTAAAGCCGACAGAAGGGACCATATCTCACCAATTCTCTTCAAACTTCATTGGCTACCGGTCGAATTCCGCATAAAGTATTAGATCCTGCTATTGACATTTATGTGGCCTCGCCCCAACATACATCACAGAGCTGTTAGTGCCATATACATGTACACCTCCTAGCACATTGCTCTCAAGCAAATATCCAGAGATGCTGCCTCTCGAATCTCGTTCCAGTCTATGCTTGTCCTGAAAAAAAATGTTTGTTGTTTGTTTTTGTTGCACTTAGCCCTTATGTGTTTGAAATTATTCCTTCCACCATACCACAAGTTATTGCTTAATTAATGTATCAACAGGCAAGGGCACCGCACCATTTATGGTTTTATAGAGTAGACTTAACCTGGTACTGGGTACTGGGATGATTGCTAGTAGTAGTACTTTTTGCCACCATCTGGGGAGGTCTGTTGGATGCTGTGTACGGCATTGTACGGAAGCACTAGTCTACAGCAATCATCCAAGGGCAGCTGCAGCCTCCTCGTATCTGGCTATAATCTTCGGGCGGATTGCCAGTGGCGTACCCTGGTTCCTCCGCTCAACAGCGGAGCCAATGCAGCACCCGCATCAGTGCTGGCGCTAATGTAGGCTGTGGTAGCCTTAAATAACCGGCAATAGCGTGTTTGACATTAGGTCTCTCACGTGGGATGAATGGAGTTACCCAGAGGGAGTGATCCTTCCTATTGTTACTCTGGGGACTATTCGACCCGAGGATAGCGGAGCTGCGCGAAATGCCACAGAGTTTCATCATTAAATTGTACAGCGAAACTCAAGTCTCCGACCGTCTGGGCATGTCTGGGGGTATATCCCATGCCCAGATCCCCTTATCAGGCGAGCGAAGGAAAACGCTCTCAATAACCCACCATGCCCTATCACCCCCACCCTCACATCATCATCTGTACATCATTCATCTCATCAACTGACTACAACGTTTTTATCGTATTATAATGTCACTTAAAGGTGTAGTCAACTGTCAAAATTCGCGGGACAATGGTCCCCCAGAAGGCAATAGTGCCCGTGGGTAAGCCAAGGCCCTATTCCATAATAATACTAAATATGCGTTTCATACCCAAAGCCTCATTAAGAGCCAGTTCTCAAATCACAGCAAGTTCATATTTACTTGAGCGACATCTATGAGTTAATAATTCAAAGCCCTTGTCTTTTGCCCCTACTTGGTCGCCTACTTGCAAACAAACTGACTGTATTACTGGGGGATTTGGAAACTGCTTGACCCCCAAGTTTGTATTGTCACCCAGTAAACACAAAACATT
The DNA here is from genome assembly GCA_964017125.1 of Flabesymbios commensalis. Lineage (NCBI taxonomy): Eukaryota > Metazoa > Annelida > Polychaeta > Terebellida > Flabelligeridae > Flabesymbios > Flabesymbios commensalis. Next base: position 38,211,939 of record OZ024909.1, read on the forward strand.
TGTATGACTTTATGCAATGTTGGACCAACGTCGAAGACGTTGGGCCGACATTGCATAAATGTCATACAAATGTCTTGCGTTTGCTGGGCAGGAGGACTTTCTCTCAAACATTGTACATTTATCTAATGTTGGTTCAATGTTGGGCCAGCGTCGCAGACGTTGGCCTAACATTAAAACAGCATTTGATCAATGTCTCGTTTGAGTAGTATCTTGTAATCAGTTCAGTGGCTATATTAATGCCGTCAATCTGTACTCAATAGGCTACTGTTGGCTTACACTTGACTGTCCCAGGCATGCGCATTTTAAAGCTGAATGATTCTTTAAAAGACCTTTTGTGCCGAAAAGTGACATAAAGCAATGATTTACTACTACTACTCAACCTGGTTAGCTTGCGTCTATGTTTCGATGAGTCCAAGCTGAGCTCAGGTACTGCACGATAGTAATAATAATAATAAACTTTATTTACAGAGTGTAAATCATTTTAGTACATCATACATTTGGTCAATTTCTGTGTATACCTCCGTACTCACGAACTTGGACAGGTCACTGGTGCAAGGGCTTCTAATAACTTTCATAGTATTCATCGTGTTATATAATTATGTAGTGCTCTTCAGTTCTGGAGACTGTCAGTTGTGCCTGGGTTTGCAGAGTCCGGAGTGCATCACATTTAGAAAATATGGACCGTATACATTTTACTGGAAATGTACTGCTATTTCAAGGATGTGAATGTGTTTATCTCGTTATTTGTAAAATCATTTTTAGTGAGGGCGTCGTGTCCAGCTCATCTGATTCTATTTTTCTTACTGACAGTTACTTTAACCGACTCGGAATGGGGCCAGTGCAACATACATAAATAATAATTATAAGCTAACTATGTAGTGTAGCTTTTCAGTGTTGTTAAAAAAAATTTTTATTTGTTAAAAATTACCTAATCATCATGCTAGAATTTTTTTATGGACAATTGATAAAATTCTTCGTTCTTTCCCTGTGACCCTCTGAGTGATATAATTCTAATTTCTATCAAAAAATGTCTGAATGTTGTCAATGAATCATGGTGGCGCATTAACCTCCAGAAAATAAGTTTGCCCTAACATTCATGGGCACTACGCATACATTTTATATCAAATATTCCTAATAGATTTGACGTCGCCGGATATAATTATTGTCGTAAAAAACAGTTTCCAATTTATTCTATTCTATATAGAATATAACGTATGAGCGTATTTATTTTAAGGACCCCTTAGAATCATACATGTATACAACGTCAACAAATGTTCATAAACAGTGTTTTCTACAGAGGAGTGAATTCGCTTTCACAACTCAAATGGGTGGCTAGCAGTTGAAGGGTTATAGGATCATACAGACTCTTATCAACCCTTTAAGCCCTCACGATGCATTAAAGCATCATTTTAGATCCCTGAAAACACACTTATTTTTCTTAAAACTAGGGGTTTTAGAATGAAAATTTCCATGAAACTGGCTTACTAATATATGATAATTTTCTTTATTTTTTTACCCAGTTCAAGTCATCTTCGTCCACTACAAGTCGAGAATTGCGAGAATTGCGACTGCAATTCGCGGCTTGTAGTGGATGAAGATGACAATGGTAAATTCAGGCTTGAAAGGGTTAAGAACCACTTGTTACGTAATGATTGTATTCACGTCTAGTGATTACACTTGTGTGCGTTAACCCTTACAACGCTGAAAATACTTTTATATAAACTACTGAGACTAAATTGTTTTTATCAATTTGAAATAATCATACATGTCTTGGTTAGCTCTTTTCGCTTCATTTGAATACCTGTGTTATTTAAGCTTATATTCTTTCAGTGCAGGAACCGTATTTCGTCTTTAGACGGACGTCTAAATACGGTCCCCGCGCTGAAAGGGTTAATCACCGTTAAACCGCAAATCCAGAAAAGTTGGCCCATTGTATGTTTGATGTTCGCCCTCCGTCTGCGACGCTGGCCCAACATTAAAGATAGAATAGGTCTCGTGTTTGCTGTGAATTGGTTTTCACAGTGTGCATGTACATCGACAATCCTCAGGAGCATTTGAGCTGGACGTGTCTTATCCCTTACAGCGCGGGGATCGACTTTAGTCGTCAAAATCTGACTTCTACAGACGTCAGATTCTGACGACTAAAGTCTATCCCCGCACTGTAAGAGTAGAAATATTTCTAATGGCCGTAGACACGTAACATAGGTATTCAAATGAATCGGAAAGAGCTAACTAAGACATTTATGATGAGTTCATGGTGGAAAAAAAACTTTGGTTGCGATGTTTTTTTCACAAATTAATTCAGCGCTTTGAGGGTTAACACTTGAAGTGCTAATCACGTTTTCCATCTTTTATTTGTCCTGCAAACAAGAACATTTCAGGCAGAAATGAGCACTTAATTTACTAGACTGGCATATGTTTTGATTCAACTTTTACATATCGCACCCTTAGTGCTGAAAGGGTGTAACTGCTACTTTACAAAGTGGCAGTTACACCCTTTCAGCACTAAGGTGATGATATGTAAGTAGCCTAAGTTTTACCCACTTGAAATTGTGGGACGCGGTAGTGAGACACGACTTCCAGTGGATAAAATAAAGAAATATGATAACTTTGCGTTTCAAGGGCTAGCACAAGCGGATCGCATGTGTAGTAGGCCTATGCAGCTAACCATGCTAACCAGCAAACACGAAATCGTGACCCGGTGCCGACTTGATGTCGCACCACTGTCGCAGATGATGGCCCAACATTAACCTGGCACTGATTCTACGTTTCTTGTTAGCTGGGTAAACATATAAGCCTACATGTAGGCCTACATAGTATGCTAGCCCCTGAAATCGAAAGTCAACTTCCAGCGGGAGAACTTAAGGACCAGGGTTATGTGGTATGGGATTGGTGACGTCAAAAACTAGCCTACATAGTCATTTATTAACCCCTTGAAATAATACCTAGATCTAAAATGGTTTACGCCGATGTAGGCCTATATAATCATGTATCTAAGAATGATAGATATTATGGAGTAGGCCTATAGTCTGCTGGTTTACTATTCGAGGTCGGAATGGGGATTTTTTTCAATGTAACATCGCATATGTGGTAGGCCTACTATCTGGGTTATGATCTCGAATGGTGTGCTTACAATTTTCATTAAAAATTAATAATGCATTCAATAATAAACTTATCGCCCATTAGGCATATAGGTCCTACCCGTCGTTATAAAAATAACAGCAGAAGATCAAGTTGATTAAAATTTGTATTTGATTTCATAACTCAATTTCACTTTATCACTTGTTGCGGTATCATACACAATGTTATATGTAGGCCCTACCATATCATACAGTAATAATGGTACACATAAGTTTAGTCAAATTTTGCATCGCGAAAATATTTTAAACCGTCACCAGTTTACTGCGTGATGTCAAGAATATTTGATTTGATTTGATTTAAACTCAATCAGCTTTTTTTATTGACGGGCAACACTGTGTTAATACAGGAGCTCAACTCTCTCCCTAGAAAGAGGAGCACACCCTCACATTATAGTTCCCAATTATAAAGTCTTGTCATTTTCCATATTTCTTTCTTCCCATTTTTCAAATACATTATATTTTTCCAATATTTCCCCATTTCACCCTTGTGATAATACAAGATCTCATATTATCTTGGTGATGTGTAAATTTAAGGCTGTGATTTTTGTGAGACACCTGGTGAGAATATGAATTTATTTTTGAAGAGCCACCTGGTGATTATTATGCAACTACATATGTAAACAAACATGGCGTTTCTGAGGTTTTTGTGATAGAATTCGCTGGTAATTCCTAGAAATTCTACATGACATCATTCAATTTAGCGTCTACTATTGAGTGAAAATAATACTTCTGGCTCTTGCATATCTGGATATTTACAATACTTATCAATAAATGGCTTTAATTCTGGTGTAGGCCAATTCTGAAACTGTTACTTGTATTAGAATAGTGCGGACTGAACGTATTATCGTCTCAAGTTCTCAAGCCCAAGGACCCATTAAAATCACGCCGTGTACTGTACCACTGACAACCAGTAAGCCTACCAGTACTGTAACATTGAGTATGTGGAGGTGTGATACACCTGATAACACCTGGCTCAGTTGTGATCGATGATGTCAACACGTATTGATCAATACACTGTATTGTGACCGTGGTTACTGACGCGTCCATGCTTGTTGGCACTGCCACCCGCGCCGGCGGCGCTCAGTGACAGCTGACTGACAGGGAATTGAAAGGAGAGGGGGAGACGTTTACCCAGATGGTGCATGGACTGTTGACCACACTTTGCAGTCCATTGAAATTAAAATTTGACATAGGTCTATTTGTAATTATATTATGTGTGATGGAATGCACAACAATAGACTACCGTTAACCAGTTGGCAGAACAGTCTGCAATCACCATTACTGTAGGCATACACTACAGAGTAACAGACTGCGCAGTGACAGTGTGCCAATCATAAACAATGGATAAATTAGCCAGTAGGCCTAGGCCCTAGGCTTAGCTGGAATGAGGATAGACATTTTAGTGCAAGATCTATACTCTGGAAAATAATTGTTTTACTGCATCAAAATTCAAATTATAAGTGAATTGATAATGAAGCTGCAACTGGAAATTGTGGCTTCTATAGCCATTAAAGGTAAAACACCATGGCCTGCTATCTGTTTCATGGGGGATGCAGAAAAAAAGCTGGCATTAATTGATGATAAGCATATCAACTACCTTTATGAATCTGGCAAACACAAAAAGGCATCATCTAAACTGAATGAGATGTTATTGGATACATTGCAAGTCAACCACTCAGCTGATGGATCTATCCTGGTCGGTATGCTCAATAATAAACAAATATATTTATGGCACAAAGAGCGGGACATCATCTGGAATGTGGCTGCGCTGCCAACATTAGCCAGACAGTCAGAAGCTATAGATAAAAGGAACATATCATTATTTGTCAGTAATACAGGAGGACGAATTATACTAGTTGTCAACTGCAATAAAGTGTTTTTGTGGGAATCCAGCACAAATATATTACAAACTTGCAGAAAACAGAAAAAATCAAATAAACATGCTGCACAATTAGCTGGTCATTGGGCAGCGATTACTCCAAGTGAACCTGAGTTGCTGTTGGATTATCAAACTGAAGAGGGAATAGTTGACACCAGATTTTACATTGATAAATATCTGGGAGATTGCTGCTCCTGTTCTATCATTTTTACGGCTGGAACTTCAATAAGAATCACAACACTTCAGCTGCGGTGGCCATGTTCACAAGAAGCAACCAGCGTTACTGGAGCCCAGTTTATTGCCAACTGGAATACATGCGAGCAGGAGATTAATAGCATTGTTCCGGGTGGAAACCTAATTCCTCAAAGAGGAGCATATGTAGCACGTCTATCACCAGATGGTAGTCTGCTTGCTGTTGCTATCAATCAAGCCAGCTCCCACATGAATAGATTGTTATATGTCTCCCCAGTAACAGGAATTATTGTGGCCACACAGATGTGTGGCAGTGGCGTTAGAATGCCTGTAACCATCAACTATAAAAATTATTGGACGGCTGATTTGTCATGGAGTGGAGACGGATTATATTTAGCCTGTATGATGAACCAAGGTACATTGTGTATTCTCCCGCGACTTGGAGATCCTGTTCCACTTCAGACACATGGCTGCTCCATACACATGGGTCCTAAGCCTTTTCTACCACTCCACCCTCTCATTACGGTGGAAAGCAGCAGCAAGAAACAACCTGATTCTAAATTGATCAATGCGACAGATCCATTTTTGCAACATTTTTCTGTGAAAACTCACCCTACTCAGCCTGTGATCATTTGTTCAGATGGATATATGCTAACAGTTCTTCGCCTCGAAGCTCAGTACACCACATGCCTTCAGCTGTCTTCAAATATTCTTGATGAAGCCAATGAGTTCATGAAAGAAATATGTCAGTCTTGTCCAGAATTATTTCAAAATATAATATCCCTTTCTATAATGGGGCCAAACGAAGCCAAACTAAGAAACCCTGTAATTCAAAATACATGTGCTCCTGTCCCACAGCGCGCTTCATATTTTATAGAGGAAATATCTGATAGTTTGGATATGGGAGATGAAAAATCTGATGGTTTTTCTCAAAATGAGAATTACTTGATGAATGATCTCTTGTCTAACATGCAGACAGGTAGACTTGTATTTGGTGATGCCCAAAACTTGAATCAGACATTGGATTTTGCCAACCTTGATGATGGCACATGTTTCTCATATAATGGTGATGTGGATGAAAGTTTGACACATGTGGAACAGTCTTTGTTAGGGTGCTGGGCACTGCTAGCGTCCCACTCTGGTAGCTGGCTACTTTCACATGAAGAGGTGGCATTTAAATTGGTAACAAACACAATAAAATTGATGAATATGCGTCTGTGTACTGGTAGTACCCTTTCAGGAGAGCAAGATGGGGTTCAGAAATGCTTCTCTCTTGCGAAAGGAGTGCTACAGCTGATAAATCTGGATATATTGAATCAACATCTTTCATTAGCAACAATGAGGCTAATTCGCGGAACTCTTCATCTTTTTCTTGCTGCCTCGAAAACAGACTTTTTGCAAACTTACAATGCTCTACATGCATGTTATCATATACTGAGGTTGTCAGAAGCACTTTTTCTCACCACATATTGCTATTCAGATAATGTAAAATTTACATGTCCAGGTAGGAAAACTGACAAAGAAAAGCTGATTTTACAAGGCAGTGGAGCTAGCCAAATTTCTCGCCAGGGCAATCTTCATTTACTCTCAGCTGTTAGGACAGATCTAGCAAAACAAGCATCTGAACAATTTTGTACTGATGCTAGATTTGGTGGTTTATGGTTGTCACTATATTACCAATGTTATTTCTTTATTAAAAATGCCTACCAGCAAGAATTTAAAAGTCCACATGTGAAATATGCTCGCCATCTTTTAAAGTTATTGCAGTGCAAACTTCTTGTTAAAAAATCAAAACCCATTGTTTCTCTGAAACGAAGGCATCATGTGAGTGTTGTGGATGGCCTGAATCTAGATTTAGCACTGGGTACATGGATGCAGAAACTAAAATCCCTATCGCTGGGACGCTTACTAGGTATTGAAGGAACAAAAGGACTACATGGCCTCTTTTATTGCCTCGTACTGCAAGGTGATGTATATCGAGCGATACTGCTGGTAGAGCTACTTCTACATGGGACAAGTGTCATGGATGCAGTAACGCTCAGCTGCTCTTCTCAAGTTGATGACACTATTCTGGACCGTCTGAATGACTTGCCCCTGGTGCATGAGAAAAGGGAAAACCATCCCATAGCCTTAATTTGTAAACCAGCAGTGCGACATTTAATAATGACGGTATCTCGCTTCATGGCTTCTTACTTCACAAGCAGAGCCTTATTTATCTGCCCTCCTCAACACCCTGAAATGTTACCACCACTTCATGTGGAAAATCATGTGGATCAAAGAGTTATCTACATCTCACAAAAGTGGTTTGCTTGTCAAGTGAGAGAAGCTTCTCTGGAAGAGGTGTGGACACCAAATCGTGCCATTCATTATCTGCTACTCTGTGGACTTATTCCAGAGGCTGTCTGGTTCACTAACAATTTGGGAGACTGGAAGGCCTCAATTGTGCTGGCTGCTGCACATAATGCACATAAGATGATCAGTCCAAGAGTTTACAGTCGTGAAGCAGATGAAGATTGCCCAGATATCTACCTTCCTCCTCCACTGTCACCAACAGTCATTCTGACAGATTATGTTGATCTGGTAATTGAAGCTCTCTCCAGAAAAGACAATTTAGATGACACAAAACCTGTGGAGTCTGTACTTGAACACTTTCTCTTGGCATCCACGATTTCCAAGGTAGATGCACTGCCCCATATATTAAATAATATTATTTCCATATTAAAAAAAATAGCCTTCGAAATACCAGCAATTGTTCCTTCAGCATTTTATTTACCTGCTCCTCCAATATACTGTCCCCAGCCTGTGCCAACTGATAAAGATATGACTGAAGATGAGAAAGCAGAATGGGCATGGCGAACTAAAGCTAGTCAACTTATTCAGCTAATGTTTCACATACTTAGGGCATCACATCTTTGTCTTCCAATTTCCAGAGCCTATGTCCACAGTGTCATGGCTGCGTTCAAGAAGACATTGAAATTACAACCTCCTGGTTATATGTCGGACACGGTAATAGATATTCAAGTAATACAAGAGAGTTATGTTACAGCTGCCTCTGGATTGGATGCTGTAAAACAACATCCATCTGTTGTTCAAGTTTTGTCCAACTTCAGGGACATGTGCTCTTTCACATGGATGTTCTATGTCAGAGATAGACTTTCTTTTCTTTTACGAAAGAAACACCATTTGATGGAGAAAAAACTCCAGGGACTTAAAGTGGGGCACCAGACATGGCATGAGCATTGCCAGGTTACACTTAACTGGGCATTACATCTTCTACCATTCAGTCGTACTATGCAGGATGATGAAGGTGAATTGCAAATCAGCTCTCTTTCCCTTATTAATGAACTGACAGAAGATAATGCTAAAGTTGCTGTCCTCGCACAACACTTTCACAATATAGAAGGTTTGCCTCCAACTGTCTTAAGCAGGCTGCAAGCTATATTGAGGTCATGGCAAACGCTTCATACAAATTATGTAGGCCACGAGAACACACAGAAAAAAAGAGCTAATGTAAATAAAGTGCCCCTCTCTGTCAGCTATGATGACCAGGTGTTGAAAATACAGAGTATTATCAGAAAGAAAATTAAAATGTTTGGAGAGTACGAGGAATATGTGTTTGATAATGTACCTGATCAAACATATCTGACCCCTTGTGAGAATAAAAGTACTATTGGTTCTCGACCATTTGAAAGTGAGGTCGATTTTCTTCGGTTCCTTGATACCTTGTATGCTGTTTCTTTCAACGGGGATGTGAAATTTGAACAACAGAATTCAGAGAAGATACCACTAGTTTTACCTTTTGCTAATGCAGTGCAGGAGGAAGAACTTATTAAAATCTCTGATGCCAATGTCACGAGAGCAGACCATCTGAACCATGATGCTGAAGGTAATCATTTTGATTTTGTTGGCATCGACTATAAATCTCATCTACAATACCAATCGCCCAAACCTTTCACTTCAACAGGACTCTTTAATATGCCTGCTAAGGAATCGGATAGCGTTAAAATGGAACTGAGTCCTGTTCATAAAAATAGATCGGTCATGCCCAGTGTTGTGGAAGCACTGTCTTTTACAGTGCCTCAAGCTTGTGATTTGGAAAATTTACATTATCCAAGAAAGTATAGAAGGCTGCATAAGCAGGTTGCCTGGTGGCAAGGCTGGGCTGATAGAACACATTCAGTGATTAATAAATCTGACATAGATGTTAGTTCACCCTCAAAGACACCAGCAACATTCAAAATCAACGTGAACACTGAAGTGTTGGTGTACAGTCTGTGGCAATTCGAATTTGCAGGTAATGCAGCTGAACGTGTTTATACATCAAATGGAAGGAGTTTAAAGACAAGACATACAAATAAGTCATCATCTCCTGCTAGACAACGTGGACAAGGCAACACTAATAATAAGAAGCTAACTAAAAACCCTGATCAAAGCGGAGACAAACAATTACCAGAAGATACAAGTATAAACTACAATGCCATCCATGATAATAAGGATATGAAGGTTAACAATAGTCCCAGACTCAAAAAACCTATAAAAAATAAAGTTGAATAGACTGTCCATACTATAAAACAGTGACATCCTAAAGTAGTATTGCACATATTTTATTTGAAACTAGGTGCTAATATTGTAGTTCAAGGTTTATTTTGTCCTATGTTAAATTATTATAAATATAAACTTTGTGTTATATATTTGTATACATGTACTCCTAAGAATAACATCAAGCTGAATTTTTTGTGTTGTTGAATGTCACACTTTCGGTTTGAAAATAATTGATGTTCGGTGTTCAGCCAGGTTGTTACCTTTTCACATGGTTAAATATTATATCATATTTGATTTTTATGTCCCAAATCATTCTGTTAACCCTTTAACCGTCAAATTATTCAATTTGAATTATTACCCACTTGAAGTTGTGTCTCGCGTCTTTAAAAAATGAAAACCCGAATATACATGGCACCGGCGGTTAAAGGGTTAAATGAATATGGAGCTATATTTATGTATGGAAAATAAATGCATTAGAATGTTTTTTTAAAAATGGAGCTGCTTTTGACCCTTGTACTGCTTAATTGTTTGTTTTGATTTTTTATTCAATAAAAGCTGGCATTGTTGATACAATTTCCAGCTTCAAATGCAAAAAATGTTTCAATTTTTGAAAAATAGACATCTCCCAATTTTGATTTTAATATTTTGTGGTGAAAGCTCTGTTATTCTAGTTATTCTAAAATAACTCAGCTTTCACCACAAACAATTTTGTCAGTTTCAGTGGCATTTTATTTGTTTTAAAAATGTAGGTAATGTATTTATACTGTCCTAGCAGCACAAGGGTTTAATATTTGACATCAACACATGAATGTGACTTAAATTTTTATTAGAACAATTTTGTGTGTAAGATCACTGTGACAGGGAGTTGTATACCTGTCTTTATTTAAGTCTTAAAATACATGAGTGTTAGAACTGGAGCTACTGAATATTCTTTATATATTTTTCTTTGTAAAAATATGAGCAAAAAACACAGCAAACATGTATGGGTTTTGCTATATTTCCCTGAAAACCATTGTTTTGCAATATCCCATGGTGGCTGAAGAATACATTAGTATAATATTAAACCAAGACTTGTTTGCATGATTGAACATATTAACTTTTAGCTTGTTCTATGTATAGAAGCAGTGTACATGTATAATGGAGCTGTTTTTAGTATTCATACACATAGTGTGAAGTAGGTTAACCCTTGGAACACTGATGTCGACTACAGTGGACTTTTTAAGTTTTTGGTAGCACCTGTATTATAACCAGTTGTATGCTTTCAATCTCAAAACACTGTTATATATGTTGGGGACTTATATTTTGCAAATAACTCAAATTTTCAGTCATTTGAAGTTGTGGATTGCAGTAGTTGTGGATCAAATTGAACATAGGTCAGTGCTCTAAGGGTTAGGTATAAAAAATGACTCATCATGCAGCAGTGGCATATCATCACTTCAAATATTATAAAAATAGATTCAGAATAAATTGGTCCCAATTTTTCTTGACTGATGATGAATGTCTTTAGTTTATGAGGATGCATATATAAGTTGTTTGTTTGAATGAGGTTTTTTCTAATGCTTGTGCATACACGTATGATAAACTGATAAATATTTGAAGACCTGCTGTGGACAGGTAAATATGTACATAGTTTTTCTCCCAAGCCATCTTCAGTATTAATGTGTAAATGTATGATGCAGTCCCTGCACTAAACATGTTTAATTAAAAAAGTAGTTGTAGTACTGGCTATTTTTTGTTATTTTGCCAAGCACTACATGTATTCATATGTGTGTGTGATGTATTATCCGTCCACAATTCAACACTGTGATAAATTTATTTTAGCAAGAATGGTGCTCTTTAATGTGCAATTGGTAAATGGTATGTTTGTACACATGTTGAGGAATACTAGTCAGTTTGATGATCTGATCATTATAGCCATCTGAACAAGTGCTCCATTATCCCTCAGTGTTTTTCACCCATTTAAAATATTGGTACAGGTTACCCAATTTTCAGTCTCAAATAAAAGACTAATGTCTGCTTGAAAAGTAAAGAAAAAATGTACCTAAATTTGTTAACATGCCTCTTGCGTGCTGTGTTTTATCTGGTTTAACCCTTTAGACCCTCGTAATGTGTTAAAGCATCATTTTGCATCCCTAAGAAATGTGAATAATTTTCACGACACCTATCAGGGTTTAGAATCAACATTTCTAAAGTTGGTGTTTGAACAGTATATGACAAATTTGTCACCCACCTCTGTAACCAGTGGCACCTCTGTAACCAGTGGTTTTAAATATGTGACACAGGTAAAATCTGTTAATTAAATAAAATGGTATATATTAGTTGATAATCAATACTTGAGCAAAAATGTTTTATAAATTCAAGTAATTTCCATTCATCCGGATGTGACCATGGTGACTGCAGATCGAGCAATTCAGATCTCATGGTGAATGAAAATGAGAAGAAATGCCTCAGTTTTATTCAGTTTATTGTGCATTGTGATGTGCAAATGATCTATCAGTCAACATGGATCATCATTTAGTTATGATTCTAATATTTTAAAACGACTACATGTATGAACAAAACAGGGGCTTTGGCAGGTTGTAACGTTAGGCAGGTCTGGACTGTGAAAAATCCAGAGGTTTTATTTTGCAACAACTTTAATTGTACTCTCGATAGTCATGATAGTGCTACTCATTTTTGTTTTTACTAGATTGTTGAGGTGTGTGTCACTTTACTACTCCAGCAGTACAATGTGGGCGTGCTCTGGCATGTGATCACATGCCTTAGGAAATTCTATCAAGCCCTGATTGCTGAGGGAGCCTGTTTTTAGCTCCCGCCGTCACCGTAGGTGAGCGAAGGGAGCTATGGATTCTACCTCCGTTTTTTTTTGGCCTCTTCTTTTGCCTATAACTTTGTGAGAAAATAAGCTAGGATAACAATTTTTAGTATGTGGGTTACTTCCAGGTGGCTAATGGACGGGTTAAAATATTTTTAATCTGAATTCAATTCGCAAGGTTGCAGAGGAGAAAATGATGATGTGACGGCGTTGGGCCGTTGGGCCGTTGGGCCGTTGGGCCGTCCGTAAACAATTCGTTTCCGGAGCATATCTCTGAAAGTACTTGTCCGATTGTCTTCAAATTTTACACACAACACCCCTAGGGGGTCTAGTTGTGCCTTTTGGGGTATTTGAACTTTGACCTACTTCTGGTTCAGAACTATGACCTATTTAGACGTTTTGACGCGCACTTCGTTTCCGGAGCAGATCTCGAAAAGTACTGGGCCGATGACAGTCATATTGCACATACATGTTCTCTAAGGACCCTAGTTGTGCCTTTTCAGGTTTTTGGACCTTGACCTTAAAGTTGACCCAGCACTTTGACCTAATTTATAACATCGGTAAATCCGACTGAAAGATTTTGCGGAATATCATGAAAACCGCTCAAGATAGCTACACCATTACTATAAAACAAATTGTGAGGTTTCAGGAGAGGATGCATCTTGAAAAATTTCAAGTCGATAAAATTAAAAATGGCCACCTATCGGCCATTATTCACCTCGACAGGCCTGATATTGCGGAATATCATGAAAACCGCTCAAGATAGCTACACCATTAATATCAAATAAATTGTAAGGTTTCAGGAGAGGATGCATCCTGAAAAATTTGAAGTTGATAAAATTCAAAATGGCCGCCTATCAGCCATTATTCACCTCGACAGGCCTGATATTGTGGAATATCATGAAAACCGCTCAAGATATCTACACCATTACTATGAAACAAATTGTAAGGCTTCAGGAGAGGATGTATTTTGAAAAAATTCATTTTGTCAAAGTTCAAAATGGCCGCCAATCGGCCATTATTCACTTTCACATGGCCGTTATTTGGTAAACCGTGCTAGATGGCTAGACCATTACTATAAAACAAAATGTGTGATTTCAGGAGAGGATGCATCTTGAAAAAATTCGACTCGATAAAATTCAAAATGGCCGCTTATCGGCCATTATTCACTTTCACATGGCCGTTATTTGGTAAACCGTGCTAGATGGCTAGACCATTACTATAAAACAAAATGTGTGATTTCAGGAGAGGATGCATCTTGAAAAAATTCGACTCGATAAAATTCAAAATGGCCGCTTATCAGCCATTATTCACTTTCACATGGCCGTTATTTGGTAAACCGTGCTAGATGGCTAGACCATTACTATAAAACAAAATGTGTGATTTCAGGAGAGGATGCATCTTGAAAAAATTAGACTCGATAAAATTCAAAATGGCCGTTATACTTTCACATGGCCGTTATTTGGTCAACCGTGCTAGATGGCTAGACCATTACTGTAAAACGAAATGTGAGATTTCAGATGAGGATGCATATTGAAAAAAATTGACTTGATCAAATTTAAAATGGCCGCCTTTTCGGCCACTATTCATTTTCACATGGCTGATATTTGGTAAACCGTGCTAGATGGCTAGACCATTACCTGATTACTATAAAACAAAGTGTGAGTTTTCGGGGGAGGATGCACCCTGAAAATTTTTAACTTACGAATTCAAAATGGCCGACAATCAGCATTATTTACCTCGATAGGCCTGATATCAGGTAAACCGGTCTAGATAGCTAGACCATTACTATAAAACAAAATGTGACGTTTAGAGAGAGGATGCCTTTAAAAAACTTTCGACTCAATCGAATTCAAAATGGCCGCCTATCAGCCAATATTTACTTTCACATTGCTGATATTTGGTAAAGCGTGTTAGATAGCTGGACCATTACTATAAAACAAAATGTAAGATTACAAGAGAGGATGCATCTTGAAAAAAATTGACTCGATCAAATTCAAAATGGCCGCCTATCGGCCATTATTTACTTTCACATAGCCGGTTTTTAGTAACCGTACTAGATGGCTAGACCATTACTATAAAACAAAATGTGAGATTTCAGGAGAGGATGCATCTTGAAAAATTTTGACTTGATCAAATTCAAAATGGCCTCCTATCGGCCATTATTCACTTTCACATGGGCGATATTTGGTAAGCCGTGCTAGATGGCTAGACCATTACTATAGAATGAAATGTGAGATTTCAGCTGAGGATGCATCTTGGAAAATTTTGACTTGATCAAATTCAAAATGGCCCTCTATCGGCCATTATTTACTTTCACATGCCCAATATTTTGCAAACTGTGTTAGATGTTAGTCCATTACTATAAAACAAAATTTGAGGTTTCGGGGGAGGATGCACCCTAAGTTTTTAACTAATTTATATCGAATTCAAAATGACCGTAAATCAGCTATTAGTTAACTCGATTGGCCTGATATCGGGTAAACCATGCCAGATAGGTAGACCATTACTGGGATACTGATTAGGATCATTAATTTCAATCGAGGTTTGCAATCTCTGACAGACTGTCTAGTTCTTATCTTACTCTTAGACTGGGCTTCTTAGACCTAGTTGTCTTGCGTCTTGATTTTTGACCTAGACTAGGACTACATTAATAACCCTATACAAAATTGCTTAAATCAAATTCTAATTCGGAGCGGGAGCTCCTGGACTTATGTAGTCTTGTTTATTGTTATTTCCGGGTGGTGCTTATCGTGAGTGAAGTTCACCGGGCATTTAATTCTTTCAACACTGGGACCTACTTAAGACATTAGAATCCAACATAAATCATCAGTCCTTACACTTGAAGGCTTAAAATTATTTGTTTATATGACCCATAAAATAGGTACATTCAAAGAAAGCAGAAAGATCTAATGAATGAATGACCTTCAAGGTGATTTATCTTTCTCTTTTTTCGGTCTGGTCTTGATAGGATCAAAATATTTTCGCACTACAATGGTTAACCTTTTTACTACCAAATCTCATTTTTGTACAAGCTGCAGTGGTGTGAGGGGGTACTTCGGACAGGGGGTACTGTAGTTGTGTTTAGACTATTTAGACTGAATTGTCAGGACAAAAACACTTTACCTTTAAAAAAATGTAGGCATGTTCAGAAAAAGTCATTTTGTCATAACTTGACTTAAATTTAACCAAAAAAATATTGCAAATACCCCTAGAGCCCCTTTCGTCAGATCCTGGATGTGCCTCTGACTTTAGCCCACACCCGATTCACACCCGATTTGGGTCATAAAAACTTTCCATTTTGGTCTTGAAAAGTTAGTAAAAAGACAGGAATATTGACTCTTATGTTGCATTTGCAAAACTTTTTTACTATTTGAAACATTATTGAAAAAGGTCAACTTACATGTTACTGTTACTATAATCTATATACCTACATCAAAGCGGGGATAATGAAAGGTTTGTATGTGAGCAAGCCTACTTTAAAGCAACTAGAATAAAGCGACTGGTATAGAGCTGGAGAAGTCAAATAAAAAAAAAATTATGTGATGAAAAAATAATTTCTCCCATCAACCCCGACCCCCTCCCCCTAGGTTCTGACGCTACTGAGCTCCAATGCTATTGCATTCATGTCACAAAAATGGACTTTGGTGGTAAAGCGGTTAAAAGAAAACTATTGCAAATGTGAAGAATATGAAAAATGTAGTTTACTTTATAAAATATATATATAAATATTTGGCTTTTTTTCAAATACCAATATAATACAGAGTTTCATTTTGTAACTATTCATACATTTGATATGATATCTACAAGCCAAATATGAGCAGGATAGAGTGAGTTACAATTGCGTTTTTGCTTTTTATTCTTTTTTTTATCTTTTGCCATATTGTATTCAATTTTTCTTTTTAAAAATATATTTGATAATAATAATTGTGACTGCTTAAGGTATGGCTCACCCAACCTATACATGCAGTTGTCAAGATAAAAAAATGAAGATTAAAACAACAAGACACAATATTAACAAATAGAGATAACTATATGTTTTATTATGTGTAATATCACATAATAATATTACTATAAATGTTTTTTTGTATTTGATTGTTTAAAACCAACTGACAAAAATGTATGGTTTACTCATAGTTTGTGCCATACTTTTGACTATCTTTATATTTTTAATATTTTATTGTTGTATTGTTTTTAGTTTGTCTCATGATTTTCATTGCTGCTTATCATGCTTATTTCAGGTTGTTATGCAAAGGAACATATGTTTGATGTCAGCTGCTAATTTTTTCGAAATTTCAGTTTGATTATGATTTGATTACTGTTTCCTTCTTGTATCTATGGAGAATACATTTGAAAATTAGATAAACTTGAGAAATAAATCATTATAACATTTACCTGTATTTTTTGGTTGATGGCTAGTTTGTTTTTGTCACAATATTTGAAAGTATTCGATGTATACCTTAAATGCAAGGTGCCTTCCGGCTATAGGTAGCTTGAGTAACGATAAATATCACCCAGAAGATGACAGTTCTGTCATCTAACAGTTTTGTCATCTTCTGAATGCCATTTATCATTTCATTTTCCTGTGTAGGAGCTCATATGACATTTTGGAGCTATAATGATGCCGTCTAAACCATCGTCTGTAGCGCTGCCCCAACGTTACACAAACATATTCACGTAACTGTATATTCCAAGACAATATTTTCATGAAAATGAGTTGCGGAGTAAACTTTAAAAATATATAAGATCCAAATAACTTGCTGGCGACCACAATGGTATGATTAATAATATTTCTTGTGCGATGCATTTTCGAATCTAGAGTAGGATTTTACAGAACATTTAAAGATATTACAGATGTTATGTTAAAAATAAATTATCTTTCATGGCTATCAGATTAGTATTTGGTCAGAACCAGATTATGCCTAATCAGTCAATATCTGATAGTGTGCCCCTCAAAGTCTGGTGAAGTGTGTCACTCTGATCATATTGTTTGATAATATTGTTTATTGAGATATCTGAAGTCCCTTCTCAGTGAGCACATAATATTTGTATAACATTTATACAATGTCGTTGTTCCGACGTTGTACTATACTAATGTTTTGTGTTTTCTGGGTGCTAATCCCAGCAAAGTATTTGTGCACTTGACCTTTCCATCATGGCTACACCCATAACAGAACCATGTGGACATAAGACGGGAGCTATATTTTAAAATATGTGGAACATTTTGAGCCAACAGTATGAGGGCCAAACCACGATACCCGGTGTACAAAAAGATGCCCTAATTTCCACATTAGAAGATAAATAACCATATAAACTGTATATATATGATTATCGGTTATCTCTCGAGTAGAACCATGTGAAATGTTATCCGTGTTTGTCTTGGATAGATACGTCTTCATTTACAAATGTAGTCTGCCATTGAACATATAGGGCGGATGTTTTCTCCGCACAGTTTAGATATTTCCCCATCGCAACTTCTCTTTTTATTTTTTTTTTAAATTTAATTACGCAGCAATATTCTAGATTCAAAGAAGTATACCAGGGAGATAACTTTGAATATTTTAACTAGACTGATCACATGACTAGTAATGACAAAACTTTACTAGTCCACAAAGGGTATAGTATACTAATCATGTTACTGTTTCCGCCAGGAATGTTAGACTTTGAATCCAAAATGGGTGGGGGGTCCCAGGAGGAAAAAACTCAGTTTTAAATTTTAGTGCTTAAAATGGCCTATTTTAACTGAAAATATAGAATTTATTTTCTTTGCCAACACGGGGTGCTGAGTGGGGGAGGGGGTCCGGACCCCCCTGGCGGAAACTCTGCAGTGTTTAATATTACATTTAACCCCTTCACTACCATACATGACGGAAATTTCCGTCGTCATTCGTCAATGTATGTAACCATACATGACGGAAATTTCCGTCGTATTTACTATAGTTATACCAGGATCCGTGGATCCTGGTATGCACCTCGGCCTGGAAGTGAAGAGGTTAAAAATAATGCAAGGCAGCAACTACGAGATTCACAACTTTTGTTTGTTGACAAATAACATGCGTTAACGCTGCACTAACTGCATTCACTAATTTATCCCTTTCAGCGCGGGGGCCGTCCTCGCGCTGAAAAAAATAAAATATTTATAATGGCTGTAAACCATAGACATAGGTGCCGGTATTCAACAGAATCAGAAAGAGCCAATTTAGACATTTATGATTATTTCAATTTTGAAAAACCCTTTGGTCTCCATTGTTTATACGAACGTAATTCAGCGCTTGAAGGGTTAAGCCAGTGAGCAACTGAAACAGTCTTTGCAAAAGGCTCTCAGAAAGGTGAACCAAAAAACTGGTTCAATCATCATAGGGTCCATGTCAAGTCAGACAGATACATGTACTCTGACAGTGAGCAATCAGATAAATCTGGGTGGAAATGTTTACTGGACATGACGGGCCAACAGCCATGAACGTTTACTGGTCCGCGGCGATCTTTACAGTGGTCGGACTGGCGGACCAATGAGAAGTTCTCTCCCTGTATAGGCCTCCCATTTTGATGACCATGACTCCTATTTTACAACTTGAAATAATTTTATTTTATAATAAATATATTACATGAGTTTAAGCTGACCGGAACTAAATAAACAATAGCACTTACCTGACACCTCCTCTGACACTTCCAAAAAATACCCAATGCAAACTTTTGGAACCTTATAATTTTTATTTTACTAAATTCAGGGTCTAATTGTCCCTGTGAGAGTTATCAGCAGGGGCGTACGCAGCGTTCCAATATATATTCAAGAGTACAAGTACAATTTGGTTTTATCCTTTCACACTATAAGCTGTGGACAAAATTTCCACAGTACTCTTAGCTGCTTTCCTGTGCAAAACAGGGATCCAAAAGTATCCAATCACATACTAAGTTTTCTGCCCAATCATAGAGCAGCTGTTTTATGATTGGCTGCATAAGAGTACTCTCTTATATGACCAATCAGAGAGCTCTTGAATCCATTGCTGTAGTCTCAATCTGGATTCCCAAATCAGTCCTTTGTTTGCCAGCCTGGAGCTAGTTGGGGTGCAGTCTCTTTCTCTATACTTTTTTCTACCCACCTCCTCCCTCATCCATCCTCTCTTCTTATTTCATACTAACATATTCAAGTTTTATAGGGAGCTTCTCCAGCAACATAAGTGGGCATTCGATTGCCATCTTGGCCCCCAATCGTGCTCTCAAGCAGCCTCAGCAGCATCATGATACGCGACAGGGTAGCCTCACTCATGAGACACAGCACTAATGCTTCCTCATGACCCAGAGAATTACACCCCCCTTATGATGCTGGAGAACTCCCAAAAAGCCAATTGTAATATAATGAATAAACTGTAGTTTGAGTAATTACTGACTTGGTCTCATTTCATTCGTCTTCATATATCACAATCGTCTGAACCGAACTTTTTCTAAACACTTATCGTAAAATTGACATAAACCCTTAAAGCGCCGCTAAATTAAATAATTTACATTTTTTCATCAACTCGAAGTTGTGTCTCGCTACCAAGTGGGTGACAATTACTCATATTTGTTTAATTTGAGGCCAAATATTTGCAAATCTTGTTGTTTTAAACATTCATTTCGTTCCCATTAATAGTGATTTGATCGGCAAATAAATGGATAAAAAACGAGTCGCTCTCAGCGGATTAAAGGTTAAATAGAGGTTATAAAAAGATGGTGGTGGGCCAATATTAATCCAACTTTGGGTGAGAGTCTCTTGTTTGCTGGGAATTCACAGATCAGAGCTAATAAAAACCTGACAACATTTTCGAGTTGGTAAAGGGTTAAATTAGATATGACTTCACAGTAAACACGATACACCGACCCAATGTTGGCTCAATGTTGGAGCAGCGTCGCAGACGATGGTACAACATTGAGCCAACATTGGGTCAGTGTATCGTGTTGACTCGGTGGAAGACACTTATGACTCCACAACTCCATTTTCTTTACCAATACTTTTAAAGTATATTTTTTTATTTATGAATGGCAACTATAATCCCGACTCAAAGTATATACCAGTTTGAACATATATATCCTCAGCTAGTGATCAATGCTCATGAACCAGGTGTCAATTTATGGTTGGCCCTAAGCTTCCTCTGCGACGTTGATCCAGCATTAAATAACCTTTTTTATTAATTTAATTATTAGTGTCATTGCTAGTATTTATAAATTAACAATCCACGAAAAATGTTCTGTTCATTTAGAATTCAAATGTTGTGGAGACATTTTATCCCATATATCGCGGTCACAGGATCCTTGTAATTTTTGTACCCAGTGACAGTCAGAAGGTTAATTTGACGAGTCAGGTTGTTATGCCACATCCGTGAAGTCGCACCTGTCCACTGCGTGGCAGAGAAAGTGTGTGAGAGATGTACTGATTGCGATATGCACGGATGGCATGATAATGTAAATGGGCGCTGTGTTAACTCAGACTGGCGGGTTCACGTTGTGTCATAGCGTGCTTAATGTGTTCTTTGAATAATCACACGCATATTATCAGCGAGGCGTTTCGAGGTATAGGTATTGCGACAACAGCAGTGATTGTTCACAGTGTTAGTTCTCTGTTAACCTCAATACCCACAGAGTTATATCTGTAATGGTTTTCTCATCAATGTGTGGTAGTAGCATAGGCATAGATGTTACCAGATGTCGGCGATGTTATTATCATGTCAGCTATTAAAACCAGCCAGGTAAATAACTTCAAAAACGGGTAAAAATATGACGAAAAGTAATAGACGTCAGATCATTTCAATGATAACGATTTCTACGGGCGGATTGATCGGCAAGAAACGTACATATGTCGCACCTGTGCATAAGTCGCACAAGGCCAAAAACGGCCAAACAAATGAAAAAAAGATGCGACTTACACACAGCGTAATACGGTATGTAAGATTTATATTACAGTAACACCGAATAAATAAAATTACGGACAATTAGATTATCCGACATAGCGTATTCGTGAGATTAAAAATAACGGTTTTTGCAATATAATATGTTATGTTAAACTCTGATGTTTATGAACGACGGGAAAATGTCCCAAGTGCGACGGGTAACTATGGTAGCTGGTAATCGTTAATGGGAAACGGTCGACTGGAAAATGTCCATACGACTGGGATATAACACTATGTCATCTTGCATTCTACAGCAAAAATAGTTCTACGGTCAAGCTAAAATTGACTCCACTGCATTAAAATGTATATTTTTATATGACTTATATAACATCGGACATTATTTTCCTTTGCTTTGTAGGTGAAAATCAAAGTTTTAAGAGGTCACACGGATGTCGTGAAGAGTTGTCAATACTGTGACAGGGACAGTAAAGTGTTATCAGCTTCCTATGATCAAACTGTTGTCTTATGGGATGTTGAGACTGGCGATCAACTCAAAGTGTACTCTAATGGCCACCGAGGGAATATTACACAGGCCCGTGCAAACCCTAGTCTTACAAGGTATCAAATTTCACGCTTCAGTTTCACGTTATAAATCCCCAGTAAACACAAACCATTTGTATAACATTTGTAGGCCTACAATGTGTGACCAACGTCGAAGACATTGGGCCGACGTTCTACACAATTTATACAAATTTTTTGTGTTTCATACTGGGTAACTTTCATTTTCTATTTCTCACAACTTTTTTATTGTGCACTTGCCCAGACAATTATGCTTGTACTGGGAACATTATTTTATAACAATTATATATAATCTACATTTCCACAATCTACATAATTTTGTGTATCGTATTACGTTTGATCATTTGTTCCTAAACAGCACAAAGAAGATATTGTCGCTCACTTAATATGGAATATTAGCATTACCATTACCTTACATGTACAAAGCTTTAATTTTTTTAAAAAACATCACTTGTAGCCTAATTAGTGAAGCCTGTCAATTTCTGAAAATGTTTTGGTGACATTTCCTTTTAAAGGGGGTTGTAATCTAAGTATGTGCATGCATTAACATGTAGTAGAAACTAAATTAGAGACATTTTATTTTATAATTGCACTTTGATGAAAATTAAGATCTAAGTAATCATTCCTGATCATTGGTTTCATAATTGTACACATCATCCGGAACACATCATTCCAAGTGATTAACTTATGTTGTTATTTCTGTTAGGTTTGTCTCATCTGGATGGGATAAAAGAATCAATGTATGGGACGCTGAAACTGGTGATATTCTTGTGAGTATATAGAATTTGGTGTTTGATGAAAATTGCATTCACATCCTTCAATATTGCTATGCATTTCACTTAATCCTAAGGACATGATTGAAATGACAAGCATGCAAAAACACAAGTCACTCAATTGTTCATCAAAGTATATTTTGTCGTTCATTGGAATTTAACCAAATTTACATCTGAAAGCCCAAATTTAGGTATGTTTCTCTTCTTTACATCGTCGATTGTGGTCTCATCTGTGTGGAGAGATTCTATGGATGTGGTCGATCATTGAAAGTTGTCCATAATATTATTAACGACAAGCCAGATCTACAACTCAGTAACAGTGTGTCTGATACTCCCTACGCTGGTTGCAGGTCTTTACATGACTGATAGAGGCCTGGAGGTGGCCTGCCCCACCTTCCCCTTCTATGGAATGCTAGCTCGTTTCAATTGGGAAAAACATGGGCAGGGTTCTTAGTGTAATGCCAGTGTTGACGAGACGAGATTGAGCCACGATATAATCACTATACTTCAGTATTGACAAAGACTACTTAAAGATGGTCACCCAAATTTGGACCGGGATTTTGACTAAAAGGATTTTCTAATGTTGAACCATTATGGCAATGCTAGCCCAACATTTGGCTGCATTCAGTCAATGTTTTGTATTTGCCTGGGTATGCCATACAGATGCATTGCAAATATATATCACTAGACCTACATGTATACCAAAAAACACGAAATATTGGTGTAATGTTGGTCCACCGTCTACGATGCTGTCCCAACATCACACAAAAATTGGGTGAATGTAACGTGTTTGTTGGAATAATCTGTTCATCCATTGCCTCACGAATGGACAATTGATTTCATATCTACTGCTGTATGGTCTAATTTGACCTGGGCAACAGGTGTCTCAAGTGTGTATTATTGATTACATTATGTAGGCCTTAATTATCCAAGGCAAATTCAGCACGTCGAATGAGAATTTGGAGCTTTATCCCCCCCCCTGAATTGTAAAAAAAATCGATCAAATTGATATCGGGACCACCTTTCAAATACTTTAAACTAGAAAATTCGACAAATAATTTAACTTATTTATTGAGTTTTCCTATTCAGCGTACATCGCAAGGCCTTCCACAGCATACACGACACATTGAAACAATGTTGGTTTAATGTTGGGCCACCGTCTGAGACGCTGGCCCAACATTAAACCAACTTTGTTTCAATGTGTCGTGTTTGCCGGGTGATCTATCATAGTGTTGACAATTACCTACATGTACGTTTCTCACTTCAGTGGACGGGTGATCACGGTGGTATTGTGACGTGCTGTGACTTCTCACGTGATGGTAAGCTGGTGGTGTCTGGGTCTGACCTTGACCACACTATCAAAATATGGGACGCAAATACAGGAGAAGAACTACAGGTCATTTCTGGTGAGTAGGCCTACGATATAAACTATTTTATAAATCCGGATGCGGAAGTAAAGACTTTACTATTTCATGACTACTCGTCAGCGGCATTTGGTGAACAATTCACTTTATTAATTGAAGGTAATTTTACACTTTACAAAAAAATACGGTGAAGTAAAATTACGTGAGGTATGCTTTTTTAGAGTAATATCACACATCGTGAAAGTTTTCAGTTGGATGCTGCATCATGTATTTAACACCAAAACCGACAAATAGTATATGTACCACTTCATCTATATTAATTAGTCTCATGCGCGTAATGGGAACTACAATTGAGTATCGCTGTCTTGTCTGCTCACACACTTAAGGACCACACTGCCGATATAGCTAAGGCCACACTGTTGTATTATCTCAAAGAACAATTAATTTCAGGAGATATAAAGTAAATTTATATAGGTATATTTTTTCATCGCCCTCATTAACCTTTTCAAAAATAGGTACAAAGTTGTTTTTCTCGTCAACGTCATTAAATTTCCCAGAAATATGTCTTTTTTAAATGTTCTTTTCACCTGATATAATATATTGATACCGATAGATCATAGTGGGCTAGTAATCACATCGCCTCAAATCATCACTTGTGACATAGTTAGTTTCCAGCAACCACAACAAGGTCCTTGTAGCTTTTTTATCGCTCTACTAGACCCAGCAAACATGAGACGTTGTGCAACGTTGGTTTACTGTTGGCCCACCATCTACGATGTTGGCCCAACACTAAACCACCGTTGACACAACGTCTCATGTTTGCTGGGTATGTACCATCAATTATGTTTTTCACCTTTTATCCCTTATATCCTGCTTTTTGTATTTTAATTTTCAAGCACTTCAGGTTGTGTCTCGCTACGGCGATCCACAACCTCATGTGCTTGAAAATTACTGATATTTGTTTAATTTGAGCACAAACATTCACTAATCTTGATGTTTAAACACAGATTTTGTTCCAAATTAGTGATTTAATCGACTAATAAAACCGAATAAAACGACTGTTGTCGCGATTAGCAGACAAAGAATTAATTCATTGCAAATAAAAGTATGTTAGAGGTTTAATGATTACTATGATTGTGTTTACTAGATCTGCACACGAGTACTATAACCAGTTGTGCCTTCAGTCCTGACGATGAACGAGTTATCACTACATCCA
The DNA here is from genome assembly GCA_964017125.1 of Flabesymbios commensalis. NCBI lineage: Eukaryota > Metazoa > Annelida > Polychaeta > Terebellida > Flabelligeridae > Flabesymbios > Flabesymbios commensalis. Next base: position 38,237,303 of record OZ024909.1, read on the forward strand.
TGGATAGATCCACTAGATTCTGGGATATCAGGACGCATTGCAACACAATTACGCTAAAGTATATAACAATATAATGTTATTCGGGATAGCTTTATGTAATACACAATTTTAAAGCAGCCCCTTGGGATGACATCAATTTTCGTTTTTAATTCCGTACTGAAGTAGTGTATCCCACGGATCATGTTTTTGTTTTTTTCAGAATTTTCATATTTTTACAAATATTTTTAATCAACATTTCTATGAAACCAGAAGTAACCCAAACAAACTATTTGTATACCTGTAGGACGATTGAATGTTCTCACAGCATTGGGCCACATGCTGTTGGCATCGGCCCAGCGTTGGGTAGACAATCAGTGCTGCAGGTGTGTCCTCCCGTGTCCTGACTATGAGACACAAATTAGAGACGACTGGCTTGATCTTACCGTCTGATACGTGGGAATATGTGATGTAAAGTGCTGAATATTGCCGACTTGTTTTGTTTACATGGCAATATACGACCTGGAAATACAACTATTTCACTCTTTTTCGTGCTTTAAATTTGTTCTTTGACTTTTTCGTATTTTTAGTTAAGATCAGTAGGCTATATAGCTTCATATAAATTAAATTTTCAAAATTGACAATATTAAAAATATCTCATCCCAAGGGGTCCCTTTAATATGGAAACTCAGAACATTTTTATTATTGTGAAGTCTCGTAGAACATTCTCGCCATTCTGAATAATTGTATGTGGTATTTCAGAGGTCACATTAACGTTATTTCGGCTGCCAGTTTCACCGAAGACCAAAGGAAATTGGCAACAGTATCCTATGACAAATCAATAATGGTTTGGGATGTATCTACTGGGATGTACAGGTACTTGTAACTATATCATTTTGCAAGAAATTTAGCAGTTTAACCCTTTCAACGTGGGGACTTATCTTTGGACATCAGAGTCCGACGTCTATTGACGTCAGAGTCTGATGTCTATGGACGTCTATAGACGTCAGATCTAAAGATGGATCTGAAAAATTAAAAATTGTATAATGGCCGTAGACCCATAACATAGGTATTCAAATGAAACAGAAAGAGCTAACATTTATGATAATTTGAAATTGAAAAAAGTCTCCACAGTTTATACAAAAATATATCAAGTGTTGTAAGGGTTGAAAGCCGCATCACAAATGGGATTTATTGGTGGCAATCAGGTCCGTATTTTAAATGTGCACAATTAACATGGTTCCATGTGATGATGATTTTGTTAACAGATCACAGGGTCCAAGTGCAATTGAGAAAGCTCATGAAGGTTGTCTCAGCTCCTGTCATTTTTCCAAGGACGGTAAGCTGCCAGATAGTGCTCCTACTATAGAGCCAGTCTTGTATTGTATTATAAAATATAAATCACACTAATAATAATTCCTCCTTAGATCCTGCTTTGGGATGTGTATGCATCTGTTAGAAACAAGTTTCTCTGAAAAAATAAAATCTGATCCAGAAGACTTTTAGAAGACACATGTATATATTATCTACTCATACATACACACCGTAAATAATGATTAAAGTTGGCAAACAAGGTTGGAAAAGAAAAAATTAATAATGTTTTATGTGATCTTCTTCCAGGACTGCTTCTAGTGACTGGCGGGTTTGACAACACTGTTTGTATGTGGGACGTAGAACATAAAGTACAAAAATTACGCTTACAGGTAATAACTATTTCGCCCATTACAATCTTTAAAACTTAACAACATATTAACCCTTATCCTGCTAAGTTTATTTATTTAAATTTTCACCCAATTTGAAGTTGTGTTTTGCTACCGCGACCCACAACTTCAAGTGGCTGAAAATTGCTGATATTTTTTTAATTTGACACCAAACATTTGCAAATGTTGATGTTTAAACACCCATTTCATTCCCAATAACGGGGATTTAATCGACTAATTAAACGGATTATACGGATTTTAAACGACAATACCTATGTCACTTTTAACCCTTGAAGCGCTACATTAAAAAATTAAATTTTCACCCACTTGAGGTTGTGTCCCGCTACCGCGACCCACAACTTCCGAGTGGCTGAAAATTACTCCTATTTGTAATGATTTAAGGCGAAGCATTTGCAGCTCTTGATGCTTAAACACTCATTTCATTCACAACAGCTGTATTAAAATCTGCTAATAAAATAGATTAAAAACGACTATAGTCGTACTGTAATTTTCACCCACTTGAAGTTGTGTCTCGCTGACGCGATCCACAACTTCAAGTGAGTGAAAATTATAGCGGTGAAAGGGTTAAATCATGGTTAAAATGTAGACATGTATTTATTCACCCTGGTAGTTGGGACTTCTGTTACTTTAGGAAATGACCATTATAACGCAGCAGACACGGAACATTGAGCCTATGTTGGTTTAATGTTGGGCCAACGTCGTAGACGGTGGCCCAGCATTAAACCAACATATGGTTCAATGTCCCGTGTTTGGTACTCCCATAACTTGATTCCAGGGTCACGAAGATTGGGTAGAAGATGTCGCTTTCAGTGCCGACCAGAATTGGCTACTCACATGCTCAAAGGTATTTTTTCCAAACGTTGTTACTTCCAATAAATTTGATCAGTACCTCATTCTATAAATGTAGTGCTGAGGCACTTAATCAAAAACAAAATCATTCATGAAACATGTTATATTGGGCAATAATCCATCAACATAAACTAGCACCACCAATTGAATAGGTAAGGTCAACTTTGTTGTGCAATTCACTACCACTACATATTTACTTCCTGCCACCACTAAACCACTTTACTTCGTCCAAGTTTAATCTAAAGACGCATCTTTTCAAGAATGTTTTTTATTAAGTTAAGTTTGTTTTGTTGAATACAATATGATGAAAGCTGTGATGTTGAACCATAGAATTAGTTCAGTATAGTTTTATTGTTGAGCACAGTAGCATCCTATTTACACCGTGGACTGCATTGAACATTGTACATGTATATACAATAAGCAGTGTTCAAATGTGTTTAAATCAAGAAATTCAAGTGTGAATTGAGTAAATATTTATACCAGCATATCGCATATCGTTTCAACTTATTAACCCTTGTGGACCGCGTATACTGCATACATTTTTCACCGTCAAATTATTCAATTGGAATTTTAACCCACTTGACGTGATCCACAATTTCAAGTGAGTGAAAATTATTCAGATTTGACAAAATGGAGGTCAACTATTTTCAAATCTTGCTGATTGGTGTCACCTTTTATATGCAACGTTTAAAAAAATGTAAAAAAACGAATTTTATCCCCACCGGCGGTTAAAGGGTTAAGCAAGTTTCAACCCCCTTAATTAATTAGCTTTGCATGAGAAATAGAAACCAACAATTCAGCAGGACAATGGTTAATGACATGATATAATTTTTTTCTTATCAGGACCATACTGTGAGGTTGTGGAATGTCGAAAATACTGATCAAATCCCAATGGTTAGGGAGAAGAAAATAGCGGTTGGGTTACACGTATTCAAGGTGAGGAGCGTTTGTGGAAGTCAGTCGCATAGAAAATGGTTATTTCTCGAAAAATATGTGCATTGAATTTATTTTGTTCTGCCAACACAGTGCAAATATTTTTAAAACATAATTTTTTTCGGGTTCACAACTGAACTCAATCTCATCTAATTTGGTTCAGATTTATTTGTAATGTGTTTGCAACAATTGACATAGCATGTGCCAAATTGTTATCCTAATTAATAGATTAATTATAGCGTAAAACAAGGCAATAAATTGTCAAAATTTCAAATACAAATGTATTAAGATGCCAATTAATTATTTCTGTTTCAGTGCGTCAAATGTGGCAAACCATTTTCAGTTGCACAAATGGACAGCACTTCCGACATTAAAAATTGTGTGTTTTGCAGACTACAAGATCCAAACAAAAACATTCCTTCAATAGAATAATCATGCATGACAGAGCTCCCGCGTGAATCTGAACGATAAGAGGCATCTGATTCTGAAAGCCACATTAACTATCCACACCCATCAATCTCTTTGAGATTTTCTCTGAATGAAAAATATCACTAGAAGACAACATCAGTTGGAAAACACATTTCATTGATTTGGGAAATATAACGGTGCTTGTAGTTTCGCGAGACACATTTAACCCTTTCAAGCCTGTCATCTTCATCCACTACAAGCCGCGAATTCCTGTCACAACTCACGACTTGTAGTGGATGAAGATGACTTGAAGTGGGTGGCAAATGAAAAAAATATATTGTTATTATTAAAACAATTCTATTCTAAGGAAATTAAGTCATTCTTCAAAGATACAAATCAATGCCTCGTGAGGGTTTAAAGGGTTAAGATTGTCAAAAAATTCACTCTGGATTTATAGCACTTCAAGTGTTAATTTAAACGACATGTGAACCTAACCATATCGTGTGTCTATGATATAAATGTTTTGATGGTGTGTCATGCAGTTTCTGTAGCTCCAGATCATTTTTTGTCGACTATCAATTTGTCGGATTTTATAGGCATTATCCCAGCGAACACACATTAACATGCCGCCCTGTGCTGGTTTAATGTTTGGCTAGCGTTGCAGATGGTGGCCCAACGTTAAACTAGCACATGGTCAATGTCTTGTGTTTGCTAGGATACAATCATATGCTCCACACGTTACTTACGATTGCAAGTTATTATGCGAATAATAATTGTTATTAATCCTGTGATATATTTATGCTGCCAGCAGTTTCCACGCTATCAAGTGAAAATTGGAAAACACTAATCTTGTAAGACCACCATTGTTTAGGTCTTAAGGTACATGCACAAAAAATATTTGACTGTTCGTTATTTTATAGAATTTGCCATTTTTTAAGCAAACCAGAATAAATCCAGCATGACTGTGGCTTGGCCTAGCTGGAATTAAAATACAGTCGAACTATGACAATGAAGTGAAACCCTCGTTTTTTAGTATGAGCTATCTGTCGATATTTGCTATTGCCAAACAAAAAATATTGTACCGGTATTACATTTAGCTGTATTTTAAACTACAAATGATGTACATATAGATGTTAATATGCGTTGTTGTCATAAAAATATTTTCACCAGTTCTGTTGGGACACGAAATGACCATCATGTTAATCTAAGAAATGTATTTTTATAATCAGTAATTGAGAGAATCAATAATTATAGTGTCATATGCTAGGAAGTTAATAGGACGAAGTAAGTGAAAAATAAGGGAGCCTTACTTTTATTCTTTGTGTAAAATATTGCTGACTTTTTTTTATTTTGTATCACTTATTATTACTCTTACCATAATTACAGTGAAACTGTTTATGTTTGTTACATATTATAATCATCCAATGTCTGTGATCTACACATATTGCTCATAATTTTAAGGTTTTTATTCAGAACTTTTTAATTTAATTGTTATGCTGGTTATTTGACTTAATCTTATACAATGTTTTTGATAAATGATACAAATTATAAGTTAAGAAACATTTGTCTTTATAATTTATAGTAACCACACCTCTGCGAGACGAGATTCTCATAGTGTTTGTTTATAATTTTATTTGGCAAAAAATTACTATTAAATTTAAATTATCGCATTTGGACATACATATTCTGAATATGTATTAGTGGCCAAGGCAAATGTGTGAAAATAAATTCCAGTTAAATTCACCATCACATTAACATGGTACTAGCCACTTTTGTCATGGTTGTCACAAATAAATGGAACAAAATTTTCTAACGATATTTCAACATAAGAAATACAATTAACCAGCTGTTAATGAATCAGGAGACTTTTTGACAACCATGATGGTGGGATAGGCCCTTTATTTAAGTTGCTATATATACATCCTCCAACATTTTCTTAGCGAAAATCTCTGAAGTAAATAAGTTTTAACATCAATTCAGATTTTTTTTTTCATTTAATTGAAACAAATGTAAATGTACTGCAAAACGCTAATGTTTCTTTCTCTTCTTCCCTCCACCTGAAAGTAACCAGATTTATAAATTTTCACGGGAATCAGTGGGAATAATATCGATTCATTTAGATAGAACTATTGAACCCTTTCACCACTGAGGCCCGTTTTTATGTGCTGAATGCCATAGCATTCAGCACATAAAAACGGGCTTCAGTGGTGAAAGGGTTAAAACACTGAAATATTTTTGTGAAAAACATGGAGAACAAAGGTTTTTTTCAATTTGAAATCATAAATTTCTTAGTTAGCTCTTTCTGCTTCATTTGGATACTTATGTTATGGCTCTACGGCCATTATAAATAGTTTTACTCATTCAGTGCGAGGATATACTGTTGCCTTCTGTAGACGTCAGATTCTAACGTTTAAAGTTGATCCCAGCACTGTAGCGTTAAGATCGATTCAGTTACCGGTAGATATAATTATTTAAAGTAGAAGCAATACAGCCTAAAAGTGGTATACAGAAATATGACCAAACTAAATGGCGCATTAAAAATCATACCAGTTAAACAAAAAATACAGTATAAGAATAATTAAAAATTATTCACCTTTCTTTCCGCGCCCCTTTGTCTGAAAGATAAAAAAATCAATATATACCTAATTTATAAAAGCAAGTCAGACTTGCATGACAATGACCTACAAATTGATTCACCTTTTACAATTAGACTATATAAACATATCTTTATGTCAAATTTCTTAGAGAATACAATAAAATATATTTAAAACAGTTAGGAAAAACAAAAACTTACTGTTTTTCTTTTCTTGCCTTTGCTATCACTCTAAAAATCACATGAAAAGCAAATCAGAGAACTTTACACTCAGTATCACATTTATATTCTACATGTATGTGAGTGAGAAATACCTTTACAATAGTGTACTAATCTTATAGATTTTATAGTCGTAAAGGCTTGCTTTCACAAACCTTAATCAACAAGATGTTGGATTATTAAAAATTTACATTTTCTCACGTGATTACAATAAGAGAAGTTTTGTTGTATACTACATGTAGTATCACATCAACACCGGTGCTGATGATAATTCAATGACCTTGATAAAATAACCCCTATTTTACCGCCGTGGAATTATTATTTACAGTATCATCAAAGATTAGTGGTTCTTAATTGACTTACCGTACTCTTACGAAGCAAATTATAATGCTACCAATTAAAAAAATATGATTTTTTCTGTTCAATATATCCTTTTTTAATTGTCTATCCTCTTCTGGTGTATTTTCATTATAATATACAATCATAAATATATTTACTTCATGCTAAACCAGTACTTAAACTACCCCTTTGGCAATTTTAACTTTGGTTGAAAAACTACCTGGCTCAAACCTGTGTTAAACCTAAACTGCCTTTTATTTTTGTATACGGTTTAACACCAAGCTGGAGTTTACACGTGCAGTTTAGTTAAACCAGCTTTAACCTTTACAACGCTGAATTATTTTTGTATAAACCACGGATACCATTAGAAATATTAGAAATATCGTATTTTTTTCAGTGCGGGGACTGTCCTCGTACGTCAGAATCTGACGTATAAAGACGGTCCCCATGCTGAAAGCGTTAAAGCTTGATTTGTACATATTAACAAAGCATATCCTCATATAAATGTCAGAATATATTTACATTTAATTATGCAGTATCCCACTAAGCGATGATACTTTGTATCAAGTGAATAGGAATCTGATTTGTCATGTTTGTCACGCAGCAGGGTTACTGACATTCTAAGTAAAATAAAGTCTGCTGACTTTTGAGTGCGATGGCAATTTCCTTGTATTTTTCATTGGATATGTGTCTGCTGTTGTTATTAATTATTCTATATCTTTTGATTTAACTGTGACACGTTAAGTACTGTGTTATTCTGTGTGGTCTGTCAATCTGGTTACCATTTTCCACACATAGATGTCGCTCTTACTCTCTGAAAGTGCCCATTTCAAGCAGTTTTGATATTATAGCAGCAGTCTGTGTGCTTATAAACACGCTTGTGTGTCGTAAATATATATGGCAAATAGAAAACACAACTACTTTGCCACATATGAGTTTTTCTTCATGGAGAAACAGACAAACATCAAGGTTTTAATTTATCAGCCAACATGCTGCTGTGAGAAGATTTATTTCACTCTTTTTCCGATAGAATGTACGATCGGGTTCAAAACATTGGTAAATGGAAATTAAAGAGACAAAATCAGGCTAAAATACGGGAATTTTGTCTCTATATCTCGCCAAACTGGTAAATGCGCAGCACAATTTTTTTTTAACTGATTGTGTCGCTTTAATGAATGACGTGCGAATTATGATGGCTCAATTTATCCATAACTGAAAAAATCAATTGCACATCCACATTGCTAGATATGTAATGTTAAAATTTTGAATTTTAGTAAAACCTTGAATATGGTGGGGAATGTGATAGTAAAATTTGAATAATTTCTGACTAAGTTTTAGAGTTTTAGCGCCCACAATATTTTTTGGAGTTGACCTCTGGCTGCCATTTGAATTTTGGTAGCATCTTTAAAAAATCATTTGCACATCCCCATGTTGCTAGGAATGTCATGTTCAAATTAAAGTAGTTCAAATTAAAGTAGACCAGTAGTTTTTGAGCCCACAAGAAAACGTGACGCCGGACGCCAGCCGCCGGACAGAGTTCTGGCGCGACTGAAATCCCACTTCCCCTACGGGCGGGGGATAAAAAATGATAAATAATTAGTCCAAGTGAAAACCTAAATAGTTCTTTGGTTATAGGAATGGTTATTCAAAACCTGAAACACAAGACGTAACGGCTGATACATCAAGTTAATCACCATGCGCGCATACATAAATATCGGCGTCTGGACTTTTGTCTACCCCATTTCCTTAGTACTGCCGTTATACTTTTGGTAAAATTAGAACCTACATAAATTATACTGTGAAGTGGAGGCACCCACACGTTCATTACACGTTTAATAAGATATAATTTTTCTGATTACAAACTCACCTTTCGTCTTGTATCTGCTGAACTGTCATGGTCTCCAAATTGTTGGGTGAGTTCATTTAGGCCTGATCTTGAGAGAATATTCCTTGCGTCAGCCTTGGTGAGAAAAAAAATTATACAATGAATCAGATGCCTTATTTCTATTTGTGAGTGTAACTAAAAAAGTGAACTAGAAGGAGAATTTAATGCATATGCATCAATTGGATGCCTCGGCCATCACATGAGGCCTATGTAGGTCTACTCTATGTCCTCTCCCCTTCACCTACAGCTTTTTGAGTTATCGTGATGATGTTCGATAACAAAAATAGCTCAGGATCATCATCTTCGAAACTGACCTATAGTTTTATAAGTTCTATAATTGTATGGATACGAAAGTGATACACATTTATCAGCCTCTGTGACCTTGACAAATAGGGCAAAGTCACCCATCATTGAACTTGACCTTGAGTTTCATCATATGGATCACTGATATATTAATATGGAAGTAATGCAAATTGTAGGTGTGGAGATTCGTGATGACAAACGTAATAATTTTTTCTTGTCTTGTCAAATTGTAGGTGTGGAGATATTGTGATAACAAACTTTTTCCTTTATTATCCTCTATGACCTTGAAATATAGTTCAAGGTCACCCATCTTCGAACTTGACCTAGTTTTTCATGAGGTCTATCACTGGCATTAATATGGAACTGTTAGCTTCAGTTGTTATCGAATCATTGTAATGACAAGAATGAACGAACAGACAGATGGACAACCCTAAAACATATTATTAATGCCTTTGCTCACTTCGCTGCGGAGGCAAAAAAATGAATCTCTTATGGATATTTACTCAATACCAGTGTCACACCAGCTTACCTTTTCTTTCTTTTCTGTACTCATTCTTACAAAATATTTCTCTTCATACCTAAAATATGCAATACAATATATAATATGAACACAAAACTGCGAAGGTATAATTCAAGTCAAAGAATAATTACCATAATTTTATTCACAAAGAAGTGATTGTGTTACTTTTTCACAACAATCCTACCCTGTGCCTATACAATTACTTTCTTCATGATTATCTTTTTTATTATACCTAGTCAACATACTTCATTGAAAAAGGTTAACTAAGTGATTATGTATATTTTTATTTCCCGTTCAATATTCAAACTAGTAAGAGCTGAACACAAAAGCAGCCCTGTTACAGCCAGGCGACCATTTTGAATTTTATATCTGCAAACTCTGTCCTTCTGTAACACAGGACAGTTTATGCAAGACTTCGAGACAATGATCGAAACTGAGAAAAAAAATGGCTGTCAGTCAGCCATTAATATTTTTTATTTGCAAAATTTAGTTTTTGTTATCTTTGTCTAACACCATTATTTTATATTGATGCTATAACTATCATGCAAGGTTATTTAAAAAGTAAAATTCGTTAAAAATGTTGCCTCCCACAAACTCCCCCCCCCCCCCCTCCCCAATGACTGCATCTACAAAATTGTCATGTGTTACTGAGCACTTTGTTTTATATTGTTGCTCTAACTATATTGTGAGATAATGACCAAAAAACGAGGCCACAGGCTGCCATCATTAACTATCCTGTGAAAACACACATGTGAAATGTGCTCAATAAATGAGAATATGTCTTCATATTTCTATTTATAGTAGTTAGTTCTAGGGGGTTAAAGACCACCGAGAGATGGATGTTTGTACATGTACCTAACAAATGGTGCATGTGTTTAAAGATTAATAGTGGCTCAGTAATGTAGGTCAAAGGTCATAACACCCAAAAAGGCACATCTACACTCCATGAGTCACCTGCACAATAGTGCACATAATGGTCATGTTATGTATCGGGCCTATGTAGGATGCAGAGACGCATGTACATGTACCAGTATGCGCATCATTTGAATAGTTATTTTCCCGTTTTTAACTTTGCCAAGGGCAGAGCTAATGTTATCAGTTCAATCTGTTGGCGCTGTGATTTAGACATCTTCATCTTCTTGTCTCAAGCCAGTGAGCTCAGGCACTCTAGATTAAGTGATTAATGTCCACCTAACCGGTCTGAACATTAATTGTTCATGAGAAGTGCGAGACTCGCATAGTTTGCTGAAAAATGACTTTTAAAACAGTTCATGTTCCCAGAGTGGTATGTACAGTACTATAACATTTCACGGGTTGTGTGTATGGAAACGTACACAATAGAGACTGGCTGTTCCATCGTTAGAACGATCTCCACCCCCCCCCCCCACCCCCTTTGCATGACTGTGTGCCACAGTGTGTAGGGCGGGCAATAGATAGGTCCTTTTCTCACATGATTCCGCTCTAGCTGATATTATATGGCAGTATGTGCTTGCTTTACAAGTGAGCACATACTGCTTTTTGAGTTTTGTACACTTACAAAATAGTAGACTACGGTATGCGCATATTGAACAGACACCGGTCTGGCAAATCCCAAAAGTTTGTGCTATACTGGTGCAATGTTGGACCAACAAATGTCTGTGGTTGGACCAACATCTTTAACATCGGCCCAGCATTAATCGATCACGTGCTTACTGTAATGTATTGCGTTTACTGTGCTCATAATCGTCTCCGCCTTAAACAAAGGCAAGAACCAGTGTTGGCCTAATATGAACATTAGAACAACATCGCGTCGGGACATAACTAATCTCTGGTCACTGTACCCTGTCTCCCAGCAAACACGAGGAAATGCTGGTTCAATGTTGGTCTATCGTCTACGACGCTGGCCCAACATTGAACCAACAATAGGACAAAGTATCGTGTCTGCTGGGCTTAATGAGCCTTCCACGCCTGTTTGTTTCACACATGGAGGAGGTGAACGTCCCATGCAATATCAGCGTCCCGGCAAACACGATACATTGAAGCAATGTTGGGCCAGTTTAGCAGACGGTGGCCCAGCATTGAGCCAGCATTGGTTCAATGTGCCTTGTTTGCTGGGTCGTGATCTGGCGACATAGACAGGGACAGTGTATGTCCTAGTGTGGTCATAACAGCTTTGTTTGAGTTTAAAATTACAAAACCAGTTATGCGAAGCACAGAACCGCAGGTTCTTGTTTTAAAACAAACACGGTGCTCGGCTAGACCCAGGTAACAAGGTGCTTGGGCGGAACCCAACCACAATTTTTTTTTTCTAAAATTGGAAAAGAAAACAAACTATTTATTTTATTTTTGAACAAACTTCAGTGGGAAAAAATGATACCATTTATTTTACATTTTTAGTTTGTCGACTCGACAAACTTATAAGCTGGTTTCCCACACAAACGTCTGTCGTTAACTTCCGTTACTATCTGTTCTGTCTGGGCAATGTCAGAAGGCAATATCTGTTTCCTGGTATACTAGGCATTTACTGCTTTTTAACTGGCGTCCCGTCTCTTCCTGCCATAGCGCTACCAAAAGGCCGTATTTGTTTACTTGTAAATCAAGTATATACTTCCTTTCCGCTGATGTCACTGCCTCCTTTTGGCTTGCACTGACCCAATGTTGGTTAAATGTTGTGCCATCATCTATGCCACTCTTCCAACATTGAACCAACATTGTGTCAGGGTATTGAGTTGCCGGTATTCCTTGCAAAAATGAGACCTTTAGCCAATGCTGTTTTACAGCTGAACCATGGTCGTAGACGATGGGCCAGCAGTAAGCTAGCATTGGGTGAACGTTTATCTTGTTAAGGCCTATATACTGGTATGCCAATCCTGGGCTAATGTCGGCCCAGTGTTGTAAACGGTGGGCCACTATCAGGCTAACATTGTGTCAATGACTCGCAACCCAGCAGACACGAGGCATTGACCCAATGTTGTTCTAAGGCTGGCCCGCCGTCTTCGACGTCGGCACAACATTAAAACAACATTGGGTCAATGCCTCGTGATAGCTGGGTAGGTGTTCATGAATGCCAGCAGTCTGTCGAGGGAGGGCTAGCCACCTTCTCTCACCCCTCTCTGCCTCACTTGACACAACCTTGTCATGTTAGCAATATAACAATTAGGTCTTGGCTAAGATATTTATCTCCAAAAATTGCAAATTTTGTATTATTAAAATTATATTTTTGGACTCGGCAGTAAAAGGCATTGTACATTGATATAATTTATACACTTCTGGTGTGAAAAATGACCGAATAATGTAATTTATTGCAATGCCCGATCATGTGGTAAGTTAACCCTTTCATTACGACCATCTGACATGAAAAGGGGACAAAGTATGGTGAACTATACATTTTTATTTATTAAGTTTACTTTGCCTGAGTTTGTGTCCTATTTAGGGGAAATAGGGGTGCTGTCTGTGAGAAACGGTTATCATTTCTGTACACCAGTCCTTGTGAATATGTCCAATATAACGTTTGGGGTCCCTAATGTAGGTTAGGTAGGCCTACTTTTGTGTTTAAGAAGTGTTCAGATAAAATATATGTTCATGATTAAATATAGTGATTAGACCGTAAAATTTTTTTATTGGAATAATATTGGCCAAGCGTCGCAGACAGTGGCCCAGCATTACATCAGCATTGGGCCAATGTATCGTGTTATCTGGTGTTTCTGGCGCCTGATGTAAAGAATACCCAGTGCCTGACTTATAAAGAGTAGGCCTAATTGTGGGATTCCCACAAAAAATAAAACTGGCCCAACATCATTCTATCGCTGCGTCACACTTTGAGCAATATCTTTGTTTTGACGCAACAAGTTAATTTTAGTGGGCCATAGGATTTTTAAAGACAAGGCCCTGCCTGCTGAATTAAAGGGACTGGCTCAGGCTAAAATCATAAAAAAATCAGTGATTCTATTTTGGCTTATTATTATGACCATATAATATAAACATGTCCATAGAATAAAACTGCAAAAGTTTTTTTAAATTTTTGTGCTGTGCATTTACCAGTTAGCCTAGATATAGAGTCGAAATTCCCGTATTTCTTATTTTTGACATGGTAGTGCCGCCAATAAATGCCCATTACGGCCCACACTGTCAAATTGTGAGCTGTGTATCGCTGTATTAGTTTCAGTATTAATATTCAGCGTTGTTAGAACAGAGTCAATGTTCGGCATCCCATGATCCAGAACATAGGCCTATATGCTTACCAATACAATTTAAATGAAGTATGGCAGGAAACGAGCTACTGAAACCAGTATGTAGTTGAAATGTTGCTGATTCCAACGAAATATTGGACTGTGACCTGACTGTAACCTCGCCACAAGGTAACCTCGCCACAGGTAATCTCGCCACATATTTGGTAACCTCGCCACAGAAGGCTGAGTAACCTCGCCACAGCTTTGGTAACCTCGCCACATGGGGCTAAGTAACCTCGCCACAACTTCGCCACACCTGTTGTATTCGCATTTATCAATGTATTTTCAAAGGGAAATCTCTACCTTGAACGTGGTGTAGATGTCTATATAGACTTAGACTATATGTGCCATTAAAATCAAAAGCAAAATTTTTTTTAAAAAATGGACCAATATATAACGAATAATAATAGGCCTACAAATTTATTTTGTACAGCAAATATTGTACAAAATTTGTTCATTGTGACTAATAATAACAATATATTAACCCTTAAACCGCTGAATTAAATAATTTAAATTTTCACACACTTGGAGTTGTGTCTCACTACCTTGACCCCCAACTTTAAGTGAGAGAAAACAACTCGTATTTGATTAATTTGTAATTTAAGACTAAGCAATTTACAAATCTTGATGTTTAAATGGCTAATAAAACGGATTAAAGCGACTACAGTCGCGCTTAGCGGTTTAAGGTGAATAGGTGTAGGCCTAGCGGCAACAACAGAGGAAGTTGATGACACTGCCCCAAGAAGAGATCCGACAGCACCCGAGGAAGACAATGAGTAGCACTCAAGCTATGTGATCGACTCCAATAACACTCGATATTGTTGACGCAATTGATTGACACAAGTGATATTAACTCATGTGAGTGCGTGGTGACGTGAAGTCGATACTTGCAAACGCTGAATGTTAAACCATTTTTTCTTCTTCCGGTTTTAATAATAGCATAACCGCCAATATGAATCTTTGATATTTCTATCAGCATGAACACCTGATGAACGTTTAATATGGAATATGAGGTGATATGAATGACCCTTAAGTGTTTTATTTGTTGTTGGGGAAAATGCCCCCCTTTTGAAATAATAATGGGTCACATGCCCCATCGTCTATGGCCAATGCCCCCCCCCCCCTCCGAAAAATATCATGGGCCCCTTGGCCCCCTTTTTCCAATTTATAAATCGGGCACTGAATATGTAATAGTACCAATCTCATACATATAATTTTAACTATTTATATTGCCGTATATTAACCGTCTGCGTCCCTATGTTTGGGCTATATTCAAGACTGAATGTAGACATTAACCTAAGTCTATGCTAAAAACACAAATAGTAGGCCTAATTTATGTTCTTATATTATGGACCATATCGATGGAAGCTGATATTCAACATCACATTGTAATAAAGGCCTAAATATCACGCTAATAGGGATCTAATTAGAAGTTACTAAAATGTGTGGTACCAAAGCCATAACTTTATTTTGAATTGAATTTACAAATAGTAATATTAATAATAAATGATGTTCCTTTAATGCTGGGTAAACGATGTAGAGGGCGGCACAACAATAAACTAAATATCGAGTTATCCCTGGTTTAATGCTAGTCCACCGTCTGCACTGCTGGCCCAACATTAAACTAACATTAAGTCGATGTAGCTTCTGTGGAAAGTATAGCGTATATAGCCAGTGTAATATATTATCAGATTATGCTTTGTACGCATCGCGTTGACTACTACAATGAGGCAATACCGCTGGAGTACAATGAGACGTGTCTTGCCATAGAGTTAACTCTATATTTGGTCTGGCTAAACTTCTGAAATTCGAAACCTTTGAGTGTTGATCCACTGTTCGCCGTATCGTATTCGCTGGGATGCACGTAAGAAGAAATGTCTCGAAGAAATAATATGTAGGGCTAGCTGGGCCAATAGTGTTTTTTTTTAATGACACAGCATCATAGTTGAATTCACGCTTTCCCATTCATTGATTGTTTTCTACCATTTACTGGCCAACCGTCAATAATGAAGACGAGGACCAGCCGTGCATGTGGATTATAAAACTTAAAAATATGTATTTTTCATTTTTGCAATAAATGAAAATCAAAGTGGAACAGGGAACACTATTATGGCAGAACCAGAGTAAAAACATACCTGTCAATTATCACAGGTAAGGGATAGCAATGACATGACCAATATATATTATGCACATTTAATATGTTGTGCAGAATAAAATATCGAAAAAATTTGGGCAGCGCCCCTGACGGTGAGCCAATATTAAATCCACAGGTAATGTGTTTGTATATATGTAATAACAATACCGAAGGGCGGGGGGGGGGGGGGGGTCCTGGTGCCTGCTAGGACAGTCAGAGATCGCGGATTCGTCTCCTGCTCTGGCATTCAAGTTTCAATGTTCAATCGTAAATATTGAATATTGTGGGCAGCCTCCGTGACCGAGAGTTAGTGTCTCGGCCGTAGACCAACAGGGCTCAATTTCGAATCCTGTGTCTGGAGGGCAGTGACACCTCATTCATCTCACCATACTCAGATTCTCCTTACCCAGTTTAGCCTATATGTGTACAAATGTGGTGTAGAACCCCATTTATTTCATTTCATAGCATTTGATACAGCCAAATAACACCTGACTCAACGTTGGCCTGACAACATTACAGCAACATTTCAGCAAAGATCGTGTGAGTTGAGAAAGCCTTCATGGGTCAAGGCTCCTGGGCCTCTTGTTATTGACTTTTTACAGTTTATTGTGCACTGTGTTTTTCTCATTAATATCATGAAGTATGAACAATCTCATAGATTAGTTAAGAAAAAAATAACTGCATTGACAGGAGAGCATGTGGTTTGATTAAATATTTAAATGAAAAATAAAGAAAACTTTGCAACTTTTACATCATGTGGTACCAATTTTTATAAGGGAAATAACCGAAAAATGCTATTAAATTGAAATAAGGAGAGAAGATATATACTTACTCCCTCCTTTCCTTAAGAGTGTCGTTTTCATTCACCTTGTGGTAGGACTCTGTGGTCTGCATTGAAAAAAGCAAAGATATTATAATAATATACGTTAGAAATTTTCAAATAAATATATTGCTATGAAAGTATGAAAAAAATGATATTATCAATTCAAAAATTTTGAAAACAAGCAACATAATGACAGCTGTGCGTTTTAATCAACCTAATCTCTCTGTGATTAGGAACAAGTCGAAGTCAGAGAGTTAGAGATGATACAACTGGACCAACATGCTCTCTAAAACTCAAATACATGTTTGTGGGTACACTCTCAAAGTGTGGAGGCTGGTATTCACACAGTGAAGAACAGTTTGATGTTATGTAGCGTCCCTGTCGTGGCAATGACAGACGCAAATAGAAACAGGAGAATGACAATATGGTTTAATATGGTAGATTTACTGGTTGTTTAATTCATTGTTTTCAGCTGCATACAAAAAAGATCCCCCCAGTAGGCTCTGAATCTATACACATCAAACACATGATGATGATGAATATGTCTACTGAATATAGTAGGCCAGGAAGTACTGGGTATTAATGGTACATATTCATAAAAATGTCAGGTGTACAACAGATATAATTATTAAAGTAATCCCTTTGTTCGTACCTTTGTAGATTTACGAATATGGGGATTTCTCTGAGTTTCTCGTAGTTTTTGTAAATAAGTTTCTCATAGGTTTAGTAAATGATATGACAAGTGAGAGGTTCTTATACATGTGTAATCAATTCCATTCTCTATTGTTCTTTCAGTAGGATGCAGATATCAGCACACAGTTCACAATTGATACACAGTTTCATTACAATGTCGGGTTAAATTCATGTCTTGCACAGACTACCCAGACTAGAATTAAACAACTGACTGACTGACTATCAGACTGACTGACACAGGCACTACCGCGCACTACCTCTTTATCATGTCTATTGCAAAACAAAATGGTGGTCAACAACATATATATTCATGCTGCTGAGCGTGGAGCCCAATGCCAGTTCAGTTCAGGTCCACGATGTAGAATCCTGGACCAACACCACTCCAACACTGTATGCATCATGCGTCCACTGATAAGAGAACTAAACTGACTGACCAAACACAGGGACACACGTAGGTGTACTTTTCCACAAAAAAACAGTGGACAGCCAGCCTTCAAGCCGCCATAATTAAAAATGCATCGGGACAACATTTTTATCTCTAACACAGTCTGTGCAGATAGGATGATGTGCAGACAACTGGTGGCCAAATCTGGCTTAAACTTCAACTGAAAGATTAATCTAGCAGATAAGCATGTTAGCCAAAGAACGCCTGTGATAAAGGCCTGCAGACCAATGGGTTGCTTTTAGATGACATGATGGACATTGTGAACAAAAATTGCATCCCTTACTGCTGTGTGTCGGCAGTGTGCAATGCAAATTATTAAAAATATTGGTTGAAATAATACATTGAAGAGCCTCAGTGAATAGTACTAGTAGGCAGTGTGCGACACTAACGCTCGACCCAGTCCAGCAATCCTGGCACCGGGCGAGTACACAGTCTCATCCACTGGACCTGCTGGACCCTCGAGTATATATTCAAAGGGGGTACTGGGATGATTGCTAGTAGTAGTACTTTTTGCCCCCATCTGGGGAGGGTCATTAGGGATCTGTTTCGTCTGTTGGATGCTGTGTACGGCATTGTACGGAAGCACTAGTCTACAGCAATCATCCAAGGGCAGCTGCAGCCTCCTCGTATCAGGCTATAATCTTCGAGCGGATTGCCAGTGGCGTACCCTGGTTCCTCCGCTCAACAGCGGAGCCAATGCAGCACCCGCATCAGTGCCGGCGCTGATGTAGGCTGTGGTAGCCTTAAATAACCGGCAATAGCGTGTTTGACATTAGGTCTCTCACGTGAGGAGTTACCCAGAGGGAGTGATCCTTCCTATTGTTACTCTGGGGACTATCCGACCCGAGGATAGCGGAGCTGCGCGAAATGCCAAAGAGTTTCATCATTAAATTGTACAGCGAAACTCAAGTCTCCGGCCGTCTGGGCATGTCTGGGGGTATATCCCCTAGACATGCCCAGAACCCCTTATCGGGCGAGCGAAGGAAAATGCTCTCAATAACCCACCATGCCCTATCACCCCCACCCTCACATCATCATCTGTACATCATTCATCTCATCAATTGACTACAACGTTTTTATGGTATTATAATGTCACTTAAAAGACCTTTTGTGCCGAAAAGTGACGTAAAGCAATGATTTACTACTACTACTATATATTCAAAGCTTTATCTGCTATGTAACGTTACTAGGCTTATATTAGTATTGTCAGCATGTCTGACCAGTGCATGGATAGTCTGCAGTAGCGGTATTAAGACAACGCGGCGCCGTCATTAAGCCACGCGACATTGGTTAAAAATCCCTGCACGTGCCAGCCTCCATCCACTCTCACGCCGCCACTGTGAACGCGCTGGCAGCAGTTGTAACTGGTGTGTTAACACAGACTGACACCCTATGCAGCCACGGCCCGCTTTATTGGCTTAGACGACGCAGTTACCATCACATTTCATCCTTGAATGTTCTCATTTGGGCACGACAATATCTTGATATGATATTTGTTTTAAGACACATCAGAATAATAGAAATGCGTCGGCATACTGTATGAATGCTTTTAATAGACGTAAGCAGGCCTAACTGATTAAATTTACATCTAATTTCACACAGTTTGTAAGCCCTAAGCAGACCGTCCCGATGACGTCATCTACTCTTGCCGCCCTTAGCCCGCCATTGATCAAATGGTGGTATATCATCTCTGCAGGGACATCGTGTATATATACATGTGCGCTAAACATTGGTTTAATGCTGCAACAGCTCGTCTCGGGTTGAGCACGTGTCAAGTCCTGTGTCTCTCGGCGCTACTATGGTAGAAAAAGATCCATACCTCACATATTTGGATGACCAGTGGACGCCAACTGCTAACAGTAAAACACATGAGCTAGCGCGATAAACAGATGCTTCAAATCTTACTTAACATTAAGCCTATACATTGACGTCGCTTTATCGCTGAGAATTTAACAGGGGCGCTTGTAAATCTGTAAATCAGTGATCACCAGTGCAATGATTATGAACAGTCATTACTTTTGTTGTAAGCAAAACTATGACATGGTGTCGTCATTCTGACACAACTCAACGATTAATTACCCAACACACACAGGTGTTATTCAATGCTGGTCCACCTGTACGACGCTGGTCCAGTGTTAAAACAAGATGTACAACAACTAGGCTACATTTAACAGTAGCATACCGCGTTTACACCCACGCTCACAACACGCTGACCGTGGCGCAACCATGTTTACACGGCTACATGCAGCAGGCTGGTGGCGGGTAGATTTTTTCAAGCCAGCAGATTTTCTGGTAATACAGGGTACAACAAAATCGGGGGGGGGGGGGGGTGCGTTTATTAGAGGGGGGAGGGGTGCGTTTATTAGGGATAATACGGTATATACTTAGACGGAACGCTTACACCATCTAGAGCCAAGTACACTGCAAATTTGTTATTTATATTATTTGATTATGTGACTTGATATCATCTAAACTGACTCTTCAATGTGAAATGACAAGTGATTATTATGGTATTATGATATATGTTTGTCTTTGTTATTTTTAACTTTTATAAAAATCACAATGATTGCGGGTTGTACATCACTTGTACATAATTTGTTTGTTTTTTAAAGTCCATACCGTATCAGATTCGAGCTTACCTGGTCTAGTGACATGTCACCAGGTCTAGTGATAAACTAAGGTTACTAGACCTGCTGGTCTAGTGATACAAAATGTTAATGTCACACCCTGAGTATTTGTCGGTAATTACCAGTGTACGACAAATGAATACTGGTAACAGATGCTTCATTCATTAACATAATAACATAATGGTGACATAGTCATCACACCGTACATACCATCATCTCTTCTGGACCATCATAGTACTCCTCTCGTAAGTCTTTCATAATGCTCTTACTGAGAGCTCGTCTTTGAGTCTTTTTCAAATCCTGTTGCAATCTTTCCTTTGCTGTCTCATCACCCGCTATAAATAGAGCGACTTTAAACTGATTCCTTTATAAATAACATCAGATTCCCACTATAATACTGATAACAAATTTTCAATAATATAAAATTAAAACAATTTGTTCACATAACTGATAATAATCATTGAAAAATTATAATATAAATATAGCTATTTTGTATTGTTTTAGCAATCCAACATCATAAAGTTAAATAAACGGTTGATAAATTCATGTGGATCTGAAAAAACCCATTCAGACTAAGTCTTTAATATCTCTATGACATTGTGAATTGCTACTTCGAAGTAAATAAAATATTTTAATAATCACATAGCTGGGCTGGAAATAAACACATCTTTTTCTCTGTTTATAAATATTAAATGGCAGAGAAATAAAAAAGTGTGAACTATGTACAGGTCTCTCTGTCGGGGATAGAAGTAAAATAAACATACTGTAATGCATGGCTGCTACTTTTGGTGGTTTATAAACCTTGCTTCCTCCTTTCTCGTCATTATTTTCATCTTCCGAAGTAGAATCACCATCTTCCTCCTAAATAATGAAACATCAGTAGAACATGACATGACTATACAATACATGTACATCCTCTTTAAACCTATTTAACACAAGACTACTGTAGTTTAACCCTTCATATATCATTACAAGATACATTGTCAAGATATTTTACCTGCTGCTAAAGATAACATAGTAATGGTAAATGTATGTACATGTAATTATGCAGACATATTTATATTATTTATATATCATTTCCTTTCAACTAGAATATAGAGTTAAAAATTAATATCTTGATATAGATAAAAATGTACAGAAATATGACAGGTAAATGGTTAAGGGAGTGGATGTAAATGTGACTGTCCATCTCAAAATCAGATGGATATAATTTTCGAAGTGCGTTTTTCCACCTGATTTAGATATGGACGGTCACAAATGATTTCTCCGTAAAAAACCCCACATCCAGTTTGATATATTCCTGCATTTTTTATAACCATAACAATCAAACCAAACAAATTTAAACAGAAAATGTCACTGACCATATTATCTGGATTGGGTTTGAATCGCAATGGATCGTTTTCCCCTGGAAACAAAATAAATCAATCATTTTTTTATACAATTACTGAGGATAATAATAAACACCCTGATAATAATATACACTTTAGTTGATGGTGCATATTGTATTGACAGACATGATTGAATATTAAATACAGAGTTGTTTTTTAATTTTCATACCCTTGCAACCAATTTGCACCAGGCTTCAGACCATTGTTGTGTCTGATTTTCATACGATTTATTACAGCACCCATGCTTTTTTTTGAAGTTCAAGAGAAGTGTCTTGGATACCTTTCGATCAATTCCGTAGGCGATCTGATAAATGCTTCAGAAAATATTCTTGGTGACCATAAACTATGTAGGGCAGATATCCCAAGTATATAAATGATTATCTTAACTACTTTTTAAAGTTTCCAGCTGACTAAATGTATAACGACTTTAATATTCTAGTCACATCGTTTGGGACGCATTTCAGATTATAGTGGCTGCTTCCCGGTGATATAATTATTTTTACTGTATCTTAAATACTTTTTTAGCTCCCGCCGTCACCGTAGGTGAGACGGAGGGAGCTATGGATTCCGCCTCCGTTTTTTCTTTACCTCTTCTTTTGCCTATAACTTTGTAAGAAAATAAGCTAGGATAACAATTTTTGGTATGTGGGTTACTTCCAGGTGAATAATGGACAGGTTAAAATATTTTTAATCTGAATTCAATACGTAAGGTCGCAGAGGAGAAAATGATGATGTTACGGCGTTGGGCCGTTGGGCCGTCCGTAAACAATTCGTTTCCGTAGCATATCTCTGAAAGTACTTGTCTGATTGTCTTCAAATTTTACACACAACACCCCTAGGGGGTCTAGTTGTGCCTTTTGGGGTATATGAACTTTGACCTACTTTTGGTTCAGAACTATAACCTATTTAGACGTTTTGACGCACACTTCGTTTCCGGAGCAGATCTCGAAAAGTACTGGGCCGACTACAGTCATATTGCACATACATGTTCTCTAAGGTCCCTAGTTGTGCCTTTTCAGGTTTTTGGACCTTGACCTTGAAGTTGACCCAGCACTTTGACCTAATTTATAACATCGGTAAATCAGACAGAAAGATTTTGCGGAATATCATGAAAACCGCTCAAGATAGCTACACCATTACTATTAAACAAATTGGTTTCAGGAGAGGATGCATCTTGAAAAATTTCAAGTTGATAAAATTCAAAATGGCCGCCTATCAGCCATTATTCACCTCGACAGGCCTGATATTCCGGAATATCATGAAAACCGCTCAAGATAGCTACACCATTACTATCAAACAAATTGTAAGGTTTCAGGAGAGGATGCATCTTGAAAAATTTCGAGTTGATAAAATTTAAAATGGCCGCCTATCGGCCATTATTCACTTCGACAGGCCTGATATTGCGGAATATCATGAAAACCGCTCAAGTTATCTACACCATTACTATAAAACATGTAAAACAAATTGTAAGGTTTCAGAAGAGGATGCATTTTGAAAAAATTCAACTCGACCAAGTTCAAAATGGCCGCCAATCGACCATTATTCACTCTCACATGGCCGTTATTTGGTAATCCGTGCTAGATAGCTAGACCATTACTATAAAACAAAATGTGTGATTTCAGGAGAGGATGCATCCTGAAAAAATTAGACTCGATAAAATTCAAAATGGCCGCTTATCGGCCATTATTCACTTTCACATGGCCGATATTTGGTAAACCGTGCTAGATGGCAGACCATTACTATAAAACGAAATGTGCGATTTCAGATGAGGATGCATCTTGAAAAAATGTGACTTGATCAAATTCAAAATGGCCGCCTTTTCGGCGGCCATTGTTATACCGCGGTAGAACGATCTTGGTATACTGCAGTATTATTAATCCTGCTATACAGCGCTATATCAGTATATATGACATATTACACCGCCGTAGCTGTCACAGATCAAGGCTGACACTGTACAAGTTATGGCTCTGTTAATGTGTCACGCACATTACACTCCAACTCAACCCGAAACACCTGGATTAACCGTTAATACATTGCCAAATAAAAATTAAAGAACAAACACAAGCCACTTCCAGTACTTCTAAATTATGTGCTACCGTTAGAACAGGCAATTAAAATGCTGTCAACTGCGCTGATCGTGTCACAACGAAAATTTGTTTAAAGGGTGCTGCTTAAACATCAAATTCGGCCAATTTTACGTTTTTCACCCCTCCCAGATACGACTACCCCTTGGATGCGACTTTGGTTCTCTGGCAGTACGAAAGTCGTATCAGAGTGGGACTACTGAAGTCAAATTTGTATCAGATGAATGACCAGCGCCAGTCATTCTTTTCTCAACAAAAGTTCATTGGACATCACAATCTGTGTCACAGCATGTATCGATTCAGGGCGGAACTAGTAGCTTGTGGTATGGTTATAAATTTAATTCTGAACAATGAATAAATGTATTATAAAATGAAATAATATACTTTCAGTGTTTAACATTCAAATTTTGCAGCATAATTGATACATAAATACTTAGTAAATAGTAACTACAAATTATATGTGCATATGTACATGGATGGTATGAAAAAATAGCAACATACCCACAGAGCCTGTAGCAGCTGTTTTCACCAACTTGTCAATCTGGTACTTTAGTTTCTGGTCAATTGGTCTCATTTTTTCCAGGAACTAAAATTTATTTCAGTCATTGATGTTAGTGCATAATTTTGTAATGTATTATTGTAGCATACAGCCAAGCAGACCTAATATCAACTGCAGTTGATTCAAGTTGGACTTCACCGAACATTGTGTCAACCTTGGGCCAACATGTCATGTCTGCTTGGAAGCCTGAATTTTTGTCTCATTAAAGGAAATTGTTGAAGTGTGACGACTAAATACCAGCCTTATTTCTCTTCTTTAATGAATGTCCAGCTTAAGATGATTTTATATATTGGGTATTATTATTCTAGCTATTTGAAGCTATATACCCCTCATGGATCAGTGAAAACTGGGTACTGGCATGACACCCAGCACTCTGACACTCCGCCCACCACAACAGTTGGAAAACACATGGAAAACTGAGGATTTTGAGTATAAAAACACAACTGTAATATAACAAGAGGACTGAAGTCCTATATCATCCCCCACCATAAATTAGGTTAGAGTTTTTTGCGGTCACAAATATTAAAAAAGTCCACTAGTGGTGGCGATTTTAAATTTCAGTAAAATCACCTGCACATTATTTCTGACTTCAATTTTTGAGTTTTTGCGCCCACAAAAAAATTTTTGAATTTCGGTAAAACCTTGAAAAGATCACATGCACATCTCCATATCGTGGGGAATGTGATTGTAAAATATTTAATAATTTACGACTTGAGTTTGTGAGTTTTTGCAACCTCAAAAAAATTGAAATTGTTCAGTGGCGGCCATTTTGAATTTCAGCAAACCCTTGAAAAAATCACCTGCACATCTCCATATTGTGGGGAATATGATTGTAAAATTTTAATAATTTCTGACTTTAAGTTTTAGAGTTTTTGCGCCCACAAAATTTTTTAGAGTTGACCTCTGGCGGTCATTTTGAATTTTGGTAGCTTCTCTAGAAAAACACTTGCACATCCCCATGTTGCTAGGAATGTCATGTTAAAATTCAAACAAAAATTGACTAGCAGTTCTTGAGTTTTTGTGCCCACAAGAAAACCGGACGCCGAACAGAATCCTGGCGCGACTAAAATCCCCCTTCTCCTATGGGCGGGGGATAAAAATGGACGTTTTTGATGCCAAGACCACCCACCACTGCCCAATGTCTGAGCAGGACTCTGCAGTTATAATTTTTAATTTTTCTGTATATGTACATTAAGGACTAAAATATATAATTCAAATTGATTCATCACAATACTCAATTTTTTTTCTGAATACTCAATTTTGTTTAAAAATGAAGGGTAATACTCCACTGAAATTAAAAGCTTTAATTTGTAGCACTTATTACTAGCACTGTCCCAGTTTCGTGAAGTAGACAGTCTAAGTGTTGTATTTGACACTAAAACTAAATTTATGGCGGCTGATTAAACAGCTCGCAACGTGGAAATACTGTCTGTCATTGGGTGGTTGGACAAACCAGCAAACACGATACACTTACCCAATGTTGGTTTAATGTTGGCCGGCCCATGGTCTACGCCGCTTGCCCAACATTAAACTAACATTGGTCTTGTGTATGCTGGGAAGTAAAGCCAAGTGGACAATCAAATTGAAAACTCACCGTTCTAATTTCTACTAAATTAGGAATGGCTACATGTCCTTCTATGGATTTGCCATGAAGTTTAGCCTGCATAAGCAGTGTTAAATTTGTTAGGTAATCCAGCATCAATTGATTCTTAACTTCCAGAAAACTGACACCCTGCAACATAAAAACGATACATGTAGGCCTACATTTTCAGTGTTAACCCTTGTCCTGTTGAATTGTTTCAAATTATTTTTCATTCATTTAAAGCTGGAATTGCTAACGCAATTTCCAGCTTCAAATGACGAAAACTATTTCTATTTATAAAAAATAAACATCTCCCAAATTGAAATATTTGATTAGCTGAGCATCTACCACTGAATATTTTATCAATTTCAGTGGCATTTTATTCGGGTTGAAACTTTCTTTAAAACGTATATATCCGGGTCCAGCAGGACAAGGGTTAACATAATTTCCGGCTCACAAATAGACTAGAAGACATGTTGAGTGAAAGGAACTGGTAACAATTGAACTTAACCCTTGTCCTGCTGAATTGTTTCAATTGTATTTTTTCGTCATTTGAAGCTGGAATTGCTAACGCAATTTCCAGCTTCAAATGATGAAAAATATTACCATTTTTGAAAAATAGACATGTGGACCAACTAAACTATCAAAAAACTATTTTATCAAATTAAGTGATCTTTTTATTGATCTAAAACATCTTTAACCCCGTATATATACGGGACTAGCAGGACAAGGGTTAAGCCATTGGAAATAAGTGGTAGTTAACGCTTACGCCGCTAAGCACCACCACAGTAGTCGTTTTAAAATGTTTTATTAAATGTCTAAATTACAGTTATTGGGAATGAAATGAGTGTTTAAACTTCAAGATTTACAAATGTTTGGTCTGAAATTAAACAAATACAAATAATTTTCACTCACTTGAAGTTGTGGATCTCTGTAGCGAGACACAATTCTTATTAAATGCGCAAGAGCTTTTTTAAAGTGATTAAAGTCAAATTTGCATTTGAAGCCATTTGAATGCAATCCAATCATCTTAGAAAATGCTCTTTCGTGGTACCGCTCATTGTAAAAATGATAAAGAATTTTTCAAGCACATAAGTTTTATATGGAAAATAAACAAAATTGATCTGTTAATTCTTGTGTGAGAGTTGAATCAATTTGCAGCGAAGGCAGCAAAAAAATGCTACCAGCAATGAGGATTCTTTATAAGCACAACAGAAACCAGAGTGTGCAGAATCAGTACCATCAACCTTTTAAATAGCCTTTATCAGCTCCCTCAATCAATTACTACCACAAGTTATGCAACAAGATGTTGAGGAATATATATCTGAAAGTTCAAACCTTTGCTGTATTTAGCTTGTCTTGCTTAACTTTCCCTAATAAACCTTCAACACTATTAATGACACCATTAGCCTTGCTATTCAG
The DNA here is from genome assembly GCA_964017125.1 of Flabesymbios commensalis. Lineage (NCBI taxonomy): Eukaryota > Metazoa > Annelida > Polychaeta > Terebellida > Flabelligeridae > Flabesymbios > Flabesymbios commensalis. Next base: position 38,265,014 of record OZ024909.1, read on the forward strand.
GTCCTGGAGCAATGCAAAGGCATTGGTATGATCATCTGCAGTAATCTGGAAACAAATAAAAACTAGATGTGACTGTTTTCGGCACGAAAACATTAAAAGCATCCCCGTTACATGACTAAAACTATGATTGCCACAACAAAAAAATCTAAGTAAAAAAACTAGAAAGAGTTGTTCGGAAACAAACACGAAAGCAGCCCTCCGTTATCGCCAGTTGGCCATTTCAAATTTGATATAGATCAGCAAACTTTCTCAAGGTTTATTTTATATCACCGCTTTACCTTTAGCTATTATGCATGATTTCTGAGATAATGAGAAAAAACAATTAAAAATGACCGCCAGTCAGCCATTTTGGATTTCATTTCTGCGAAATTTGTCATGGGTTATCCTTGTGTGAGTCCGTACATTGTGTTCTATATGCATGGTCCAGCTATTTTGCTTTGTTTTTGAGTTGGTACGAAAACAAGTATTTCTTTGTTAGTGGCCCTAGTAATTAAAGGGTTGATTATATCACCAAAAATCCACCGGTGGTAATTGATGGCTATGTAAAGTATGAGGAAGCAGAAGTTCATAGATCAGCTATCATGCAAATTTCCGAGATAATGAGAAAAAAAAGTAATAGCGGCCATTTTGGATTTTATTAGTGCGAAATTTGTCATGGGTTATCCTTGTGTGAGACATTACATTTTGTTTTATATTCATGGTCCAGCTATTTTGCATTTTTTTTTGTTACTCAAATATCACAAAATTACTAAAATTCAAAATGGCCACTACACGGCCATTTTAAAATTGTTTGCTCCCCAAAAGTTAATCAGGTCATTGCCTGACATAGCTGAACATATTTGCCAAATCAAAAGAAGATCTGATGGAAACTTTTTCTACTAAAACGCACTAACGAGCATTTCTTTGTTAGAGGCCATAGTAATTAAAGGGTTGATCATATGGGGATCAAAATGTCACCAAAACAATTACCCAGTGGTATGTGAAGGCTATGTGAAGTATGAAGAAGCTGAAGTTGATAAATTAGTAGCTATCCTGAAAACAAATAACTGCGGCGGTGGAGGAGGCGGCGGCGGACCGTGTGGAATACAGTAAGCAGCCCGCATCGACAAGGGCTGCTTAATTACACCACCAGGTAAATTGTCCTCCATCAGAAATCTTGTTTTTAATGGATTATTCCCAAAGTTATTCAGATCAATAGAAATGTCTATAGAACCACTGCATCAAATTTGAATGTGATTGAACCAACAGTTCATAAGATATCACGCCCACAAGCTTTTCAGGTGGCTATTTAAAAATGTTCTTTGTCAGCCATCTTATTTAAATGAATTTTTCCCAAAAGTTAATCAGATCATTAGAAATGCCTAGACAACCACTGCATAAAATTTGAATGTGATCCACCCATAAGCTCATAAGATATCGTGCCCACAAGCTTTTCAGGTGGCTATTTTATTTAAATGTCCTCCAATGGCCATCTTGTTTTTAATAGATTCTTCCTCAAAGTTAATCAGATCATCAGAAATAATCAGAGAATCACCACATCAAATTTGAATGCGATCCAACCCATAGTTCATAAGATATCACACCCACACGCTTTTTGTTCGGTCATTTTTTCAAAATGTCCACCATCAGCTATCTTGTTTTTAGTGAATTTTTCCCATAAGTTAATCAGATCATCAGAAATACCTGCAGAACCAGAATTTGAATGGGATCCATTGAACGGTTAATAAGATATCTTGCCCACAATTTTTTTGAGCGGTCATTTTGGAAAATGGCCACTTATGGCATTGTGCAAAAAAACATATATGGGAAGAATTGCCCAGGCACATAGGTCATGTGTGAAAAACAACAGGTAATTTCTTAGTAAAAGCATAATTCCTCATACGGCAGCGGCGGAAACAGGATAATGCTAAACACTATAACCATCCCAATAGAATCGGGGATACTTAAATACATATCATTCGTAAGAGTTTCCATCCAGCCAACGTGCTAGCATATGGCTCGTACACATAGACCATTAATATATTCAAGCAATTTTCACATATTCTATTCACTATGAGCATTTTGATGTTGCCTTAGAGCTCTAATATATACATGTCTGTAGTGTCCTTCCTTCGGACAGGGTGCAACGAGTATTAACTCTTTTAACAAAAAAAAACAAAAAAAAAAACTCTTTTAACATAAACATAAACGGGTGTTTAGGGTATTTTAAGGGTGATGAGGGAAGATGAAAATATGATCCAAGAAGAAAATGTGGTAAAAAATTTTAAGCAGCGACCAAACAAATTGAAACAAGAGCGATGATGCTAACAATATCCCCCGCCATTAATTAAAGTCAATAATGGCCTCAAAGTCGAAGTTTACCAAGAGGACTGAAGTCTTATATCATCCCCCGCCATAAATTAGGTTAGATTTTTTGCGGTCACAAATATTTAAAAAGTCGATTTGTGGTGACCTTTTTAAATTTCAGTAAAATCACATGCACATTTTCAGATGGTGGGTAATGTGATTGTACAATGTGAATTATTAGTGATTTCAATTTTTCAGTTTTGCGCCCACAAAAAAATATGAAGTTTATTTTTGAATTTCACTTAAACCTTAAAAAAATCACTTGCACATCTTCATATCGTGGGGAATGTGATATTAAAATTTGAATAATTTCAGACTTTGAGTTTTTGCACCCACAAAAAAATTTGGAGTTGACCTATAGCGGCCATTTTGAATTTTGGTAGCATCTTTAAAAAATCACTTGCACATCCCCATGTTGCTAGGAATGTGACGTTAAAATTTGAAAAAAAATTGACCAGACAATTTTTTTGAGTTTTTGCGCCCCCCAAAAAATTAAAGTTGATCCGTGGTGGCCATTTTGAATTTCAGTAAAACCTTAAAAAAGTCACCTACACATTTCCATATTGTGGGGAATGTGATAGTAAAATTTGAATAATTTCTGACTTTAAGTTTCAGAGCTTTTGCGCCCACAAAAAGTTTAAGTTGACCTCTGGCGGCCATTTTAAAATTTGGTAGCATCTTTAAAAAATCACTTGCACATCCCCATGTTGCTAGGAATGTAATGTTAAAATTTCAAAAAAAATTGACGAAACAAATTTTTTGAGTTTTTACACCCCCGAAAAAGTAAAGTTGATCTGTGGCGGCCATTTTGAATTTCAGTAAAACCTTGAAAAAGTCAACTGCACATCTCCATATCATGGGGAATGTGATACAGTAGATACTGTGATCAACGACCCTGCCATCAACGACCTTTTGTCTCCAACGATTTTTTTTTCTTGCACGGAACATTTTTCTATAGTTAACGACCTGTGATCAACGACTTTCTGTCTAACGCGACTTGCGACCTCAAATATCTGGCAGAAGGTCATTATATTACTTGTGTTGAACGACCTTAACTTTTTTCGTCATATGACTTTTGGAAACATTCATGAGCAAACCACTGCATGTCAGATCTGACTGTTTGGATATCATAATTTAGGACAGAGGTATAACGCTGGAAGATCAGGCTGGTGTCGCAAGAGGTCTATCTACCTCAGACCGTCGATGTTACTGCACAGCAATATCACCTCGCTCCGGTAGGAAATCATCCAACCTTTCATGTCCAATGATCAACTAAAGATATGCCCTATGAATCAATTTAACATGTTTAATGCTCGCATCAGTCGAAAAGTGTATAAAATTGTTTATTTCGCATAGCGCTAATTAATACATGTTTTAAAATACAATCGTATTAAATTGTTCAGGGAATGTAATAAGAAGATACGCCATGAGAATATTGTCTATAGCACACTAAATGTCAAGTGCTATTCAGTTGTGTGTTGGCTGGTAGACAAGAGCGGCGCTGTCATAATTACGCTATACACAGCCTGTCAGTCAACAGTACACCACTCTCCAGACATGAGACGCGCCGCCACTGATCAGCAAATGTGAAAAAGCTGAATGAAATCAATGGGTTATAGAGTTATTGCGTCATAATTCGCAATTTACTACATGTCAAATGGTCTAGCTCTTAAACTACATTTACATTTTTTCTTGAAATGTTCAAAGTAGTTGCCCAGTGTTGCCATAAGACTAGAAAATATTGTTTGCCAAATGTCATGACAATCGGTAATTGAGTATTCAACTTGCCGGCTGACGCACGGAGAGTTGAAAATTGAAGAGTTAGTTCCGCTATGAAAAAATGAAATATCACCTGTATTTCCATGCACACTTTATTAGGAAGTGCCTTTCAATTTATTTTCTTGTTCAAAAGTAATAATGCCATATATACATACAGTTTTTTTATTCATTTCGGCTATAATATCAACACATATTGACGCTAATTGCTGATTGTGTGAGACTATATTTTTCCAATCGAAAGTCCTCCATGTTTTGAAATCTCGCACATGCACACATATCACAAAATATGACGCAATACAGAATGTTACAGAAAAGTTACAAGGGTAATTCAGTACTTCAATGGCATTCAGAACATAGACATAAATACGCCTAGACTATAAAGTCTATATCATTGTAGGCTAGGCCTATAAGTTACACAGGACCTAACATGTGACTAGGACTCAGACGAATATATTAGTATCATTGACTTGGTCTATTGGAAACTTCTGTGGGAGTTCCAGTTTTAGTGATGTGTGGTTCACATTTGGCTGGTAGACAAGAGCGGCGCCGTCATAATTACGCTATACACAGCCTGTCAGTCAGCAGTACACCCCTCTCCAGACATGAGACGCGCGTCACTGACCAGCAAACACAAGACATTGACCCAATGTTGTTTTAACGTTGGCCCACTGTTTTCGAAATCGGCCCGCAATAAAACAACATTGGGTCAATGGCTCATGTTTACTGGGTGACTATACAGCTGGCACGAGACGTTGATGCAGGGTTGGCCAACATTAGAACGTCGCGTCAGGACATAACTAATCCCCCAGTCACTTTAATCTGTTAATACAATACACTGCCTTAATCAGCCGTCCACGCGTGTTTATTCACACGTAGCGAACGTCCTATATGAGCGTGGTCCGGCCACATATACTCAGCAGACACAAGACGTTGATGCAATGGTGGATTAATGTTGGTCTAGCATCATAGACGGTGGACCAACGTTAAATCAACATTGATTCAACGTATTGTGTCTGCTGGGACGGGGACGGTACAAACGTCCTAGTGTGGGCATAATGCTCCTGTTAGTGTAAACACACATATGTATTATTCATCAGTAATGAATAATTGTTCCCTTTTTCTTTCACTAGTTATTTTTTTGTTTTACCAAGGCTACATCATCTGTCCTATAGTGACACATTTAATGTGAATATACAACGCCCCATGCCTGTTAAGGGTCAGAAGCTACCTGGGCTTATATAACATGTGCTCTGTTAGCGTTATTATCATAGCTAGCAGTCATTCTGAAAAACACCGTCATAATCAGTGATATTAGAACAGGCATTGAAATGTTGCCGCAACCGCGTGCTTTGATCCACAATGACTACCGGTCAGTGGTGGGTAAATATCATTAGCCCGACATTGAACCAGCCGCCGCACCCGCAAATTTTACAGCGAAAACTCATTCCTGTGACCAGCGACTTTCTGTCACCAACGACTTTTTTTGTCTGGCAGAAGCAAGGTCGTTGGTGACAGGATCTACTGTATATCACACCTTACTAGTCGACAGGACATGTCGTCACTCTGTTGAGTTGTTACTCTGATGTTGATGTTAATTGCGTTTAGGTGGTGTTATATCCACTGTTGAAGTCAATTTCGTTTTTATATGGTGTTTTATCTACCGTTGGAGTCAATTGCGTTTTATATATGGTGTTTTACCAACTGTTGTAGTTAATTGCATTTTATATCATGTTTTATCAACTGTTCCAAATTAATTACATTTCAGGTGATGTTTTATCTAACAGTGTCTAATCTTACCAATTGCATTTCACCTATACCTACACTTATACTTATATGATTTATATGATATTACTGTGGTTCTATAGTATGTGATTGTATTAGCTGATTATAATATTACTAGTTTTATAGTAGGCGATTAGATTAGCTGATTGTAGCGGTAACGTTATATATATGCCACGGTTTGTTTTCGCTGTTCATACACTCATGTTTGTTCTCGCTGTTCATAGTCACGTTCATAGTCACGCTGTTCATACAGTCACGTCCAAAGCCGGACTAGACACACTGAGAAATTTTTTCGTGTCCTTACTTTCTAGTATAGATTCACAATGTTACGACCATTTCGTGTCCTATATGTTACGACCACTTTTGTGTCTCACAATGTTTTGTGATCATAACTTTTCACTGGTTTGTAGGTTTAATCTCCAATTTTCACAAAACTATATAAATATAGATACAGACGAGATCCAACATTGATTCTCCTATTTGGTACAGTCATTGTGAAATAAAAACACTATATATGAGCGGTCGAACAGTCGCACATTTTACCATATTTTTATCCCCTATACAAATACCCTTTTCTTTCTGTTCCATATTGTTTTGTATACAATTATGAAAAGCACATACAACGTGTGTACACATGGATGTATACACACCAATTTGAACAATAAATGGCCACTACTGTCCAAGAAAATCACATCTGAAGAAAATGCATGTAGGACACGAAAGTTTTTATGTTCAGTAAAAGTAATTAATTAAACCCTTTTACTTGGTTTTCATTTGTTTTCAACTATTATTTCTGCATCTGCATCATTTTATTTGGCTTTTTAGTTTACTTTTCAAGCGATTGTGGCAAGGTATTAAAACTTATGCCATGATTTAGTAGTAGCTGTCAATAGGACACAAAATGTTACGACCACCATAGCTTAATATATGTTATAAAAAAGGCTCTAATTATTATAATTTAGCTGCTAATATATGTTTTTTATATAAAATTAATTTTTCCTCTACAGATTTGTCCGTAAATTGACTAGAGAAAAATAATTGGTGTCCTGTGATAAACAATTGTGTTGGGTACGGTTTGAAATGTCCCATTTATTTGCATCAAATAATGCATCAAAAAACAGTAAAAGTTGTCACAATTATTAAATTAAATAATCATATTTAGATTTGAAAGCTCTTCCAGCTTCCTTAGTTTGTTTAGAATTGAAAAATATTCACAAGTTTGCATAGAGAAATATCATTTTTGTCTATTAAAAAAATACCCCATCTTCGACGCACCTTTTGAGAATAGCCCATATAGGTTTGTTTTCGCTTGTTCTGTTGTTCTAATTTGTTTTCGCTGTTCATACGAGCCCATTTTAATGTATTGAATTGTTTATAGTTCCCTGAGGGCACTGTGCATTTCAATGTTGAATAAAGTAGAATACCGGTACGGATAACTCTTAATCCCACTACCTATAATTAATAACCTTGCATTTTATTGTTGTCAAATAATAAGTTGGAATTTCTTAGGTGCTTTTAAGATAAGATCAACTTTATTTTGAATCGGCATGGTACAGGTAAACCATAAAAACATTAGCGTAGGGGTATTCAACGATCCATAGACTAACGTTAGAATATTTGCAGTTCAACAAAGTGTTTAAATACATTCTACAGACTACACTTAGTCTTATAATGTCACATGTTTTTATCAAAGCTACTTTTTGGCGCAGACTTAACATGGCAGTGATGCGGTCCAGTACTTCAGCTGTGCCCTGTTGGCACTAACCGGGGCCTCTTTAGTTTGGTTTCCGGACATCTCGCATCATTGTCACTTCGCATCATAGTCATTTCGCCCCCGTCGTTGGACGTTTCGCATCATAGTCATTTCGCATCATAGTCATTTCGCTGTCATTATTTCGGATTATGGGATCGATTTTTTCGCCCCGTCATTGGACGCTTCGCATCATAGTCATCTCGCACCATAGTCATTTCGCCGTCGTTATTCTATTAATAAGCCCACACTGATGCATCACTATTTTATTCCAAACCCTATCATTCTATAGGCCTAGTTATCGCATCATAGACATATATTTAGCAGAGATCGTATTCGCTATAGGCCTACTCCAGTGAACATTGTGAAACATTATGATTATATATCGAATTAGCCACTGCAAGAAAACAAACACATAACCAGGATATAGTTGTTTTAATCTCACTTTATTTTTTATTTTGCTGCTCTCTAGTGAGGTGTAGGCCTATGGTGACACAACAGACTTTATATAATCACATAATAAACCAATATTCATGAATCTCACTGTATGTTCATAGGCCTGTAGCTGTGGGAAGGTTATTACTGCTACAATGCGACGGGGGCGAGATGACTATGATGCGAAATGACTATGATGCGAGATGTCTCATTTAAATGACTATGATGCGAAATGACTATGATGCGAGGCGTCTCATTCAAATGGGACGGCGAAGCGTCCTCTGGTGAAAGGGGGGCGAAGTGGCAATGATGCGAGATGTCTGGAAAGCTCCGTTAGTTTTATGCGCAGCCCGGGCGATAATATGCCATGGACATGGGTATTATCGCTCAAGTCAAGTGACTTAAAATCGTAATTTCTTTAAAATTAAACTAGTTGAACGTTCAAGATAAGATAATTTAAGAACATTGTGTCATAATCAATTTATCATATCCACTGTTTAACTGTAATTCTAAAAATTTCAACCTTTTTGGCCATATTTTGTCTTTCTCGTGTGGGTTTATTTACTTTCAACATGCATGACATCAATCAACTAATCAGCTAGGCGTAGAAGTAGAACCAAGAGGAAAAACAAGAAGAAGTATGAGAATAGGAATACTTATTGGATAAAACCATTCAGATTTTATGTTTTGGACCTTATGGTCCAAACATGTTGGAGTCGCAAAGCAACTTTCTTTTTCTTATTATTATTATCTTTCTTAGTCCGCGATTACAGAGACAGTTTAAAAGTAATCTACTTCAAACCTCGGCACAATGGTCCTACATCTTCCAGACTAGACCTTTTTTTCATTTATTCCGATAGTGGATCTGGATTTGATCCAGCTTTCATAAATCCACTATATGGATTACCACTGACCATTTTTGCAAGGGCTATTTTTCCTTCAGTTTAGGAGTAATCGACGTCAATGCTCGGCACAATGATCCTTAGGTATTCAGGTACCAGGCTATAGCTTTTTTCAGTGATCCCGCTAGTGGATCCAGAATTGTTCACGATTTAGTAAATCCACTATGTGTACTAATGTTGGTAGAGTGATTTACATGTTGGTTGATCAATTCAATAGGAGAGTCGGTCAACACAAAGCGTCTTTGTTATGTGGACGCCGCGTTATGGTGGTGGCTTGTACTGGGCTTCCCGACCGGCTTGACCCTCTAATTACCCGGGGGTAATAATTAAAAGACATATGTATATACAATAATGTTTCAGTGATGGGCCAGCATCGAGAACAGTGGCCCAGCATTGAACTAACATCGGGTGTTTGAAATCAATAGTAGCAACATTTTAAATGCCAGATTTAAACATCAAAATAACAGTTGTAATTGCAGAGAATTGTTCCAAATGTCTCAAATGGCCGGAATGGGAAAATGTTTCAAATGTTCCAAATGGTCCAAATGCTCCAAAATTTCCAAATATCACAAAAAAGTCGCAAAAGTCAAAGTCTAAACATTACTGTTACTTGAAAAGTAAAAGTCGTTTCTAGTTACAATATGAACATAATAAATTGCTGCTTTTCGTGGTGCCCATAAAATAAGTAAATATTAACAGAGAAACAAATAATAAATAAAAATAGTTCGGCAGGCTTGGTGTCTCTGTAGGTCTGCTGGCATGTGAAATTATTTGTTATCTTAAAATTAAGTCAGATGGTGGGATGGTATGTAACCATGTCAATGCGGATATGTTGTGTAAATGTTTGTGAATATGTGATATATAGTGTTGGTTAGTAGATGTTGAAATTATGTGCAATAAAGAAAGCTGTGCCTTTTTTGAATGTCTTGAGGTTTGGGAGAGTTCGAATGGATGTTGGTAACTGAAAACCAGGACAGCTGTCAAAACCATAATTCTTTGTTTAATACTCAGCCATTTTAGGTTCGAAAGGATGTCCGCGATATGTGTCCTGGGATGACATTGCAAGATGATACGCATGCCACGGTTTTAAATTTTCTGTAGTTTACCCATGTTAGTGTCACTGGTTGCTCCCCATATAGTACAACGGTAGTCGAGGTGTGGAAGAACTATGGTGTTGAACATTATAGCCCTGGTATCAATGGGTAGAAAAGGTGCTGCCCTTTTCAGGGCTCCAAGTGCTCTATTAGCTTTATCACATATATTATTGGTCTGTATGTTAAAATTTAAATTTTGATCAATGGTGATGCCCAGGTAGGGGCTGGCTTTAACATGTTTAATTTGGTTGTCATTTAGTGATAGATCCAGATGATCATGGGACATGCGTCGCCTGCGTTGTGCCGATGTGACAAGCATGCATGATGTCTTACCAATGTGAAAGCTTAGTCTGTTTGCACAAAGCCAGTCATTCACATTGATAAAGTCATCCTGCATGAGCTTGGTCACACCGGCCTTATCACTTGCAGAGACGCAAATCGCAGTGTCATCTGCATACATGTTTGTCTTGCAGTGCTGTAAGCATTTGGGTAAGTCGTTCGATCATGTAGATAGTAAAAAGGAGGGGTCCAAGGATGGAGCCCTGTGAAACACCCGTAGTGATTATGAGTGGGTCTGACACAGATCCGTTAATGCAGGCCATCTGGGTTCGGTTATCAAGGTAGGAGCGAAACCAGTTTATAGTAATTTCAGAAAGTCCGTAATGTTTTAATTCGTCTAGAAGAATTTTGTGATTTACTGCATCAAAAGCTTTCCGAAGGTCTAAAGCAAGCATGTAGGACAAAGTAACTTGGGTCAAAGTTCCTAGCCTATTCTAACTCCTGTCTGGGCGACGGTACATAAATAACTCGTATTTGACTCGATGATGGTTCTTGATGCTTTATTGATTATAACTTTAACTTCGCTGTGCACTAGTAATTCCAGAAAGTCCGTAATGTTTTAATATGTCTAGAAGAATTTTGTGATTTACTGTATCAAAAGCTTTCCGAAGTTCTAAAGCAAGCATGTAGGACGAAGTAACTTGGGTCAAAGTTCCTAGCCTATTCTAACTCCCGTCTGGGCGACGGTACATAAATAACTCGTATTTGACTCGATGATGGTTCTTGATGCTTTATTGATTATAACTTCAACTTCGCTGTGCACTGTCTCAGATGAATCCCGGGATGGTGATGGAATGTTGAACGCGGCGGCAGCCTCGTGGCGTGTTGAGTGGGGCTAGGACTAACCCGCTAGTTGAGTTGCAAGTGAAAGAATGAGTGGGCTTTGCCTCGTGGCTCAGCGTCGTCGGTAGCGCACGCCAGAGTGTGCAGCTCCTCGTCAGGTGCTGACCCCTGGCGGACGAAACCGAAGCAGCCCCCACAAGCATGCCAATAATTTTCCCGTTCTCAAGATTCGAATAAAAATTATCTAATAATTTATGTAGGCTTGTTTGAGTAGAAAGATTTTTGCGAAACCCAGATTACTCAGCAGCTAGCAGACCTGTGTCATTGAGATATGTATAGAGTTTTGTATGTACGATACGTTCGAGAAGTTTAGAAATTACTGGTAAAATAGAAATTGGGTGATAATTACCTGAGTCTAATTTTGAACCTTTTTTAAATATGGCAGAGATTTTGGCTTTTTTCCAGTCACTGGGGAAATTACAGCTGGTTAATGAAAAAATCAGTAAGAAACACAAGCTTTCTGATATTGCAGGAGCTGCGATTTTCAAAAGTCTTGACTGGATGTCATCAAGGCCGGTGGCCTTTTTGGAATTTAGAGCCTCAAGCGATTTCTGAACTTCCAACGCTGTGACAGGTGTGAAATGGAACTGGTCACCAACTGCTTCACATGAAGACCGTAGCCAATCAAGTGCAGTGCGAGGAGGCACTGCAATTAAATTTGCCATGTTTTCACCAATTGACACAAAGAAAGTGTTAAATATATTGGCTATATCCTTAGGTGTAGTGATAAGGCTGCCATCGATTTGAAGGCCAGGGATCCCACTTGACTTGGTCTTTGGAAAAAGTTTATTGACATGACTCCACATTGTTTTTGAGTCTCCTTTAGAATTTTTAATTGCTGATTTAAAAAAGTTGGTCTTGGATTTTCTGGCCAATTTCGCAGTATAGTAACTTAATTCGTCTTAAATAATAATAATAATTATTATTATTATTTTACGAGGGTATACCCACTGAGCTGACGCTCATCTGCTTGGAGCCCTCAACGCTTACAAAAATACAGTTATATAATATAGAATACGGGTATAATAATAGAAAATGTGTATTAATGATGCTTTTTGGGAAAAATATAGATTCTATGCATAGGCCTATCATTTTAAACAAACATAGAAACAACGTTATATACATGTAGGCCTACACACAGCAGAAGTCATTATTTATTGTAATAGATACATAAGCTGAATATAGTAAAGCGATCATGATTAACGTATCCTACCAGAGGTTTTATGTGTGGATTTTTTGCATTGGTCTTACATTCACATTTGCTGGCGTTAAAAAGAAGCTGCCAATCTCTCGACCACTTGTTTAGGCTATCTATGTAGATTATAGTTGTTGTTTTTTAAATCTTTTTTGTATTTGGTTTTACTATAAACTTTTGTATCGTCTATAAAGATTTGTTATGGCTGATTTTACACATCCTGAAAGGTCGTTTATAAAAATTATGAATAGCAGTGGTTCTGCGTTACATCTTTTCCACGAAACCGACCGATACCGGCCGAAACCAACCATTAAAAGGCATATATTGGTAATTGTGGTCTAATCGGGGAAGTAGCACAGTCTGCTGGGTATAATAAAAATAAATATAAATATATTTTATTTGCATTTTCAATAAAAAAATGATTTTTAAAGCAATGAAAGTGGAAAATGTCTGTCGCGTCAATCCAAACAAGCAGCATATGCACTGCCTAGTATTGATACACTCACCAGATGGGGTATGCTGTTATAACTATGTACATATACACTGATTTAATTGGTTCTCATTTAAAGGATACTGGTTGGGCTCCTGTCTCCAAAGTGAACAGGGGCTCTGAAAGGAGCCGTTTTGCGTGACACATGAGGCAGTGAGCTCTCTATCATAGGACTGCAGGAGGCGGAGTCTGGTCTTAAGCAATGAGCTCTTTATCATTACATTGCTAACTTGGGTGATGGTATGGCGTACGCGGATGGTTGGCTAACGATGACGGTTCAATAATGGTGGTTTCAAACACACTGCTTAGAAAGCAGAGCACATCTTTAAAGGGTCAGTCCTTGCCTTTTCCTCTGGTGGCTGGTCGCTCAAACGGCTGTTTCTTTATGGATCAGCAGCCTTGGCTCCTTGTCTCTTAGGCTTACTTGGCAATGCTTTGTACAATCACTCACCTCACCAGGTGAAAAGAGAGAGGCACTATAAGGTTTATCTCAGAACTAGTGCATAATCTCGCGTCAGCCCTCGCGCTGCGCCCTCCTCTACGTTCTCATTTAAAGAATACAAAATAATATTATCTTCCCTTTTTAATTGTTTTCTTATTTTTTTCTTACAGGTATGCATGTCTAAAGAAGCGGCAATAAGGGTGTGGTTGACATGTTATGTGGTTGCAACTGTTGTTAGCTGATCAGCTGTCAATAGCCGATATAAATTCTAATAAAAATGTGACAAAAAAATGTTATTTATTTTGTTAATGTTCAGAAATACACTTAACCAGTTGTGACAAGAAAGTGCAATTGAAGAGCATAACTCACTTAATTGTCACATTGGCGCAGTCGGATTGAGATTGGTTAGCTAACACTTTTTGTGTTCTATCTGAAGGTCTCAACTAATCATTGATCATAAATCGCATGAATTAGTGTTATTGGAAATTTAACATGTTTTGCATATAATCAGGGGCCATAGGATTTGAAAACAAGATTTGCTTGCTGATACACATTCTTCCGTCAAATGTTTTCTAGCCTAATTGGTCGAAAAAATCTTTTGATGGGGTTGATAATCTGCTTTAAGTATTATCCTAGCTGAATGACGGTCAACAATAATCCTTTAGAATAGGGGACCGTATTTTTATGACGTAGGGACCACATTTTCCGCTCTATATAGCAACGCAAATGTGGTCCATCTACTCAATAAATTTGTAAAAAAATGACCAAAATCACGGATCTAACATGTGGCCACGGAACAGCATTGTCTTCCCTATACGGGAGGATTGTGGTCCAAACGTTGTCATAAAAAAATTGTGTATCTTTTTTAAATAAATGTGGTTCCGTTTTGGTTGGACCACATTTGCGTTGCTATATAGAGCGAAAAATATGGTCCCGACGTCATAAAAATAATGTCCCCTATTCTAGACTAAAGTGAAAGATTAGGCCTAGGCCTACCCAGTCAATTTCGGTCGAGTAGCCAGCTCGTATTATTATTGTTAAAATCAAGGCCGTGGCTAATCGTAAGTGATTTACTGTACGTATGGCATGCTATTTGTACGTTTGTACAACTAAATGATTGTATTTATTGGTAATACATATGATTAACAGCAAATACGCACAGTTAGTCACGTACGGATAAACACTCCCTACACCAAACCAAATTATGTTCAGGCCATTATGTTTATCATTCCCAACCAGAATCTACAACGCTCTGGATGTTTTCCTCACTAATAGACCATCTCTAGTCAACAGATGCGAACCAATACCAGGCATCAGCGACCACGACACCGCCGTCTTTGTGGACTTTAACATCCTTCCCAAAAGACAAAGACCAATTAAGAGGAAAATACACAAGTGGGGTAAAGCAGACAAGGAAGGAATCAAGAAAGAACTCGCCTCCTTCTCTAAAGCCTTCACGTCAAAAAACACCACGCAGACGCCAGTAGACGCTCTGTGGTCCCAGTTTTCCACCAAGTGCAAATCCACCATGGATCACCATATTCCATGCAAAATGACCTCACAAAGATTTGACTAAACTTTGATCTCCCCCGAGGTCAAGCGTCTTGCTCGGCGTAAGAAACGCTATCACAGCAGAACTTAGAGCTGCTAAAGGCCAGAGCTAAATTTAAAGCGGCTAAACGCGGGGTTTAATCTGAGTGTCGCAAGGCATACTATTCATATATCAACTCTAAATAACCGGAGATGAAACAGAACCCAGGAACTTGAAGCGTTTTTGGTCCTTCATCAAAAGCAAAAAGTGTGACAATAGTGGTGTGGCTTCTCTAAAGAGAGATGGGGTGGCTCACAGTGATTCTCAGGTGAAAGCCAATATCCTGAACAATCAATTCTCATCAGTTTTTACCAAAGAGGACACATCCACCATTCCCAGCCTTTACCACAGCACCCACCCTGATCTGGCCCGTATTACTGTGAGTAAAAAGGGTGTGCAGAAACTACTAGGAGGCCTTTTAAGATCCACTCTGCTGCTGGCCCTGATGAGATACCGGCTAGGCTACCCAAGGAGTATGCTAGCGAGCTCGCCCCTGCCTTGACCTTGATATTCCAAGCCTCACTCTATCAGAGTGCACTACCAGCCGCTTGGAAGCATGCCTGGGTTATACCGGTCTTCAAGAAAGGAGAGAGAGCTCGTCCATCCAACTACAGGCTCATATCATTGACCTGCATATCATGCAAATGCCTCGAGCATATCATCCATAGCAATATCATAGATCACCTGGACAACAACGCAATCCTATAAGATTTCCAGCACGGCTTCCGCAAAAAAAGATCATGCTACACCGAACTGATACAAACTGTCCACGACCTAGCCAAATGCCTCCATGACGGTGAACAAATTGATGCTGTGCTACTAGACTTTTCTGAGGCCTTCGACTAAGTGCCACATGCGCGGCTTGAGGCTAAGCTCAATTATTATGGCATACAAGGAAACACCCTCCAGTGGATCAAATACTTCCTCTCTAAACGCTCCCAACAAGTTGTCCAGGAGGGTACAAGCTCAGCTAGTGCTCCAGTCACATCAGGAGTACCTCAGTGCTCAGTCCTGGGCCCACTCCTCTTCCTCTGTTATATTAACTACTTGCCATCCTGCGTCTCTTCCACCCCACGCCTATTCGCGGGTGATAGCCTCCTCTACCGGCGTATAAACTCGCCAGCTGATGTTGTTATTCTGCTACAAGATCTGGATCGTCTACAAAAGTGGGAAGCTGGCTGGCTGATGCAGTTCAACCCGGATAAATGTGAGGTGATACGAATTACTAACAAGAGTGGGAGGAGGATAGACAGTGACTACACCATCCACGCCACTGTCCCGAGAGAGGTTAGCAGTGCGAAGTACCTGGGTGTCACCATCGACAGCAAGCTAACCTCGAACACCCACATATCCAACCTGAGTCTTTCTGCAGCGTAACATCAACAGATGTCCTGCTAACACCTGCTACAAGACATTTGTCAGACCCTCAGTCGTGTATGCCTCCTGTGTGTGGGATCCACCTACTGCCAAGAACATCTCTGCAGTAGAGATGGTCCAGCGACGTGCCGCCCGCTTTGTAACTGGGGAATACAGACGCACCTCCAGTGTTTCCGCCCTAATCAAAACCCTAGGATGGCACTCACTGGCTCACCGTCGCGCAATGAGCAGAATGACCGTGCTCTACCGAGTCACTCACGGTCTTGTTGACATACCTCAAGACCATTTTACACCGGTGACAGTTACCACGAGAGGCAGTGTGCATCACTTCAGCCAGGTCCGCCTATGGAAAAAGTTATCTCGCGATGCTGACCCTGTGAACAACAGACTGTTTTCAGTGTTTATAATCTGCCCCACCACACAGGTTCCTAGGCCTAGCCAAGGAGGAAACTGCACAAGACATTTATTTTGAACTAAGCACCTTTTACACCTGTACACCCTACGACTCACACAAAGCACACACATCACCACTACCCGGCTCGATAATACTATATATATATACAGATCAAGTACGATCAGCCACTGCCTATTATCAAATAGGTCAACGGAAGGTACATTTATCCTATTTCAGTGGCTAGCCTGAGCCAACGCTACCAAACGAAATTATGTGTAGGCCCAGCTGACTGTTTGCTTGATTGACCAAAATCCCCTTCAGATCGATTGAGAAAATGAGTAATAAAAGTGTAAATCGACGCTTTGAAAAACACAAATGGGCTTTAGATTTTTCAAACAGGTAACGTTTATGAATAAGATTAGTCTAGGTCCGTATTGTTCATGCTAGAATTACTGATGATGATCAGACAACAGTCGCTTTCCTGTCCGGACTCCCAGTCAGCGGCAGAGAGATGCCAGAGTCTGGAATTGGGGAGATAAGAAAATGGCGGAAGAGAAGAGCAGACGCTTAGCAGACGATCTTTAGTCTCCATTTAAATAGCTTAATCTACGGACCTAGGATTTATTTACGCTCAGTTCATCTGGGCTGGTGTATAGGGCACAATTTTGGCTGTGTTTGGGGCAAAAATAAATTATATTCAAGATTTGCATGTCACGTGCATTCATGATTCAACTTTTCAATTCCAAGCTCAACGCTGTGTAGGCTGTAGCCTATTGCGTCAGATATATTTTTAGATCTAGGTCTTACATCGCACGTGTTCCGTCTATCTTCACATAATTTTTTTTATTTTTTTATAAAAAACAATATAAATTAGCTAATTGTGTTAAAATAATAATGTCTCATTTTAAAAATAGCTTTCAAATTGTTGTTGTTTTAGTAATAGACTAATGTCTCAATAATAAAAAGTACATTTAGGATCTAATTAAAATCAACATTAATTATTTTTTGTTCGGGTCCGTCTATTTTTTGGAATATTTGATTATCAGCTATAAGTTAGTCTAGCGCGTATTCGATATACGTCGTCAACATGGTCATGGAGGAATAATTTGAGCTGGCCTAGGCCTAGGATGATGTAATGTCATTTGCAAAATTGCATGATTCTCCATTAGGTCTTTAAATTTGCAAAATAAGTCATCGGATTTGCAAAAGCGTGAATTGCGGCAGCTCGAACACTGGTCCCCTCGGAAGGCTCTGCCTGCTCATCAACCCTGATGAGCTGCATTCTCCACAATACATGCAATAGAGTCCACTGTCCTCGCTTTTTGTAAGATTATAGAGTGCCATAGGGTTTTAATAAGCGACTGAGTGAAGGAGGGAGTGAAGAACGGAAGTAGTGAAGGAAGGAGTAGAGGAAAGAGTGGAGTAAGGAGTGAAGGAAGTAAGGAGTGAAGGAAGAAAGGGGTGAAAGAAGGTAAGAAGAACTTTTCTGGGAGGAGTGGAGGAAGAAAGGAGTGAAGGAAGGTAGGAAGAAACCTTCTGAGTGGAGGAAGGAGTGGAGGAAGGAATGAAGAAAGGAAGTAGTGAATGAGTGAAGGAAGAAAGGAGTGAAGGAAGGAAGGTAGGAAGGAACCTTCTAGGAGGAGTGAAGGAAGAAAGGTATGAAGGAAGGTAGGAAGGAACCTTCTGGGCATCAACTAAATAATGCAGAACTATGAATATAATGCCCAAGAAACATGGAAAACAAATTCTTAGTATGCCAAAGTAAACAGAAAAAGCTGACAAAATTAATTTCTTCGCAATAACAATGATTAAGCTCAAGCGACTTGAATGATACATCACATTGATCCGTTGTTATACAGACTCGTGGTCTAACTGGGGGTAACACAAGCACAGATAAGAAGCCGTTCAAGCTAAAGCTGAATTCTTACAACACCTGAAAAATAAAATTATATATTCTTTTCAATAACAAGGACCAAATAATTTTACAAATTCAGCAAACAGTGACGTTCAAGCAACATAAATATCTCGCCAGGCCGTAGGAGCCCTGCATCCGGTTTTATCTGGTGCTATACAGACTCTTGGTTTAACTGGGGGTAACAAGCACTTGCCAGGCCGTGGGAGTCCTGTACCCAGATTTATCCGGTGCTCCAATATCTGAAGAAATAATGCAGAACTATGAATATAATGCCCAAGAAACATGGAAAATAATTCCTAAGTATGCCAAAGTTAATAGAAGAAGCTGACAAAATTAATTTGATTCTTTCGATAACAATAATGAAGCTCAAGCGACATGAACGCTTCACATCGATCAGGTGTTATACTGACTCTTGGTCCAATTGGGGGTAACGCAAGCACAGATAAGAAGCCATTCAAGCTAAAGCTGATTACTTACTACACCTGAAAACTAAAATAAATTAATATTCTTTCCAACAGCAAGGACCAAATAATTTTACAAATCCAGCAAACAATGAAGTTCAAGTGACAAGATATAAAGTCGTTCAAGGTAAAGCTGAGTTCTTACAACACCTGAAAAATAAAAATAGACTAATATTCTTTTCAGCAACAAAGACCAAATAATTTTACAAATTCAGCAAACAGTGAAGTTCAAGGAACATGATTATCTCACCAGGCCGTAGAAGCCCTGCTCCCGGATTTGTCTGGTGCTATACGGACTCTTGGTTCAACTGGGGGTAACAAGCACTCGCCAGGCCGTGGGAGTCCTGTACCCAGATTTATCCGGTGCTCCAATATCTGAAGAAATAAAGCAGAACTATGAATATAATGCCCAAGAAACATGGAAAACAAATTCTAAATAGCATATGCCAAAGTAAACAGAAGAAGCTGACAAAATTAATTCGATTCTTTCAATAACAATAATGAACTCAAGCGACATGAACGCATCACATCGATCAGGTGGTATACTGACTCTTGGTCTAATTGGGGGTGACACAAGCACAGATATATGAAGCCATTCAAGCTAAAGCTGAATACTTACTACACCTGAAAACAAAAATAAATTAATATTCTTTTCAACAACAAGGACCAAATAATTTTGTAAATTCAGCAAACAATGAAGTTCAAGTGACAAGAATATATCGCCAGGCTGTAGGAGCCCCGCACCCGGATTTGTCTGGTGCTATACGGACTCTTGGTTTAACTGGGGGTCACAAGCATCCGCCAGGCTGTGGGAGTCCTGTACCCAGATTTATCCGGTGCTCCAATATCTGAAGAAATAAAGGAGAACTATAAATATAATACCCGAGAAACATGGGAAACAAATTCTAATTATGCCAAAGTAAACAGAAGAAGCCGACAAAATTGATTTCTTTTCAATAACAATGATGAAGCTCAAGCAACATAAATACATCACATTGATCCGTGTTATGCAGACTCTTGGTCTAGCCGGGAGTAACACAAGCACAGATATGAAACCGTCCAAGCTAAAGCTGAATTCTTACAACACCTGAAAAATAAAAATAGACTAATTAATATTCTTTTCAGCAACAAAGACTAAATAATTTTACAAATTCAAGAAAGAGTAAAGTTCAAGGAACATGAATATCTCACTAGGCCGTAGGAGCCCTGCTCCCGGATTTGTCTGGTGCTATACGGACTCTTGGTTTAACTGGGGGTAACAAGCACTCGCCAGGCCGTGGGAGTCCTGTACCCAGATTTATCCGGTGCTCCAATATCTGAAGAAATGCTACGGTAGTTGAAAAAGCACTCGCCAGGCCGTGGGAGCCCTGTACCCAGATTTATCTGGTGCTATGCGGACTCTCAGGTTAACTGGGGGTACCAAACACTGATAAGACGTGCTGAACACCAGAAGAAGAGAGAAAAAGAGCTCCAATATTTGAAGAAATGCTACTGTAGTTGAACAAGCACTCGCCAGGCTGTGGGAGCCCTGTACCCAGATTTATCTGGTGCTATGCGGACTCTCAGGTTAACTGGGGGTACAACTCATGATCAAAGAAGAAACAAAGAAGAGGGAGAGGGACTGACCCAAGGGTGTGGACCCCATTAAAGCAAAATAGGCGGGGGGAGTAAAGTAGATATAAAAATTAGAAGGTGGGAGGGGGTACGGGAGTGGGGAAATAGGTGGATGCTCGCTTCTCCAGGCCCATGGAGGCTTGGAGTCGCTGTAGCCCTGCGGAGCAGGTCACCACAGACAGCTGCGGAATTAGCTCGCAGCGGGTCGATAAGATTCTATTCTATTCTATTCCAGACGGGCGGGGGCCCTAGGGTAGTGGTTAGCACCGCTGCCTTTCACGCCAGAGTCCGGGGTTCGGTTCCCGGTCTCGGCGGTTTGAAAGAAACAAAATTGTTTCTTCCCCATCCACGTGTGAAAGTTAGTATTGTGGGGAGCCTCCGTGACCGAGAGGTAGCGTGCTCGGCCTCAGACCGCCAGGGCTCGAATTTCGAATCCTGTGTCTGGAGGACAGTGTCATCTCAATCATCTCACCATCCTCAGGAGGTTCTCCTGGCCCAGTTTAGCCTATATGTGCACAAAGGTGGCCTAAAGCCCGATTCATTTCATTTCTATTCCAGACAGTCCCCGAAAAATGCCCGAGGGCGAGGCCAGGCATAGCCAAATTATCCAAATAAAAACTTTTTAAAAAAGAGAATAAATAAGAAAAAATATCTAGACCCTATAAGTATGACACTTTCAAGTAGTCAGAAAATGGTAAAAATATTTATGATCTTGCTTTGTTTGATCTAGCCGTGTTTCAGGCGACTCGCTCCGCTTACCGATCAGCGCTATGTTTGATCTAACGTTACAAAGACAAACAAAGTACAAGCTACAAGGTACAAAATAAAATGTGTAATTTTTTTACTACAAATTTTGATAAAGGCAGTGGCTAATCGTACGTAATTCTTCATAATGTAACTGTATGGGAGGCCTGGTTTACGAAATGACGGGCTCCCATTGACTTCCATTATAACTTTCCCGTACGAATAGCCACTCCAAACTAATCGAATGTGTTGATTGTGATAAAGTGAACAAAGGCAAAGCTGTATCTGAAGACAGTGCACTGTGAAGTGACTGAAATTATGGTCAGTGCTGGTAAAGTTACCGTAAAGCAACTCTTAAAATAATAGATAGGAATAAAGATAAAAGTTGAAGTGAAAATAGAAATAAAATAGGTTTCGATCAAGAGTGTTTTGATTTAAGAAACGAAAAAAACGAAGTGACTCGCACGCCGGCATACCAGCGTGCTAGATAATTGACTAGTGCGCGGGCATACCGGCGTGCAAGTGTATAGCGGTATATGGGTAAAACAAAAAATTGGGGTAATTTTACATAAAATTAGTGTCCCCAGGACTTAAAAGGTCAGCATTTTGAATTAAATATGAAAATATTAGAAATAAATGGTTCAACTTCACGTTTAAGCATTATTACTTATTAATGTTTAGATTATTTGTAAAAAATTTATATATATATGGTTTATAAGAGCTCTATGTCATGAAAACGTGGAAAATGGCATGTCCCCAAAGAAATTTCCACTGCTTAAAACTTCACTGTAGCAGTGTTTCTGGCTCTGAAAAAAATTGGCGTCAAGCGATATGAAGATTCTGACTCCAAACCTGGTGTTGGAGTCAGCACCCTGGCGCGGCACGCTGCGGCTTCCGGTGAAAGCTACTTAAAGTGGTCGCAACTCCAGGGGGGTTCGAGGGCATGGACCCCCAAGAATTTTTTTTTCAGAGAAGGCTTTATGTGCCTTCTACAGATATCTAAAGGTATATTTCAAGCTTTGAAACAACCCATTGTTCACTAATGAAACACTGAAAAATATCTCTGAAAATGATTTCTGAAAATGTATTAATCAATTTCGTCTGAATGGAATGTTTTTTCGTCATGGGGAGGAGCTTGTCGTCAATTCTGACGACATGACGACAAATCAGAAACACTGTGTAGGATACAAATACACAATATAATTCTAATAATTACATTTCATGGCTAGACATTGTTCACTTAAACTAATCAATGATCAAAATTCGACCTAAAATTGATATCGATATATATAATTTTGATGAATATACATGTCCCCACATTTGCACTCTACTCCGTTGCCATCATTGTAGCATGCCCCATCAAGTGAATAATCATGAACTAAAATTATATCAAGTGTAGTTTGACACACTGAAGGGCCTTATACAGGGGGAAAAAATCGTCATTTTTATCCACTAGCCAGCCGGGCTAGTGGAACTAAAAATCCACTAGCCCTTATGATTTTTTAATCGCCCTTACTAGTTTAATGTTTTTATGAAAAAAATTGCCTGACTATGGGCGATATGGCTGAATCACTGTTTAATGATTTTTTCCCCTTTTGATCCATCTTCCTTAGGCTTCGTCTGAGCACCAGGTGGGCATTTTAGCTTTAATTATCAAATCTGCAGCTGTTCAAGCTCTAGTGAAGTCAGAGTAAATGGTCCAGTGAAAATGTCCAGCCACCCCACCTGAAAATGTCTCTGTCAGGCTTTAGTTTATCTTCATATAAAGTGACGTTATTGAACCAGCATTTCTTCTCTAGTTTTCTTTTTTTTCTTAGCTGGTGGCGACCCCACCTTCCATAATTCATTTAGATTTAATTGGCTATTCATAGTTATTACATGTACAGACAATTAATTTAATCTGACATTGGCTCACGAGTGTTCATTCCAACTTGGAGAAAGAAGAGGGCCATGTTGCCTACTTTCGTGAAAAAAGGGGGCCATCTCAAAAAAACGTAAACTGTTCTGCAAATATAATAAAGTCAGTCATTTTAGACATAAAAATGATGTCAAATAAGCGTACTTGAAAAAAATAAATATATATATCTTCTTTCATATCGTGTATAGGGGCTATTCAAGGTAACTGAACTTGATATGTAGATGTATCAACAAAGAAGTAGGGAAGTCTATGGAGCTCTAGCCTCTATGGCATCATGACACAGCAAGGCATAAAATGACTGGGATAAAAAGGTTATCTCAGGTGTATTTTAGGCCTTTCCTGGGGGTGTAATTTAGTTTGTGTTAGGCCTATTAGCATGGTTAGACCTTCTTAAATCTTAACACCCCTATGCCCAGTTACTCACAACGTTTCTGCGCCGACATACATGCGCCAGCGGCAGCCCTATGTGTGACTGAAACTGGAGTATTAGCCACAGCTTGTATTCACACAAATTTGCAAGACCTTTTTTGCAGACGTTTTTATGTAAGATTAATGCTTGATTTATCAGGTTAATAATAATGATAATGCATGAGTCTTTTAGAATCAGCAATAATTAAAGACTGCATCTATTCACCCACATCTCGTTGCGCAATGAAATGTTGTCAGCATGCATGTATGTCAGCAAACTAGATAAATGATCTTCTTGATCAGCGCCATTTTGAACTGTGAAATATCGGGTGAAGCCAATGTTGGGAACCACGACGCAATAAGTGACGCTGTGGGCTGTCATGGCTACCGCAGATCGGGCCACATGCAATACACGCGCCCACGCACCGCTGATTGACCAGGCCGTAGGCCTACTGGTCAGTAGTTTGTTTAACAACTTGGTGAACGTGATTTTTATGTCCACGAGTGTCAGCATCAAACTTGATTCAGTTGCTCACTTTTTAGTGTACCAAATCTTTAATTATGTGCGCTTCTGTGCTCCTCAAGCGTAAAGGTCACTGATACACACAACCACGTGTGAGCTGAAACAACTCTCTGTCTATAGCGCGCCACGACGCCTGTACATGCTGTGCAGCGCTCTGCAGTTACGCGTAAAATAGCCACATGATCATAAACATGATCTGCGGATCGCACAGGGAATCAGTCGCCAGCAGGGCTAGTGATATGCTGATTTACAATCGCCCTCACATAATTCTTGTCGCCACGGGCGACCGGGCGTATGTGAATTTGCATCCCTGCTTATACCAGTTTTTCCCCTTGAAATAATTAATATAGTTGAGTAGCAAGTTATTCCAAACAGGTATTACCAAAACGTTAGAAAATATACTTTTGTTTTTACTACTCCGTTCCTATCGTTGTGGGTCTAAAAACGAGCTGGTTTTATGCTTGCATGCCTATAACATGTTGCTATGGTGACTATTTCCACCCGTATGATATATCTTTGAATTATTGCTCATATATTTTCTTTAATCCCAAGAATACTTTTAATTTTACTACTCCGTTTCACTCTACTCCGTTACCAAGAAAAGGGAACGGAGTAGTGAATTACCAAATTTTATGGGTTTTATAGTCATAATGATTGATGATATAGTCTTTTAAAACATGGCTCGTTATCCTAATATAAATAGAGCACCCATTTATGATTGATGTTATGATAAGAGAATATACCGTTTATATTTATGTTGAGCCAAGCATTTGTTAACGGAGTTGAGTATTTTTTGGCTTGGTAACGGAGTTGAAATAAGGATTTTTGTTTATCCCGTCAAATTTGAGCAGTTTTGAGATACGTTTGTTTGGTATCATGCTTCAATAAAGATATCACGTTTAAAAGTGTGATGTCAAGCTAAACAAAGTAACATCAATGTTGATATGGTTTGGATTTGGTAACGGAGTAGTAAGTGGAATGTTGCAATTTTAAAAAAATGACGTTTTTAAAGCAAAAAAAAAATTCTAGCGCAGCCAGTGACTTTTTTATGCTCTATTGGGATCAGTGCACCAAACCCATCAAGTGGTTTTCCTCATCTTTGATGGTCCCCTCACTGCCATTTTTGATGCTACAAAGTTACCCCAATTTTTGGTTTTACCCATATATCTAGAACGTCGGTATGGCGTGCCGGAACACAGTACCAAATCAGTTAACCTAGTATAGACAAATTACCTAGTCTTAACCCTAGAAGCAGGCTGCCTGGGCCTTCTGATTAATCGCAGGGATCATCATTACAATGTGAACTGCGTGTATGATTATGAGGATATATATATATGCAAGGTGCCGATATAGGCCCCCTATATATTTCAAAATTTTTCTGTGTATTTAATTGTAGGCATAGGTGAAATGCAATTGGCAAGATTACATGAAACACCTGCTAAAGATGAAAGACGATCTAAAATGCAATTAACAGTAGGCTGATAAAACACCACATTGAACGTAATCAACCCCAACAGTAGATAAAACACCATCTAAAACGCAATTATTATTAACAACTCAGCAGAGTGATGACATGTCTTGCAGGTTGGTGTCGAGGAGCGAAATACTTCAACAGAGGATATAAAACCGAGCCTAGGACAGCCTAGGATGTAGGGTATTAACAACTCAGCTAAGTGATGACAGATGTCATGCCTTGAAGATAAATCAGCTTTTTTCAGAGCCACCAATTCATAAGAAAAGATTCACAATACTGTTATCAATATTTCACATCCATACTCACCTATTTTTCACTCCTGTTACAATGAATATATTAACACATCGTTAACAAAGATCATTTTAACATAATTAAAAACTTATTAATTATTTCATTTATTTCCTTTAGAAAAGTATTTGAAAATAAAAAAATAAAATATTTGAAATCTGTCCATCACACTTGTTACACTTGTCGTCCAGTTTTTTCTCAATAAATTATTCGGAAGCTATGCATATCATGTACATGTTAAACAGTTGTAACTGCTACCTGTATGAATGCAGTTCATGTACCGTGTTCCGACCGCCGGCACGGCATACCGGCGTTCTAGATATATACCGCTATACACTTGCACGCCGGTATGCCGGCGCACTAGTCTATTATCTAGCACGCCGGTATGCAGGTAGAAATCTGGAGTTTATAGTCTGTCCAACGGATGGTCCAAAATGAAAGTTAGTTTTTCGGTATCCAGTCAGTCAATTCTCAAGTGATTTTCATGAAATTTTGTAAACCCTATTTTCTAGTCATTTGGCATCGATCCGAAAAATTTCGTAAAAAAATGTTGTATAGTTCAAAACTTAGACCATTTGATATGTAGTAAATGTCTATTTATGACGCTCCTCTATAACATGTATAAACCCAATAACTTCCATTCCGGTTTATTCTCAGAATTGTGTTACCTGTCAAATGAAATACTCAATGGAGTTTTGTGAAATTTTCAGGGTTGCTGCCAAATGACTAGATACTAATGGTTACAAAATCTTGTGACAATCCCTTGAGAAATGACTGACTGGATACCGAAAAGCTAACTTTCATTTTGGAACATCCTCCACCGTAGGACAGACTTTAGGCAGAGCTCTACAAATAAATCCTTTTTAGCTCCTGCTGTCACCGTAGGTGAGACGGAGGGAGCTATGTATTCTACCTCCGTTTTTTTTTTGCCTCTTCTTTTGCCTATAAGTTTGTAAGAAAATAAGCTAGGATAACAATTTTTGGTATGTGGGTTACTTCCAGGTGGATAATGGACAGGTTAAAATAATAATAAAGGGACCATCAAAATCATGCTCTCTTGACCCACTTCCAACGTCATTGCTGAAAAAGACTATCACAGCACATCTACCTATACTATGTCAAATAATAAACCGGTCTCTGAAATCTGGTGTCTTTCCTGCGATGCTCAAGACAGCAGATGTGACCCCCCTCATAAAAAAACCTTCACTTGACCAAGACTCTTTGAAAAATTACCGTCCATTATCGAATCTTGCTTTCACTGGCAAACTTATTGAGAAAGTTGTGCTAAGACGACTCAGTAAGCACATGTCTGATCATGGCCTTGGTGAACCACTTCAATCAGCCTACCGCCCAAAACACTCCACAGAGACGGCACTTATGAAAGTACAGCATGACATCTCAGATCAGCTGGATAGAGGCCGGGGTGTGGCACTGGTTCTTCTAGATCTCAGTGCTGCATTTGATACCATCAATCCTGATGGAGTGATAAATACCCTGGAACAGCATATTGGCGTGAAAGGTGTGGCACTGAGCTGGTTTAGGAACTACCTGAATAAGAGAAATCAAAGGATTAGGATTGGTATGACAGTATCAAAGCCAGCTACGTTGTCAAGGGGAGTACCACAAGGCTCTGTTTTGGGTCCTGTGTTGTTCACAACTTATACCATTCCCATTGCTGCTATTTGTGAGAGACATGGGGTCAAATATCACATTTATGCAGATGACACCCAGCTTTATATCACGTTTGATCCATCTATCCCTGGAGACCGCGAGGATGGATGCTCATTCACGAACTAAAATTGAACGATGACAAGACTGAGTTTATCATCTTCCAGTCCAAATATCATGAGAATAGATACTCGACATCTTCATTAAATTTTCAGAATATTATATTTCAACCTAGTGATTCTGTGAGGAACCTTGGTGCCTATTTTGACAAGTACATGACTATGGAGCGCCATGTGTCGGAAATGTGCAGATCATCACATTATCATCTGCGCCAAATTGGACAAATTCGAAAATATTTAACCAGAGATGCATGTTCCAATGCAGTTAGATCTGCAGTCCTCAGCAGACTTGACTACTCAAATGCCCTGCTAGGAGGTTTGAGAAAAATGGACTTGATTCGGCTGCAACGTGTCCAAAATCGCGCTGTTTGTTTGGTCACTCGGACTAAAACTCAAGATCACATTACCCCTGTGCTACGTGACTTGCACTGGTTACCGGTTAGTTCAAGGATTGACTTGAAGCTCTGTTTGTACATGTACAAGGCATTGAAAAAAACTGCTCCCATTTACATCTCGGATGAGCTCAATCTCTATGAACCTAAAAGACCCTTACGCTCCAGCTATGCTGGACCTTTATACACTGTTAGTGTTGGACGCAAAGAGGTGTCAGATTTTGATTTTGCAATCAAGGGGCCTCGGCTATGGAATAGCCTACCGATGGATTTACGCCAAGCTCCATCCGTTATGACCTTTAAGAAAAGACTGAAGACATACCTATTCAAAAGACACTATTATTTCCAGAGACTGAAAACACAAGCGCTTTGACTGGTTACAAAATCAAAAAGGCGCTATATAAATAAATTAAATAATAATAATAATAATACGCAAGGTCGCAGAGGAGAAAATGATGATGTTACGGCGTTGGGCCGTCCGTAAACAATTCGTTTCCGGAGCATATCTCTGAAAGTACTTGTCCGATTGTCTTTAAATTTTACACACAGCACCCCTAGGGGGTCTAGTTGTGCCTTTTGGGGTATTTGAACTTTGACCTACTTCTGGTTCAGAACTATGACCTATTTAGACGTTTTGACGCGCACTTCGTTTTCGGAGCAGATCTCGAAAAGTACTCAGCCGATGACAGTCATATTGCACATACATGCTCTCTAAGGTCCCTAGTTGTGCCTTTTCAGGTTTTTGGGCCTTGACCTTGAAGTTGACCCAGCACTTTGACCTAATTTATAACATCGGTAAATCCGACTGAAAGATTTTGTGGAATATCGTGAAAACCGCTCAAGATAGCTACACCATTACTATAAAACAAATTGTGAGGTTTCAGGAGAGGATGCATCTTGAAAAATTTCAAGTCGATAAAATCAAAAATGGCCGACTATCGGCCATTATTCACCTCGACAGGCCTCATATTGCGGAATATCATGAAAACCGCTCAAGATAGCTACACCATTAATATCAAATAAATTGTAAGGTTTCAGGAGAGGATGCATCTTGAAAAATTTGAAGTTGATAAAATTCAAAATGGCCGCCTATCAGCCATTATTCACCTCGACAGGCCTGATATTGTGGAATATCATGAAAACCGCTCAAGATATCCACACCATTACTATAAAACAAATTGTAAGGCTTCAGGAGAGGATGCATTTTGAAAAAATTCAACTTGTCCAAGTTCAAAATGGCCGCCAATCGGCCATTATTCACTTTCACATGGCCGTTATTTGGTAAACCGTGCTAGATGGCTAGACCATTACTATAAAACAAAATGTGTGATTTCAGGAGAGGATGCATAATGAAAAAATTAGACTCGATAAAATTCAAAACGCCGCTTATCGGCCATTATTCACTTTCGTATGGCCGTTATTTGGTCAACCGTGCTAGATCGCTAGACCATTACTGTAAAACGAAATGTGAGATTTCAGATGAGGATGCATCTTGAAAAAATTCAACTTGATCAAATTTAAAATGGCCGCCTTTTCGGCCATTATTCATTTTCACATGGCTGATATTTGGTAAACCATGCTAGATGGCTAGACCATTACCTGATGACTATAAAACAAAGTGTGAGTTTTCGGGGGAGGATGCACCCTGATAATTTTTAACTTACAAATTCAAAATGGCCGACAATCAGCATTATTTACCTCGATAGGCCTGATATCAGGTAAACCGTGCTAGATAGCTGGACCATTACTATAAAACAAAATGTGACGTTTCGAGAGAGGATGCCTTTTGAAAACTTTCGACTCAATCGAATTCAAAATGGCCGCCTGTCGGCCACTATTTACTTTCACATTGCTGATATTTGAAAAACCGTGTTAGATAGCTGGACCATTACTATAAAACAAAATGTGAGATTATGAGAGAGGATGCATCTTCAAAAAAAAATTGACTCGTTCAAATTCAAAATGGCCGCCTATCAGCCATTATTCACTTTCACATAGCCGGTTTTTGGTAACCGTACTAGATGGCTAGACCATTACTATAAAACAAAATGTGAGATTTCAGTAGAGGATGCATCTTGAAAAATTTTGACTTGATCAAATTCAAAATGGCCTCCTATCCGCCATTATTCACTTTCACATGGGCGATATTTGGTAAACCGTGCTAGATGGCTAGACCATTACTATAGAATGAAATGTAAGATTTCAGCTGAGGATGCATCTTGGAAAATTTTGACTTGATAAAATTCAAAATGGCCGCCTTTAGGCCATTATTCACTTTCACATGGCCGATATTTGGTAAACCGTGCTAGATAGCTAGACTATTACTATAGAATGAAATGTGAGATTTCAGCTGAGGATGCATCTTGAAAAATTCTCACTTGATCAAATTCAAAATGGCCCCCTATCGGCCATTATTTACTTTCACATGCCCAATATTTTGCAAACTGTGTAAGATGTTAGTCCATTACTATAAAACAAAATTTGAGGTTTCGGGGGAGGATGCACCCTGAGTTTTTAACTAATTTATATCAAATTCAAATTGATCGTAAATCAGCTATTAGTTAACTCGATTGGCCTGATATCGGGTAAACCGTGCCAGATAGGTAGACCATTACTGGGATACTGATTAGGATCATTAATTTCAATGGAGGTTTGCAATCTCTGACAGACTGCATGTCTAGTTCTTAGCTTACTCTTAGACTGGGCTTTTTAGACCTAGTTGTCTTGCGTCTTGATTTTTGACCTGGACTATCACTACATTAATAACCAGGTACACAAAATTGCTTAAATCAAATTCTTATTCGGAGCGGGAGCTCCTGGACTTATGTAGTCTACAATCTAAATTCATGTCACAAAGTAAAAAGTATAGGAGTTTAATTCGTAAGCAGGATAGAGATGTTAATAAAAATTTGTCGGGGAAATTATGTGGGTTGGAATCATCAAATCCAAAGGAATTTTGGAAGTTACTGAACAAAATAAAATCTAGATCTGAAAATGATAATGTAAATAATATTGGGTTAGATGAATGGAAGGAACATTTTCAGCAGATATATAAGTCCTCAGATGTGATTGATAAAATGTCATTATATCATGATGAGGAACTTATCAATTTAGAACAGAAAGGTGAAGAAAATGTTGTATCAGGTAGACATTTTACAATTGGAGAGATTAAAAAACATAAAATATCTGAAAAATAATAAGTCTGCAGGTGCAGATATGATACCTAATGAAATTATCAAATGCGGTTCCAATGTATTGTTACCAGTTTTGTGTAAACTTTTCAATATAGTACTAAATACATGTATTTTTCCTCAGATTTGGAATGAGACGTATCAAGTGCCACTTTACAAATCTGGTGACTCGAGTGATTGTAACAACTATATAGAGGAATCGCGATTATTAGTTGTTTGGGAAAAGTTTTTACTAAAATTAAAAAAACACGCTTATTAAGTTATGTGGAAGAAGAAAATAAATTCAGTGATAATCAGAGTGCTTTTAAAAAAGGGGGATGTACATCTGATTATTTGTTTACCATTAAAAGTATATTGAACAATATTAGAAATCTATTAAAAAAATGGTTATTATTGCTTTTTTGACTTCTCCAAAGCCTTTGATACAGTATGGCGTAAAGGTTTGTTTATCAAACTTCTGAAGCTGGGAGTAAATCAGTGGCGGATCCAGAATGTGCAAGAGGAGGGGGCGAAAGCCACATTTTGGCTGAAACAGGATTGTTAGCTTCACTTTATTCCAAAAAATGCATGAAAATGCAATATTTTCACAAATAAGGGGGGTACGCCCTATGCTTGATTCGCCACTGTAAATAGTAAACTATATCGTGTTATAAAGAATGTTTTCATCAATAAGGGGGGGGGGGGGCGTACGCCGGGTACGCCCTATGCTGGATCCGCCACTGTAAATAGTAAACTATATCGTGTTTATAAAGAATATGTACTCAAGCACATTAACTAGTGTGTAAACATCACATGGTATTTCTGAATCATTCACAACAGATTGTGGCATAAGACAAAGTCCATTATTTTTTTGTCTCTTTGTTGATGATTTAAATAAGATATTTGATCAATCATGTTCACCTTGTAAAAATGGTGATATACAGTGGAACCTGCTATGAGCAGCCACTCTTATGAGCAGCCAACTTCCTGTGGGAGGCCACTTGGCCATTCCCCAAAAAGTCATTTTGTATATAAATGAACCAACTATGAGCAGCCACCTGCATTAAATGGCCACTTTTCTTGTGTCGCAAGGGTGGCTATTCATAGCAGGTTCTACTGTGAATCATTTACTTTATGCAGATGACTTGGTTTTGATTTCTGAAAATGCAATGGGGCTTCAGAGATGTTTGGATAATCTAAATGTAATGTGTGGAAGTTGCAAGTAATTTTTTTTTTAGTAGGAGGTGTAAACAGAATATAGAAAGTTTTAAAATTGGCAGCAATCTACTGGAAATAGTTCATAGAACTTTACAAATATTTAGGATTTATGGTGACTTCAAATGGGTATTGCAGATTTGGTACTAAAAGCAAAAAAATCATGGTGAGCCTTGAGAAGTAAAATACATTTTGAATTGTGGAATAATCCAGCAGTTGTATTGAAATTGTTTGATGCCATAGTGAAACCCATCCTTACATATATGCATCTGATGTTTGGTGTCAGCAATTAATAAAACAAATTTCTAACATTGCTGACATACATAAAGGTGATAGTTTGGAATTTGAAAAGCTGTATAATACAATTTGTAAGCAGATTTCAGGTGTGGGGAAATATAGCAATAATTTGGCGGCTAGACTAGAATTGCGAAGGTTACCAATATCAATGTTTATCAGAAAACAAGTTTTGAAATATTGGAGTAAATTGGAGAAATGTTCACATGAGTCAATATATTATATAATTGTTTATTATCGGAGAGATCAGTACACAATCAAAATATGTCATCGTGGTACCGTAAACCGGGGCTATTTTGTCACCCTATTTACATATGTTTTATCTATATAAACTTCCTTTTTTTATTGGGAGTATAAAGTGTCATAATTGTGAGTGGTTGTGTAAGGTATTCGCATACTTGGCGTAGTTTGTATTTAGCCTTTATTAACCCTTTAAGCCCTCACGATGCATTACAGCATCATTTTACATCCCTGAAAACAGACCTAATTTCCCTACAACAAACGGTTTTAGAGCAAAAATTTCCAAGAAACTGGTTGACCAATACATCGTGATTTTTTAAAATTTTTAAACCACCTCAAATCATCTTCATCCACTACAAGTCGAGAATTGCGACAGCAATTCGCGGCTTGTAGTGGATGAAGATGACTATGGTAAATTCAGGCTTGAAAGGGTTAATAGTTTAAATTTGGATCAAAAGAATTGTCTGTTGTTAACAGTTATAAATATTTAGGATTTTTATTAGATAAACATTTAGATTTTGTACAGGGTGTTGATGTCCTTAGTAGCTCTCAGTTCGGTCATTGCAAAATTTCAACACTTGAGAAATGCCGGCTTTACAACTTATACAAAACTATACAATTGTTGTGTTAAACCAATTTTGGAATATTCTCCAGCTGTGTGGAAAGATAAAAAATATATAGAGCACATTAAAGTTTTTAACAGAGCTATGAGATATTTTCTTGGGCTACCAAGGACAGCTCCGATTGTTGGAATGTGTGGTGACATGGGATGGATAGCGCCAGCATACAGTCTTACCTTGTTTGAATAGATTGAGATTATGGAATAAATTATGTGCTATGCACCCAGATTGACTCACAAAACGAATATTTGAATGGGACTGGCTGAAGAAAAATAATAACTGGTCGTAAGATATTTTACATTTATTAAACAGGCTAGACATGGCTGATTTATTTTACAAGCAAAACTATTGTGACCTCTAAGAAACTGAAACTAAATTATATGAACTTTGCGCCCTACAGTGGAAGGAATCGTTGACATCATTCCCGAAACTCCATACTTATATTAAACATAAAGTAGAGTATAAAGAGGAATGTTGTTTGATGTGTAATTTATCAAAATCCAAAAGATCTTTGCTAGCTCAGCTTCGTTTAGGAGTGCTTCCCTTAGCCATTGAAACTGGTAGAGGCAAAAGTATAGAATTGAGAGTTTGTGTTGTATGTGACAGTAATGAGATAGAGAATGAATTGCACTTTATATGTCAATGGTAACCCTACGATGAATTAAGAAAAGAACTGTATGACTTTATTGATGTCACAATACAAAACATACTCTTTTATACTTTAGGGGATGAAGACAAATTTTGCTTCATAATTTCAAACCCACATATAGTATATAAATTGGCCTGGTTTGTACAGACAGCTTGTAATGAGCGACAAAATATTTTGTACAATAAATAGTAATGGGTGATGATTTGGTGTTGGGCCAATGCTTTTGACATTGACCCAGCACTCAATCATCACCACATTGAATATAATTATTATTCAGTGCTGCGCCAACGTTTCAAGCGTTGGCCCAGCATTAAAGCAGCATTGAACCAACAGTGGCCTTCATTATTTCACGTTTGAATACTGATCTATTGTTTAACTCCGGCGAACACAAGATTTTTCCCCGGTGCTGGTTGAGAGACGGGCCGACATCATAGACGATGGACCGTCGCTTTGCTAGGACTGGGTCGATGCAGGTGTATTTGCTGGAGCATCACCATTGTAGGGCCTATATTGATATGCTTACATTCTCACCCCTTGTATCTACACCTCATTTTTATGCATACTTGTCATATAAACTGACGAATAAGCCTCAAGGGCTGGGTACTGAAATTAAACTGATTAAATTATTGTTTTTTGCTGTATTTTGTACTCGTCAGTATAATAAATGAATTGAATTGAATTAATAGGACTATTAAATAAAAATGTATGGTGGCAAAATAGCCCCGGTACCGGAGCTATTTTGCCACTGGAGCTAATTTTGATCATATTTTGTGAATTAAAACCATTTGTCAGAATCCAAATAAAAATATTTTGCCATATAAATATTTTTTAATTCAAAATAACATAATTGAGAAGCTAATCGAATTAAAATCAAATTAATTGAACAATCTGTATACCTTTTTATTATTCCATTTAATATATTACATAGATTGAGGTAAATGCACCATATAGACATAACATAAAATATTCAGTGAAAAAGTCATTATTTAGCAGGAAAGTTATTTAATTATTAAATAAGTGCCTTAAACCAGATATGTAAATAATTATATAGTTTTTAGTAGTCAGTGAGTCTAGTGGTCAAGTCCGTTTTTATTTCAAAACAAAAATGAGGCTCTGGTGGCCATTTTAAAGGGGTGGCAAAATAGCCCCGGTATGGGGTGGCAAAATAGCCCCGGTTACTTTGAAGTGCTCGAACAAGCTCAATATTTAAATTTCATCATTTTTTTTTATGTGTTGAGGACCCTTCATATATCATAAAAGAAAACTGCATACGTTAATAAAATGGATAAATACCATTCCAGAGTTCAAATTTGTCAATCTTCAGTTCAATGCACTTTACTTACAGAGCCACAGTGTTCAAGATTGTAATATTTATCAATGAAAATTGTGAAATCATCTTTTTTTTATAGAGGAAAGGGTGACCGGCAATTGACTACACCATCAGCAGACCTGGCAACCCCGTTGGGTTATTCTGATAAACATGTGAAAGATCCAACCAATACAGACACAAGTCCTGCAGCTGCTCTAATAGTCAAGGTAATTAAGCTTGGTTTATATCATTGTCTGCAATAAAAATAATTTCATTTGAAATGGAGATGGAGTAGATGGTAACATTTTTAGGTTAATTGGCATTACCATAACTTTAACAACCCATCTGGTGGCTCATATGGTGTGAGTCTTGTGGCTGATGCTTAGTGTAGGCTAGCTAATGTTGACAAAGGATCGAGTCAGTCAGTGGACACAACTGTGATGCAGTCAGTTTCTATAATTGTGTGGTGACCATTTACTGCCGTGATAACAAAACCCTAATGACAGCATCTGCAAATCTTACTGATACAGTAGGTACTTAATATCATTCACATGGCATAAGATATGGGCAGAGAATAATTTTATATTTTTTTTCATGGACAGCCCACATAGTAACTCTTAATATGATGATATTAACCCTTGCCCTGCTATGCCCGTATGTATATGGTTTCAAGCAGATTTCAAACCAAATTATATGTCACTGAAATATAAAATAATATAGTTCATCATGTTAATGGTGAGTGCTCAGTTAGGGGCCTTGCAAAAACTAGTTGAGAAAATTCCAGGAATCCAAAAAAAATTGGATAGAGCTCACCCCACCCCCCTATCCAATTTTTTTTTTTTTTTTTTTTAACAATTATCATCAAAGATTTTAATTTTTGGGGGTTTTCCAATTTTTCTATCAAAAATGGCCCCGGACCCACCCACCCACTGCCAATTTTTTTTTGGATGTTTGGAATTTTTTAACTTTGCAACATCCAACATTCAATTTAGAAGATTTATGTGGATTAAAATATGGAAATGTTTCATTTAAAGCTAGAAATTGCTTTAGCAATTCCTGCTTCAAATGAAACATAGAAACAAATAATTCAGCAGCACAAGGGTTAATTTTATATCACTGACGGATAACCTAAAATGTTTGACTTTTAGAAATCTTGGGACATTGCTCTTGGACCATTAAAGCAAGTTCCTATGAATTTGTTCATAATGTGGATGGCAGGCAGTTCTATTTCCATCTTCCCAATCATGATGGTTGGAATGATGTTCATTCGCCCCATACAGGCTCTCATCAACATACAGCAAAGTGAGTAGCACTGAAACAATCTGCTATTTTATAATATGTAATTTCTAATTGTTGCAAATAATAGCCTTCGGAAGATAACAACGATGTCCTTGTGTCTGTTTTCCCGCTAAATAACATTCTGAGTATTTTTTTCATATGCTTCACAATATTTTATTTTTTCATGTTATCATTTGTTTTCAGATATTTTTGATAAATTTTCACATTTACATCTTCTCACATGTACGATGTTTTCTGCTGATTATGTTAGTAGATTTATACAAACTAAATACATATGAGAAATCATGGAAATGGAGTACCGCTATTCATTTCTTCCCCTCTGCTCGAGAGGGTATTGTTATCGCCAGCAGCCAAGTACTGTCCATGTGTCCTAGACTAACGTTGTAATTTATAATTTGAGGACATAAAGTGTCAGTGACTGTGAGCAGTCCTATTCACAAATTGGTTTACTATGTTGAGTTTCCCCTGTATTGGGTAAGGCCTAAAAAAATTAATTGTATGTTTTCGGTAACGGACTTTTTAGAAATAGGGTAGGTAGGTCGGATTGTTTTTTTTTTGCTTTTTTTTTTGCTACACCCTACTAGGTGATGCACATGTTAGGTTATTTCTGTGCAACAAAGCAAAACAAACAAATTCTGCATAAACAGTACCGTTTTTTATTATGTGCGCCGATCAGAATGTAAAACAAATAGTTTAGCTCTGTTATTTATTGATAAAAAAATTAGGGTCGGCAGATCTTGAAAAAAAACTAGGGTCGACACCTAAAATTAGGGTCGGTCGGGTTACCGGAAACAAAAAATTTTTTTTTGCCTAACAGCATTTAGTGAAATAATAGCAGAATGG
Source organism: Flabesymbios commensalis (assembly GCA_964017125.1). Taxonomy (NCBI): domain Eukaryota; kingdom Metazoa; phylum Annelida; class Polychaeta; order Terebellida; family Flabelligeridae; genus Flabesymbios; species Flabesymbios commensalis. The sequence continues at coordinate 38,302,936 of OZ024909.1, forward strand.
GAGAGAAATGTTTAAATCATTTTCAACAGACAACTCAAAATTTTGGCGGACAACCTAATATTTTCACCCCATTATCTGCTTGACAATGTGATGTTGAGCGACTCATTTTTCAAACAACCTTGTATTTTTGGTGGGTAATCACAGGGCAAAACAAGCCAAGAGGCCCTGGGCTACTGCCCAATCGATTGTTGTTGTAAAGCCCTGTGTACCCTAATAACTACTGGCAGTATGATGCATAAGGGAAATAAGAAAGTTCAAGCTCTCCATGACATTACAATTGTCTTTCACTCAGTTCTCGTTTACGTGGCTGTTGACAGCTCATTTCCTTTTACTGGAAGTTGTTTCATATATCCACTGTACCACCAGGTGACAGCTAATATTTGTAAGAGCTCCATGACAATCGTTATCATCAGCACAATCCAATTTAAAAAAATATATGAACTTGTTTCCTATTTGTTGTCATTTTTACCACTGGGTAGGGCGGAATTTTTTTTGTTTAATGCCAAATTCAATTCCATGCATGTATATACAGTATTCTGTTTTCGTCTATGTGTCATCCGCAGCCATTTCCAATCAATGTCTGGAGTTAGGTACTCTCAATAAATCTACTGACCATATTCTGGAGTCGGGCCTGTGCACGTTTTCGCCCATCACCCGACAAAGCTATATCTAAAAGCAGTTGTGCTGCACATATTTTATAGATTCGATTGGAAACCAACATTTTTTTAGGTTTAATGCATTTTACACTCTAAAGCTGCTAGAGGTCTATTATCACTCATAATTTACACATGTACTTTACATGCTTGCTTTAAGTTTTGGTGAACAGTGATTTTATTTTAAATTTGTCATTCTATTATCAAATGAAATGTTTTATCATGTTGATGCGTTGTATACATGAATAATGTCATAACTTCTGTATTTTTAGCGTTCAAAATGATAGAGGGTGATCAAGCCATTCTACAAAAAGCTGTATATTTTCTTGGAAATTTAGTTGGAGTTGTTCTAGCAGTCTACAAATGCCAGGTCATGGGTCTTTTGCCGACACATCCCTCCGATTGGCTAGCTTTTGTTGAACCTCAAAAGGTACGTAACTGTAATAAGAGTGTGTATTGATTCAGTTTATTTTCTATGCTAAGCACACTACAAAAGAAAATTGTTAAGTACCATTATTTGGTAAATAATGTTTTCTTCAAGCAGCTTGAAGAAAAACATTATTCACCAAATACCTAATAATTGTATGTTTCATATAACAAAAATTGGATAAATAACATGTATACAAGCAAGTCCTAAGGTATAACATATAGTTTTGTTGATCTTTGGCATAATGAAAAAACAGACCACGGGTTTTTCCTGGGACAATCATAAAAGTTAATTTGATTGCCAAGTCCATGTATGGTAATGACTTTGCAGCTGATCAGATGATTGCACCTTAAGAAATATCTAGACTACATGATTTAAAAAATGATAGTTAATTAATGTTATTTTTCAGGTTTGACATAAATTTATTATGTTACATCTTTTGTTTCAGAGAATGGAATGGTCTGGTGGTGGTATTTCTCTCTGATTCACTAATATATTAGAATCCATCTAAAAGTTTTATTCAGCAGTTTATATGAATGAAATGGTAGAAAATACTGTTTACAAAACAATGACAGGATTGTTTTTCCAAATTATTGATGTGTTGCACAGTCTTCTGTATTTGTAACTAGAAAACAAGCTGTTACATCTTACGAATTTTTTCCATATGCAATATTTAAATACTATTTTTGTTAATATGACTTGAGATTTAATGATCAAAAAGGATGCAGTGGTGTTACTACAGGATGAAAATAAATTCCATTTTTATTGACATGCTTTTGTTAGCAGTTTCAGTGTATCTTGCTGCTAACACACACCGGTTTTAGCAAATGGTTTTCTGTCAGTCAATAATATTTGATTCTACACCATATGTTTACCACAGGGGTTCTGTTAATGGGTCTTATGTCTATTTGACTGATTCCATCGTGATGATGTAGTGAACTGAGTTGTAAATGTAAACCAGTTCAATTCCTTTAGAAATATTACATACATAAGCTAATTTGATAGATCAGCAGATATAATATGTGCTGATTATGGTAGACTTGAGCAAAATTTTAATTTGGCCGTACAATATGGCTCCTGTACCCTGGCAGGTCCTCGAATAGTTCTGATTTAAGGTAGAATAAAATTAGATTTTAAGTAAACAGGTCAAGCGACTTGTATCATTTACTAGGTATGTCAATGATATGAAATTGTAAAATAGGAAAACTTGCTCTAATTTTGTTATTACATACGATTTTATCATGATTCTTTATTTTGATCCAATCAACATCCTTTTAAGCAAATTTATTGTGTCTTATTTACATTACAGTGAATAAATTGTATTTACACCAATATGAATTGTATTGTTGATTGGTAATTATTTCATGATATATAGATATTTGTGCAATAGAGGGACCTCGCACACATAAATACACAATGATGTTTTGGTTTTTTCTTACAGATATGAAGGGCTGTCTGTATATTGTCTCATAATGTGAACATACACGATTTTTCTGTGACATGAAATTGCTTTTCCAACGCTTTTCCAACCCCCTTCCCTTAATTTGAGCACATAGATTTCACTTTCTAATCCCAAGTCAATTTCCGACTAAAGCTTAAATACTGATATGCGATTATATATAAAGCAGCCCTTTTATTTCGACTCCCAACGAAAGAAAAATAATCGCTTTGAAACGGCACTAGTATGAAACTTCAGTTTCACTACTGCTCTTCAAACACAGTGTCCACTTCTCGTTCACAGAAGCTCTCAATAATAATAAATATTTTAGTGGGCATAGGAAAATATTGTTTCTTTAGTGCTGGAATACAGAGTGCTGGATATCGTATAAAATCCAGGGCTCTTGTGAGGTGATATTCATGACATTACCCAAGGAAAAATTAATAGGGACTGCACAAGTCAAATGTATGGACAGAACGTGTTAGATCTTGGCAAAGATACAGCAGGAGGGAGAATAGGAAACTATAGGTTAGTTATAGGTGTCTGAACTCCTCCACCCATTGTGCTACGTCCCTCTCTCTGCAAGTAAAACAGAAGACTATCATCCACATAGAAAAGAATATGTAACTTTTGTCAAACTATTATATATTTAATTAGAACTTTAAACGGGATAATTGATCCATTGATATGAGACTTGTAATGATATTGATCTGATACCAGGTGGAATTACCTTCATTGTTAAGTCTATTAAAGTAGCTGCACGTTGGTCATCATAATTCGCTGAGTGAACATTGTGGGCCCACCCGAATGGTCAACGTCCACAGGAATGGGGTCCGCTGCAAGGTAAATATTATGGTTCAGTGAAGCAAAAAGCTGGTCTGATTTAATACTCGTTTAAACAGAACTATTTGCGAGAGTCAATTTTAAAGCCACCAGAAAAACTGGATGCTAACTGGGGTACAATATCTCACAAGGGGTAGCAAGTGAATAACAGCGGTGACGGTAGTGATGCCAATATCGTTTTAGGTAATCAAATTACAATCCTAAATATTTTGAACGGCTTTGTATAGCGACCACAAGGTAGTGATGATATATTCATGAAGTTATTGGTGTTAAATAAAGAATTACCGGTTTAGGCCTATATCAATTCTCTATGTTCAAATATTGTTGTAAAAAATCATCTCGTGTTCAAATTATCAGTATCAAAGCCTAGACAGACAAATCAGCGGCACTGGCAAAAACACAAGAAAGATATTTCAATATAAATACAAGACTGTGCATATGGAGACCAGTATCAGACAGTCCCACTAAGTGGACCATCCCGCGATACGGACCATTTTTAGAGGGTCCCGAATTTGTCTCATCCACATAGGCTAATCAGATTCAGTTAGCGGACCGACACGCGATTCAGGACACCGACCACCCTTACGTAGACCAATCCCAAAAGCAAAAAAAATATTATTTTAATTTTTTAACCATTGTTTATAGTCTACGTGGCAGATATCCATCTAGACCCACTGAAGGGACCACTGCAGCTGTGACGAGATAAATTAATAACATATTTGTTATTTGAACTTTATTATATTTGGGCTATGCCCAAATATACAGAGTTTTGTCCGATTCTTTAAAGTTATTATTTTGTGCAGGTTTCGTTAGAAACTATTTCTCCCTGAGTTTTTATCCAACCAACATGAAATTTGGACACCTCATTCCCAGAGTAGTCAGGTATTCTGCTATGACTTCTAAGTCATCCAGCGTGTTCGCCTGGATTTATCCAGGATTTTCTGGATCACTATACTCTTGAAAGGCAAAAGGCAGTTTCTGCTTACTTGTAAAGTGAGCAGATACTACCTCTTGGCTTTGCATGGCAGTAGGCCTATGCTAGGTACCAATGTTTGTACCATGGTATACATGTCGGGTGATTCTCCATTCATTGCCAGGAGGGTGAACAAGGTGCCCCTATGTCCAGACCGACTCCACCCTTTAGTCTTATTTGATAATAAAAATACATTTATCCAATGTTTCAATTCCGGGCCAGCGTCGCAGACATTGGCCCAGTATTGAACCAATAGTGTAGATTTGGTATGGACAGTTGAAACCTTTTAAATGCTACAATTAAAATAACATTTGCAATCCTATTCAAACAAAAAACGTTGCATCAATGTTGTTTTAATGTTGGGCTAGCGTCGTGGATAGTGATACAACACTTGAGTCAACAGAGAGACAAGTCAATGTGTGTAATGGGCACTCTGAATACGGTTCCATTTGAGAAACAAATATATATCTATTTAAAAGTGCAATAGCTCAGTGGGGACTTCTGAAATTTGAAGTCTAAAATTCCAGTTCAGAATGGCTGCCAAAAACTCATATGCGAATTCCAATCAATCTGTCAAAATAAATATAACCAAAAAAAATTCAGAGTGGTCGCCACAAAAACGCATAAAACCTAGCCCAAAAATTATTGTTACTTGAAAAGTCACAATTCCCCTCAAGTCTATATTACTATGCCCTCTTCTTTATTGGAGTCACGTCTCATCGATTGGCAATGTAGCTACGGCGGGAGATAATATTAAGATTGATGGGCAAGATTTTCAAGGGCAATAAATAAAACTGCAAAATATTGTTTCGATATCATAATTGATTTGTTTTCAAAAATGAAACACTAGCTTCCCACAGCTTTAAACCTCATTCTGTTTAATGCACTCAATTATATTGGCATATTTTGACATTGATGTAGGCAATATACAGGCATTGCTATCAGTAAACGATACATTAAGAAATACTGTGCAAACACCCCTCGTCTGATGCAGTGACACAAAATGGCCACAAATTTGATATAACTGCTGCCAATACGATATGCCAATACAGAAACACAATACACAGAAACACATATTTATATATCATATATACCGCATATCTATATATCAATAATTATTTTTCAAGTTATCACGTTAACAAGGAATTTTCAAATTGATAAAATCAAGATGGCCGCTTTCGGTAGCACTTGAAAACAGACAATGCCAATAGACTCAAAGACCCTGAAAACCTATATATGCAAGGATTCAGGGCACTATTGTGAATTCTAAAAGAAAAATTAGGTTGAACAAAATTAAGTTTCGGCCTTTGATTATAGATGGAACGCTGAAAATCTAATCAGGTCATTTACATAGGCCCAATACTCATGGGTAACTTCACATAAAAGATTGGAGTGATCCAATAATTATTTTTCAAGTTATCACGTTAACAATTTTTTTTTTTAATCTGTGACCTTCTTGACCTTTGGTAAAAAAATTGGCAGAGGAGTTAAATGGCTATATAAATTATGAGTTCAATCTGTTGGACCATGTTAAGCAGTAGCCAAAACTGGTGAACGACAATACCCCTCCGGGCCCAACGTGCCGAGGTGTAAAAAACGGGTATTTACTGGCATAAACCGATGGCTCGACACACAGCTCAACAGCTAAACACTTAAGATGTCGTACAATTGACGAGAAAAAGTGTACTTTAACTGAAGAAATCCAGAGCTGAATGCTTATCGAGAAACACTATTTGCTGGGCATACCATAATGTGATGACAATAAAAAAACTGAATCTGTGTGCTGCCGTTTTTGACAAGATATCCTTGAAAAACATTTGGGACCGACAGACTAGCAGAGCCCAGAAAACACGATACATTGACCCAATAAACAGGAGCCTGACAAATTTACCACGCCGCATTTTTTGCTGTATATTTTTTTACTCTCTTGAGCTGAACTTTGTTTTTAAAAGGGTACCGTACTTAGAAATGTCGTACATAATTATGTACCGAAGAGCATTGTGTATAATTATGAGCTGTCACTGATAAGCTAATACAGGGATACCGTCTCGCGACGCCAGTCCAACAGGGATCGTACCAGTATTGGGCATCCATACATGCGTCACGTGTTTACTAGATTGGCACATACACGAAACGTGGAACCATTGTTGGTTTGCTGCAGGGCCACCGTCTATGACCAACATTGGACTAATATAGAGACGTTGAAACAATGCTAGCGTAGCGTTGGTCTTTGGCGCTGGTTCGACACTGTATGCCTATATGCAATCACCATAGCCTAATTAAGAGTTTATAATTATGTATCCTACATCAAATCACGACACCCCATTTTGTGTTCTGAACTAGAATTAAATAGCCTCGTTCTGCGGTCACTCAGAAGGGGACGTGGCGCAATGGCTAGAGCGCCTGACTGCCTCGCCAGTCATGCATGCGTCCCGGTTTCGAGCCCCGCTGTTCCCGTGTGGGGTTTCAGAGAAATATCCTTGTTTATTCCTTCTCAATGTGACTAGGAGATCACGTTAATGGCGGCCTCGTCGAGTGAAGGTTGAGACCAGTGTATCGACGTTAATTTCGCGCAGGGCCCCGCGCTGTGCGCTCCTCACACGGTCACTCAAGGCCACGGATTTAATGTCTTCAGCTTGTCCAATTGTTTGCACAATCAAACTGTTGCGTCATTATCTTGTATTATAACATTGCACCTTGCGTCGAGGATGCAACCCAACTCGACGCAGCAAAACTGTTTTTTTAACCTCCCAGCAAACACGTTTTGTAGGCTATTAAGTTGAGTCGCATCTCGAAGTGTATATATGCTGGGTTTAAAGTACTAAGTACTGCTGATAAAATTCATGGCCTTTGAAGACTAGTGTAGTTATATTATATTTTAAATATGTGTATTACATATTACATGGTAAGGACTGTTTTAATCTAAATTAATGTAATGCAGTCACAATGACTTATAGTTAGGCTGACTAGTAAAACAATTGTTCATTTAATGATAAAAGCATAAAACTGCATGCTAGGATAACATACCATGACGGTGAATTTTAGCTATAGGGCCATTCCAAATTTGATCCTTGACCTTAATGGCGGCCATCTTGTCAAAATGGACGTCAGAATATACATGTCTCAATATCTCAGTTTCTAAATCACTTTAAAAAATGTTCTTGGTGTCTAAATATACATTATCAGAACCAAGTATTACAAAAAAGACAATAACAAATACGCAAATTTGACCTTTGACCTAATGGTGGCCATTTTTAAAAATGGCCGCCGGAATATACATGTTTTAATATCTCAGTTTCTAAACCACGTAGAAAAACAATGTTGGTGTCTTAACCTACATTTTCTGGGCCAAGGATTGCAAAAAAAAGACAATTATAAATACTCAAATTTAATATTTGACTATCGTGGCAGTCATTTTTTTCCAAAATGGCCGCCAGAATATATGTGTTTTATTATCTCAGTTTCTAATTGATTTAGAAAAAAGATTTTGATGTCTAAATATACATTTTCGGGTCCAAGGATTACACAAGATGCAATTAAAAATACTCTAATTTATTATTTTTATATCAATGGAAGTCATTTTTCAAAATGGCCGCCAGAATAAACATGTTTTAATATCCCCGCTACTAATCAACATAGAAAAAGATCTTTGTGTTTAAATATACATTTTTGGGACTAAGACAAAGTATTAGGGAGAATAATCTGAAATACGTATCTAAATGATCTGATAAATACTTATTTTATCGTTCTATTGATTTATTTACAAATCATCGCAACATTAATATGAATGCAGGTAATGCTTTTTGGTTGCTACAGGCTGTGATCGGTAGCATTAAAAAATGATATTTGCCATCAAATATTATTTCCCGTCTACAGCTACTTGACTAGGCGGAACGTTTAAAACCAAAAAGGCAAACGGCTTGATGAATTTTATTTACAATTTAACAAGACTAAATTTGAACAAACTGATAAGAGAAAAACAGCATTAGCAGACATTACATTATGTTTCCAAAGGATGGGGCCTATAGGCCTTATTTTTGTCAAAATAGTGGCATGACAGATCTGTTTTTTTGCATGGAACCAACAACAGACACAGAATTATTGTACCATACGCTTGATCTTGATGCTCCGGTCAGAAAATATGCCCGACACCTACAAGATGCAAGTATGCTGGCTGAACTATACAAAGATGGTGTTATTATTTAGAAGGCCAAGTACCATATTGGTGTCTTATAAACATGGTAAATGAACCTCTACAACCGCGCCAGACAAGAAAGGAAGATAACTTGACGAAAAAAAGAGACATCAGCGTAGTGCTGATCCACAACAAGATAAAGAACTGGTTGAGGCTCTATTTAAATTGGCACTGTGTATTATCAAAATGGTAGTGTCATATAGTTCTATAAGGTTGGGCAACAATCTCTGTCATTATTTTAACACAGATCATGCTGTATATGCACCAAAGCTCAAAGCCAAACACCCTGTTAGCCATCGATCTTTCTGACCATAATACTCTGAACAGTGATCATTTTATTTATGGAAGAGTTTTAGACAAGCTACAGCAGTCATACACTCCACCAAATTACCGGGGGTGGGGGGGGGGGGGGTATCCGGCTTCTTATGCTTGCTGGACCTAATAAGTCAGACTATAATGTCTTACCTGACGCTATTAATGAGAGAGAATTCTTGTAAATAGTATGTGTATTCATAATACACAAACACGTAATTATCCAAGTTAAAAACAAACCTTACTGTCACATATATTAGTATCTGGTCAGTTTGGATATTGTGAATAAGGGTAAGTGCCAACAGTCAATGGGAGCTGAGAAGTGAAGTGGGCAAGATAAAAGCTCTTTGATCTATAAACTATTTTATTTGTAGCAAGAACAGGTTAAAAAGTATTTATATTTTCATATTAAACAGAAGGTTTCAATGGTAATAATGTTTGCTTTTAATAATAACTATCTAAAATGAGACTTCTACCAATATAATTAGTCTGAATTATTAAGATGGCGTTTTTTAAATCATTCTATATTCAAGATTTATAAAAGTACTTTAAAATATATATATTTTTAGACTATATATTTCCACTCCAAGTGGATTTAAAGATATTGAAGTTACTAACTAATATGCGTTTTCAACTTGGAGACAGAGTCTCCAAGTTTTTAGTCTGAGCTTAAAAGAAAACGTCTGTCGTTAACTTCCGTTTAACATTTGTTCTGCCTGTGCAAAGTCAAAAGGCATTATCGGCTCCCTGGTAAACAAGGCATTTACTGCTTTTTAACTGGCTCTTCCTGCCATAGCGCTGCCAAAAGGCCGTATTTGCTCACTTGTAAAGCAAGTATATACTTCCTTTATGCTGATGTCACTGCTTCCTTCTTGTTTGTAACAACACTTTCAATAGACAGTATCTGCACACTAGTGAAAGAAGCAGATACTTGGTTTTGCTGTGAGCAGAAGCGCTCTATGTCATGCTGGTTCTAGGCAGTCAACATGATCCAATGTTGGGTAAATGTTGTGCCATCATGTATAATCCAATGTTGTTTTTATGTCGTGCCGACGTCGAAGATGTCGGGTCAATAGTAGAACAACATTGGGTCAATACTTCGTATTTGCTGTGATAAGTGTTCTCTCGGGTGTCACTCTGTCGCAGTGCTGCAGTCACCTGTGTTATCTTACACAATATAGCAATTAGGCCCTGGCTAAGATATTTATCTCCAAAAATAGCAAATTTCGTATTATTATAAATAGATTTTTGGACTAAGCGATTTAAGGCAATGGAAATTGATATAATTTATACACTTCTGACCTGAAATATGACTGAACAACAACTTTTATTGCAATGCCCGTTCATGTAGTTAAGTTAACCCTTTCATTACAACCATCTGTCATGAAAAAGGGACAAAGTATGGTGAAATATACATTTTTTAAAATATAATTGTCATTAATTTAACGTTCCTGGGCTATATCATCATATATTATAGTTTTACAACCAGGCATTTTGAGTGAATGCATGACGATTTCGTGTCCTAATGAGCTCTGGCCGGCACCATCTTTTGAGCATTGAACACGCTTAGCTACTTAATTACATGTAAAGAATACGCAGTGCCTGACTTATAAAGAGTACTTGCGGGATTCCCACAAAAAATTGAAACTGGCCCGACATAATTTTATTTGTGCATGTTTTTGACGCAACAAGTTAATTTTAGTGGGCCATAAGATTTTTCAAGACAAGTTCTAGGCCCCGGCTAAATAATAACAGATCGGCTGCTGAATTAACCATATAAAAAATATATAATAGCCTATATTTTCTGTGGAATTAACTACCAAGTCATTACCAGTGAATCTTTTTAAATTTCAGTTTTCAATGTAAGACGCCTATTTTTCGAAGCAGGAAAAAATTTATTTACGGTATTTACTGTTGGTGGTGCCGCCAATAAATGCCCATTACGGCCCACACTGTCAAATTGTGAGCTGTGTATTGCTGCATTAGTTTCAAGATTTAATTTAGTACTCAGCGTTATTAGAACAGAGTCAAGGTTCGCCATCCCAAAATGAACAGCAAAAAATGTACAAATATATGACAAATATTTTTAGGATTAGGTGCTTTTCTGTATTTTAGTCATTGGGTTAGGTGGGACAGAGAGAGCCATATTGCGTGTTTTTGATCACAAAAATCTTTTGAGGCAGTTTAAGTGACATGATAAAAGCATACAAATTGTTTAAAAGTTTTTTCACTGGTTATTGGGTCCGCTGTGAGGTGAGTGAGGTTTGGTTATCTCGTGATGGGTCCATAATAGAACAGATCTGATCAAAGTAGCAGGTACTCATCGAAATAGGACAGATTGGGCCTAGTTACGAGTAGGCCTTATCGTCCCAAAGTGTCTAATTTTGTTTTTCTAGCATGATTTTCTGTGTTTTATTCATTGGGTTAAATGGGACAGATTGGGCCATATTGCGTGTTTTTTATCTCAATAATCTTTTTTAGGTAGTGACATTATAGGAACATTCAAATTGTTTAAAAAACATTTCACTGGTGTTTGGGTCCGCTGTGAGGTGGTTGAGGTTTGGTTATTTCGTAATGGGTCCATAATGGAACAGATCTGATCAAAGTGGCAGGTACTAATCGAAATAGGACAGATTGGGCCATATTGCGTGTTTTTTATCGCAAATACTGTATTGTAAAAAACAATAAATATTTGTTACTGGTGTTTGGGTGCAAGGGGGGGGGGGAGTGGTTACCTCGCAATGGGTCCATAATAGAAAAGATCTGGTAAAATCAGCAATTACTCATCGAAATAGGACAGATTGGGCCCAATGGCGGGTATTGACCTAAAGTGTAGAGTTTTGTTTTTAGCTGACCACGTCTCAGAATTTGTTTTTCAATAGTAGTAAAAAGCAGTCACTTTTTCTACTGGTGTTTGTGTGCGCTGTGAGGTAAATGAGGTGTGGTTATCTCATAATGGCTGGTCAATGTAGCAATTACTCATCAAAGTAAGACAAATTGGGCCCAGTAGCGAATATTGACCCAAAGTGTCTAGTTGTGTTTTTCTACCTTGACCACGGCTCAGAATGTTTTTTTATATCAGTATTATATCCGAGTTCATATCTGAATGTACCCGGCTAAGCCAAGCTACTCACATTGCGACCTTTTTCCACAGCTGCCCGTGTAAAAAAGACAGTGACTCCGCCTACCGATAAGACGGTAGCGGTGTTGGCCCTAGACAGCTAGCGCGCTCTGGTGATCACAGTGGAGCAAAGCCCGCTAAAACATGGCTTTCAGTGTGTCAGAGCCTTGCTATGTCATCAGGGTAATCTGAATGTTTGAAAGGTCTGAAATATGGTGCTTTTCTGTGTTTTAATCATTGGGTTAAACGGGACAGGTTGGGCCATATTGCGTGTTTTTGATAGCAAGTATCTTTTTGAGGTGGTGATATAATAAAAACAGTCAAATTGGTAAAAAAATGTCACTGGTGTTTGTGACCGCTGTGACGTGAGTGAGGTTTGGTTATCCCGTAATGGGTATAGGGGAGACCGGGGCACATTGGGACATTTGTCACATATTTGCTTATTGTGATTTATAAAAACATGCCTTTATGATTGAATGGTGATGCTTATTATCTCTTAATATATTGGAAAAAATAACTGTTTTCAAAAGTGGGCAATTTGTAATAGTTTACTCTGTGACGCGTTTATAAATTTATTTTTTAAATGTCCCATTGTGCCCCGACTGTGGGGCACTATGGGACAGTGGCCGGGGTACATTGGGACAATCTGGCAGCTTTTTACAGCATGACCATTACAATGTCAATATTATTTTAGCTGAAGGTCTCATTGTTACATCACCTTTGGAAATGGAATGACATTAATCAGAAAATAGAATATAGAAGAAAACTACGTTGGTGTTAAATCATTGTTATTTAATGCATCACCCGGCAGGGGGCAGCACAAGTAGGCCTATTCATTAGATAGCTGCCGCTCACAATTTTCACGGTCCCATATATGGTACGCTATGCACAGGAGGGGACACTGAATTTCACACCTGGGGTTTTCACATCATTTTGTTTACTCAAAGCCATAAGAAGATAATTTTGAAATTATATTTTCTTTACAAGTGCTGTATGTGTCAAATGTATGTAATTATAAATAAATAGCTACTACAGTGCTTCAATACGGTGCTCTCGACAGCTGCTCCGGTGCTCCCATAAGCTACGGCCCCAGACAGCATCACTCCAGGTAGTGATCAAAAAGCCACTGGTGGACCACCAGCAACATGCAGGTGGCTATTGGAAGGTGGTAATCCACCACCGGGAAACAATGTAGCTAGTGGGCCACCGGATATCAGCCGGACATCCCCGTGGTGGGCCACCGCTGGCATTCGATGGTGGTCTACCGGTGGCCCACCATTGCATTGCTCTCTGGGGCAGTGCTGCTGCAGTGCTCCCAACAACTGCTGTGTTGCTCCCATAAGCTGCTGCAGTGCTCCCAGCATGCAGTTGCTGTGGTGCTCCCATAAGCTGCTGCGGTGCTACCAGCAGGTGCTGCGATGCACCCATACTGCTGCAGTGCTCCCAACAACTGCTGCCTTGCTCCCATAAGCTGCTGCTGTGCTCCCAGCAGTTGCTGTGGTGCTCCCATAAGCTGCTGCGGTGCTCCCAACGGCTGCTGCGGTGCACCCAATGGCTGCTGTGGTGCTCCCATAAGCTGCTGCAGTGCTCCGAGTAGCTGCTACGGTGCTCCCATCAACTGTTACGGTGCTCCTCGCAGCTGCTGTGGTGCTCACATAAGCTTCTGCAGCACTCCGAGCGGCTGCTGTGGTGCTACCAGCAGGTGCTGAGATGTGCCTATGCTGCTGCAGAACTCCCAACAACTGCTGCGATGCTTTCATAAGCTGCTGCGGTACTCCCAGGGGCTAGTGCGGTGCTCCCAGCAGCTGCTGCAGTGCTCCTAACAACTGCTGTGCTGCTCCATGAGCTGCTGCGCTGCTCACAGCAGCTGCCATGGTGCTTCTAACGACTTCTGCGGAGCTAAGCTGCTGTAGTGCTCCCAGCAGTTTTTGCGGTGCTACCAGCGGCTGCTACGGTGCTCCCAATGGCTGCTGTGGTGCTCCCATAAGCTGTTGCAGTGCTCCCAGCAACTGCTGTGTTTCTCCCATAAGCTGCTGTGGTGGTCGAACCGGCTGCTGTGTTGCTACCAGCGGCTGCTGCGGTGCTCCCAGCTACTGCTGTGGTGCTCTCAATAGCTTCTACAGCTGTTTTTGATATATGTTCTCAACATGTGCTCTGCTGTGCTCCAAACAGCTGCTGTTGTACTCCCAACAGCTGTTGCGGTGCTTCCAAAAGCTGCTGTGGTGCTCTCATCAGCTGCTGATGTGCTCCGATAAGCTGCTAAGCAAGGGTGGCCAAGCTGTCGAAATTCACATTTTATGCTACTTTGATGCCTATAATTTTGCGACTAGGATATTTTTAATGGTGCATCGTGCCATCAGGGAATATTTTGCCGTTATTTTGCTACTGGCTACTTCACTTTTGCTATGTCAATTTTTTTTGACACTCCTGCTAAGGTGCTCGCAACAGCTGCTGCAGTTCTCCCATGCAGTGCTGCAGTGCTCCCATAAGCTGATTCCCATGGGTGCCTCTATAAGCTGCTGCGGTGTGCTCCTAACAGCTGCTGTGGTGCTCTAATAAGCTGATGTAGTAAATTTGTTATTGTTATTGGCAAAAACACTCTGCACTCTGCTATAAGGGGTATAAATTCATCATACTTTTTTAAATAAAAAAAAATACTTATTCATGCACTAATGTGCTAAATTGTAGGTAGGTCTACATCGGTGGAGAGAAGAGTTTAATGAAACAAACGAAGCAAATACAATGTACAGTACATATTTCAATGGATTTAACTGTTATTTCCCCAATATAAATCCAAAACGGCTATTTTTGGTGGTGATAGCCTATCACAATTATATTGTAACACTAAACATTGGGGCACATTGGGACACTGCGGGGCACATAGGGACACCTGTCCCAATGTGCCCCAGTTGTCCCATTGAACCCCGTGATCCTTGTCCCAATGTGCCCCATGTTCCATCGTGACCTTTCATATGTGGTGCTGTGATATACTTTCACAGTAGGGTAATAAACATCTTACATAAGTGGTGTACCCTAAGTGGTCTTTCAACAAGAAATGCATAAACAATGTCTACTATGTTCACACGTGCACTAGCTCAACCGAAAGACAATCTCTGAAATTTACTTTTTATATGATAAAAATTATAAAATCTCTTACATCCAAAGTACTGCATGCCACACACTAAGAAAACAATATGGCCACTGGAGTATCTCTGAGGTCATGTGACAGTATTTTCAGGATTCTCCTATTGGGGGTTTCCCAGGAAATCCCATTGTCTCATTGTGCCCCGTGTCCCAATGTGCCCCGGTCTCCCCTATAATGGAACAGATCAAAGTGGCGAGTCCTCATCGAAATAAGACAGATTGGGCCATATTGCGTGTTTTTGATCGCAAATATCTTTTTACAATAAAAAATATATTTTACTGGTGTTTGGTTGCAGGGGGGGGGGGGGGATGGTCACCTCGCAATGGGTGCATAATAGAACAGATGTTTGAGTCCGGTGTGAGGTGTGGTTTCCTCGCAATGGGTCCATAATTCAACAGATCTGGTCAAATAAGCAATTGCTCATCGAAGTAGGACAGATTGAGCCCAGAGGCGGGTATTCATCCAAAATGTCTGCGTTTGTTTTTTTCTCTTGAATTAGTTAAATATCAGTATAGTACATCTCATTTGATATCTGATTGTTTGGAAGGCCTGGAATCAGGTGATTTTTTGTTTTTTAATCATGGAGTTGGGCCTAAATGAGACAGATTAGGTAGGCCATATTGCGTGTTTCAGATCACAAGTTTCTTTTTTATTCTAGGTTTTGCGCCAAAAAAACCTTTCCATCTGTAATCGTGCTTTATGATTATTATTTATTATTATTTTTAACTATAGTTTGAATTTTATAATGATGGTTTGTGGATTTGTATATGCATATCTCTCGTTTTCAGTTAACCTGCCATATTGTACTACCGTCTACCCGCGCATAAACGTGCATGTATAGAGTAAAGGGGAGCCCCTCGTGCCGAGAGTACCTGTAAGTGACCGTCGGAGCCTCTAGTGTGGGGTCACAATGGCCGACGAGGGAATCTGCCCGATCTCACCATTTAAACTCAAACTTCCTTCTCCTCCGTCGAGTCGACGGTTCGAAACAAATCAGAAAACTCTTTCTCCACTTGTCATGTTTA
Organism: Flabesymbios commensalis; assembly: GCA_964017125.1. Lineage (NCBI taxonomy): Eukaryota > Metazoa > Annelida > Polychaeta > Terebellida > Flabelligeridae > Flabesymbios > Flabesymbios commensalis. The sequence goes on from OZ024909.1 coordinate 38,319,068, forward strand.
TTCGTTTAACATTTGGCAACAGCAAAGCACAACCTCCGCGCACGGCACGTCCTATCTGACTTAGCGAGAGCGAACTACGGCACGTCCGTAGTCGCCGAGTGTAACGCCTGAAGTGCGGGAAAAATACCAAGGCCGCACACTTTGCAATTGTGTGCACCCGTCACCAAGGTACGGAAACGAGGCGGTCGTCCACAACCTCTCGCGTCCGAGAAGCCGGGGATAACCGCCACATTAACTGAACGACGTCAGGCTCCTACATTACCCCCGGGTGAGTGATAACGTAGGACCCAACTGACGTGTAGGAGACTGCTTCGTGCAAGTAGCGGGGTTGTAAAAATATGTAACCTCTTATAACTAAGCATAGTTTAAAAAAAATATAGCGAGTGTGGTTACAGCGTGGGTGGTTGATATCGCAGCATTATACGTGAATTGTCCCATCCTCTTAACACCAACTGTCCTTTATGTATGTATTCATTAGCTGCAAGCTGCGATCAACCCATTCATTTAATTAACATAAATTTCTATTTGTAATTTAGCAATGAACTTGCTAAAAAAAAATGTCTTTACATTTATATATCTGTACACAATGCTGCCAGGCCTGGCATATTCATTTACAATTTAAAAACATTGTTAATACGATGTATGCGGTTGGGCCCGCCATAGATGTCGTTAGGCACAACTATGGTGTGAGCCATCTGCACGAATCGGGCAGGAGTCTGGATTATTCGTCCGACTCTAGTTTTTCGCACTGTTTAGTCGGTCGAAATTTTTTCGCGAGTAGCGATATTCGCATGTTTGCTTTTGGTCGAGTCGATTACGGCGTCAGCAGCACCCGGGGTTTTACCCCGTAGATGTAAAGGTATGCGGGAATACGTTTGCAAACCACCACCGTTCCCGTTAGCGCGGGACACGGCGGGGGCTCGCGAATGTGGCGCTACATAAGTTTTGTCTCTGTTAGACAAGTTGACTTTAACATCTATTTGCTTTGGGACTGTGACCGATTTTTGACTGCTTCTGACTGCCGTCGACTTTTTCGTTTTAACTCTCGTCCCGTTGGACGTCGGAGTCTCCGCACTACCAGTTCTAGGTGGACCCTGTGGATTCCTACTAGATGTCCTGGTAGCCGTCGATCTCCGTGGTTTGCTTGGCGTTCTACGCTGTATTGTCGTACCTGTCGTAGGCTCGCACTCAAGATGTGCGGGTTTAACGCGATCTAAAGAGACCGTCTCAACCTTGCCTTTAACTAGGATTTTCATTACTCTGCCACAATGTTGTGTTGTTGTGTGTCACGTGGCGGACATAGACGGAGACGCGACATGGCCACGCGTAGCTTGTCTGAATAATTCTCCAAATCAGTGTTGGCGTCGACGGTGTACTGTTTAGTAAACTCTCCTGGGAGTCTAAGGGTTGTCCCGTAAATCATCTCGGCAGCTGACCTGCCTAGTCTCTCTTTAACGGCTGAACGAACTCCTAAAAGCACAGCGGGTAAGGTGATAGTCCACGGGTTCGGTGACTCGTGCGCCATAATGGCGGCTTTCAATTGACGGTGGAAACGTTCGACCATGCAATTCGACTGAGGGTGATAACTCGTGGTACGATTCCGAATATTCCCGAATTGATTACACAAACTATCCCACAATTTGGACTCAAATTGAGCACCCCTATCAGTGGTGATAGTGGCTGGGGTACCATAATGTGCTATCCACCCGCTGAAGAAGGCATCGGCGACCGTTTCGGCTCTAATATCTACCATAGGTATAGCTTCGGGCCAACGTGTAAAACGGTCGACGCAAGTCAGTAGATATCTAAAGCCATCAGCATAAGGTAAGGGTCCGACTATGTCTACGTGGACATGATCGAATCGCTCGGTAGGTTCAGTGAACTTTCCGAAAACTGGAGTGTTGTGACGTGAAACTTTAGCAGTCTGGCAACCCTTACAGGTACGACACCATCTAGCAATATCTATATTCATGCCGTGCCATACAAATCGGGTATTAATCAAAGGTTTGGTAGCTCTATGCGATGGATGGCCTAAACCGTGCAAGTTTGAAAAAACTTTTCGGCGAAATTTCGCGGTAAGGTACGGTCGGTTGTGTCCCGTGGACACATCACACCAGATCAATTGATTATCGAACGATTTTAATAGTTTGAACTTTATAGTGGATGTAGTCGAGTGTCTCAAACGCGTGAATTCCGCGTCATTAGCTTGGTCGAGACTTAACTCTTTATAGTCTATCGCTGGGCCATCATGTATCGCTGACACTGATGGTCGTGACAGCGCATCAGCGACGAAATTTGTCTCTCCTTTTACATATCTAATATCGGTGGTGAGTTCAGCGATGAAAGCTAAATGACGTGTTTGTCGTAGGGACGCGCGCTCAGTCACGGATGACATTACGAATGTCAACGGTTTGTGATCTGTATTAACCCGTTTGTGACGAGCCCCGGAGATCTCCGTGATTTAGGGAGACTATTCAGATACGAGGCCCGGAGATCTCCGGGTTTGATTGCATGAGATAACTATGAAGTCATAAACTAATCTCGTTCCAGAAACAGGGCAGTAGCATAATAATCTCGTGTTCAACGGGTTAACGAAAAAATTTCGTCCTTCTAAATTGTGTCTGAAATGTTTAATTGTAGCGTATACTGCCAAAAGCTCACGATCGAACGCGCTGTAGCTTGTCTCTGTTGGGTTCAGCTTCTTGCTGAAAAACGAAAGCGGCTGCCACATACCGTTTAAAAATTGCCGCAAAACGCCTCTGACGGCGACATCACTAGCGTCACACGTGATGTTAATCTGGGCCGTAGAATCTGGGTGCACCAGAAGCGTAGCGTTTGCCAATATCTGTTTTGACTCAGAAAATGCTGACTCTGCATTTTTATTCCACTTCAAATCGAAATTTGACTTCGGTGACAGTCTGGTATGTCCTTCGTTGGCAGCTGTCAGTAGATTATTGAGTGGTGTCAACTTCGCGGCTCAATGCGGTATAAAACGGTGGTAGTAATTCACCATTCCCAGATATCTACGCAATGCTCGTTGCTTTTCGGGTTTAACGAAATTAACAATCGCGTCAACGGCGCTGGGTAACGGCGAAATTCCTTCGGCGCAAATGTGGTGACCTAGGAAACTTAATTCAGTTGCACCGAACTGACACTTTTCAGGACCAATGATAATTCCGTATTCAGATAGTCGAGCAAAAAGAATTCGTAAATGTTTCTTATGCGTTTTATGATCTGGGCTGGTTACCAGTAGGTCATCCAAATAAACAAAAACGAAATCAAGTCCGCGTGTAACATGGTCTATAAAGCGCTGAAACGTTTGACCGGAATTTCTTAGACCAAACGGTGTTCTAGTGAAATTAAACAAGCCAAAAGGTGTAGTAACGGCAGTCTTGTGTACGTCGGACGGTTCCACCGGAATTTGGTAATAAGCCCTGACCAAGTCGATCTTTGAAAAAAAATTCGATCCGGCTAAACGCTGCGTAAAATCTTGTATATGAGGAATCGGATAACGGTCCGGTACGGTCTGTGCATTCAAACTACGGTAGTCCCCGCATGGTCTCCAATCGCCGTTTTTCTTTGGCACCATGTGAAGCGCTGAGGACCACTCACTGTCGCTGGGTTCAATGACCCCTAGTTTTATCATCTCATCAAACTCGCGTTTTGCGGTAACCAGCTTATCGGGTGCTAAACGTCGTGGTCGTGCAAACACCGGGTGTCCTTTAGTCACAATCTTGTGTGTTATACCGTGTTTAACGGTCTCACCCTTTGTCGTAGGGCGTGTCAGTTCCGGGAACTGGCCGAGGAGTTTTGTGTACTCATTCTGAACGGTGTCAACTCTGTTCAATGACAGAGGTTTAATCGATGACAGTGAAGCGGCAATAGCTAGACCTGTACGCATGTCCCGGAGACATCTGCTTCTCAAGTCTACGAGCAAATTATAGTGGATTAAAAAATCAGCCCCGATTATGGGTTGCTGCACATCTGCCACTATGATCGTTCACGGATATTCACGCTTTAAGCCGACATCGACGACGCGTTTACAGTTGCCGTAAGTATGTATAGTACTGTTATTAGCTGCCACCAGGGGGAGACTGTCAGCGTCCGAAATCCCGTTAGCGCAAGATTTCGGCAAAACACTGACAGCTGTGCCCGTTTCGATTAAATATCTGCATTTATGTCCTCTATCTGTGACATATAATAACTTAGAGTGAGATAACGCGATATTCGCTACTTCGCGCTGGCCTAATGAGACATAGTATGAACAGGGTTCACTGCACAAGTGCGCCTTTTCACCGTAAGTTTGGTGGTAGTAGCAAACCTGTGCAGTGGCTGTGTCGGTCGGTTGCGCGACATTATTTTGTGGCGGCGGTGCGAGAGGTCGAACATTTTGTTGTGCATTAGTATGTGCAATTATTTGAATTATTAACAAACTCAGTGGCCTGTGCATTCGGCGGCGGAACGAAAGGTCGAGCATTATCCTGTTCATTTCTATACTGACTAGTTTGGTTGCTAACAAAACCTGAGGCCTGAACATTAGGAGCAGATGCAGGCGCATGAGCATAGTTATTTGCTCGTCCACGTCCTTTATTTCTTTTCCTCTCTGATGTAGTCACGGTTTCTAGTTTCTTGATTCGCCTAGACAAATCCTCCAACAAACCAACTAGTTTGGTGGTTTCTTCTACCTTAATCTCTGCGACCCCCGGCTTACTCTCTTCGACGTCCTCTTCGGCTGCCAGTGCCCGGTCGGCCATAACGGCCAAACTTTCGAGGGTAGCACTGTCGGGTTGAATCACCAAATGGGCTCTGATGGAAGCGGGCATCTGGCGAATGAATGCTTGACGAATTACTGCTTTCCCCACCACAGCTTGTGGTCCGGAGCCAGCCGCCTTTTGTAAGCGCCGCATGAAACGCGAGGGAATGTCATTACCAATCTTCTCGCCAGAGATAACTTTGTTAACCCTTCCGGGAGTGGTCAAACCTCGTCTCTCGATCAAGATCGCTTTCAGCCTGTCGTATTTATTTGACCTGAAAGGCTGAAGTAGCACGTCCCTCACATCCGATGCGACCTCGCCCGAAAGTGCAGCTCAGGTTAAGCTGTACCTCTCATCATCATCGTTGATCTGGTGAAGAGCAAACTGAGTCTCAATTTGGTTGAACCAGAGTTCAACATCCGAAGCGTAGAAAGTGGCGATTCTGAACTTTGGTAAGTTCGTAGCACGTCTCTGCGACTGTCTACTGAGCGGTGAAGAACTCCTTGAGGAGTCGCCCCTAGAGTGAGAGGTCATACGTTTAGCTCGGGCAATTCGAGCGAAATCAGCTTTGAGGCGTTGATATTCTTCATCTGCCTCTCGGAATCGAACCTCATTGTCCTCACTGTCTTGACGATAATCATCTTTAGGTCTAGTACCCGAACCTTCTAGGGGCGTTGACATTAAGCCTTCACTGTCGTACTGCTTCGACATTATGAAGTAGTGTTTTAAAATTATCTAACTAGTGAAGCATCTGAGATAGCTGGCCTATTGGCTCTATGTCTATCTGAAATGTGTTTAAAATGGCATGTCGTATTAACACATGCCAACTATTTTGACGCGCCGTGCGCGGATAGGTTGTGCGTTGCCGTGTAAATCAGATGAAAAATGTCTGTAATATGGTGAATCTTAGAATTGTAGACTGTAGAAAATGTTCATGCTATGTCGCATGTTGCGAGAAACGGGGGTTGCAGATTAGTTGAAAATGCGTCGCTGAAGTTTCACCTAAATGCTGTGCACTAATTCACAAAGGTATATATTGATTGAAGTGAAAACTGAAAGTCTATATTTGACATAAAACGTTTTCACTTATTCACACACATGCAAAATGGTACCGTGAAAACCGTAGGTCGAAGTGGTACATAAAAAATAATATGCCAGATACAATTATGACATGCTATGCTAAGCTGGGATAATAGTATTTTGTAAATCGACCTGGGTGAAAAAAAAAAAATTCACGCAAGTCGAAAAACACGTTCAAATATTTGCAATGTTTCGCGATAGCGCAACTGTCAAATCGAATATTTCTGTATTTAGGAAAAATTTAAACTTCAGAAATAAACTATAGTGAGAAAATTTCGTTCTCAAACTGATAGACTAAATGTGACTGCGAAGAAAAACAGTTACATTTATGATTTTAGAATAATATTTAAAACGTGACTGACAGTAGTCTATGCTGATTAATGATATAGTATATCATTCTGCTGAAAAATGATGTCTGTGATGAACATTCCACGTTTTTTTTTATATAATGGTACGTTCATCACTGAGTCATTCTCATAAACGTCCGAATCAATCGCTCGCATCGATTCATTGATTGACGTATAAACCGACTGTCTTCGTTGCGGTTGTGTTTATGTCGTCTGTGGTGGGTGTATGCGTGATGTATTGTCGGTGCTTCCAGCCTGTGCGGCAGGCAGCATGTGGCTTACAGTCTGTGACGGCATGCTTGGAGCGGTATGTACATAGTATATGGTCAGCATCCCCGTCTCGCCTCACATTAGCATATTCATTACCTACTGCGTTCCCAAATAAGGCGCTAAATAGGCTAGAACGATTACAAACACCGAAGGGCGTTTCAAAGTGAACAAAAATCTCACACAATTAGTGGTACAATTTGTTTTCGAAACAACTTATTTACATTTCTTCTCCCTCAATCGTTTTGAAAAAGAAAATTTATAAACAATATAAAAAAAAAAATTATTACAATCAGTCCGTGTAAAATTTTGAACACGTGAAAAATGATCTCCACCAAATCAAAATGGCGGCCTAATTTATGCTAATGTGATGTGGCGACACAGGTTCACTGTCCAGATGCATGCCGGTTAGGGCGGAACACGTGGATGCCCACGGCGGGCGATGAGCTAAGTTAGGGACACCAGCGTCCAAAATGGCGCACACCTACCCAATACATGTACAATATTCAGCATTCTCTGAAATAACATATGATAATAGTACAAAATATTGACCTACGGTCCTGGGAATATTTTAAACAGACCAAACAAGACCGTTTATTGACATTTATTTATGGAAACAATTTATTTTGGCCCTAAACCTATTAAAGGTTACCCGAGTCGAAGCGATATTTATAATTTCTGTCGATTTTGCAGAAAAAAATCGGAAAAAATGACGAGATTTCGTCTATGGACTTTAAAATCGAGTTACCCAATTATGGTAATCAACGATAAAAATTGAGTTACCGAAAATACCCACTTCCTACTCGCCTACAGTGGCATTAATAGGATGAAGGCATTAAACAAACTCTTACAATTAACAAATGATAGACTAAGTCTATGAGAATAATTTTCTGGATTCTTCTAGAGAAGCCGACAAGGTCGCCATCTTGAAAAGGCGCCAAACACGTGGGATTTCGTCCAATTTTTTTAGAAATTTACGCCGTTTTCGACGTAAAGAAACGTGCTTCTCCTCTGATAACTCTTTCTGACTTATTTAAACTAGCATATAAATAATGACCTACAGTTTTCACGTACCTGATGAAAAAAATGCTATTGATTTTTCTCAAAAAATCCCTTAAAATTAATCAAAACTATCCTTGAAAACAGTGGTTTTCAACTGGCGTCTAGGTGAAAATACTGTTGCGTAGACGATCAGTCGTCAGGGGTCACCAGTATGGAGTAAAGGGGAGCCCCTCGTGCCGAGAGTACCTGTAAGTGACCGTCGGAGCCTCTAGTGTGGGGTCACAATGGCCGAAGAGGGAATCTGCCCGATCTCACCATTTAAACATAAACTTCCTTCTCCTCCGTCGAGTCGACGGTTCCAAACAAATCAGAAAACTCTTTCTCCACTTGTCATGTTTATTCGTTTAACATTTGGCAACAACAAAGCACAACCTCCGCGCATGGCACGTCCTATCTGACTTAGCGAGAGCGGACTACGGCACGTCCGTAGTCGCCGAGTGTAACGCGTGAAGTGCGAGAAAAATACCAAGGCCGCACACTTTGCAATTGTGTGCACCCGTCACCAAGGTACGGAAACGAGGCGGTCGTCCACAACCTCTCGCGTCCGAGAAGCCGGGGATAACCGCCACATTAACTGAACGACGTCAGGCTCCTACACATGCACTTATATTTGAAGATGCATTTAATTTTCGAAAACAGGTGCATGCACTTATATTCGAACACAAAAAATATTTTAATAAAAAAACATGCACTTATATTCGAACATGGAATGACCTTAATAAAAAATATTTCAACATAAAGAAAGCAAATTAGTCAACTCATTTGTTTTGTAGCGACAATGTAGTACGCATAACCTTAATATAACATTATATTAGCATCGAAATGTGCATACTTATATATACTTATTTCAAGAAAACATTTTTTGAAAATATTTGTAGTTATTATATAATTATAGTTCTAGTTGCCAGGTGCAAAATAAAACTTCACCGTCCCAACAGGGAGCCACCATTCCAAATACTGCATGTTTGCATCGTCACAGGTATCGTCTACCGTCGCGTCCACACCTCTGTCTAGGAGGGCTCACGACGTGATCATTGTTAAAGTAGTAGTAGTAGTATTTTATTTATTAAAGTGCCATCCATATACATAATTTAAACAGAAAAATTAAAACATTTAATAGTTATGATGGCCAGCCTCTCAGGCTTATATGGCACATACACATGTTATAAAAACATACCGTTCTCATGAAATGAGATTAAAGACGTGTCCAGCCGCCGTGTCATTCCCTACTGACTTGTCGCCTCCCCACTCTCCCACACTTTGTGAATTACTGTTGTCCACTTTAGCATCATTTTTATTTGCGGAATGATAATCTTCAAGAATCTGTTCAGATGAGTGCCAAGTTTATTTGAATAACTCTCGTCTTGTAACAATAATCGACTAAATGGTGACGGGTGTTACGGGGTTGATTTTCATAACGTGGCTTGAAAGACTCATTTTTTCTTGTCGTTTAAGGTGTCAGATTTGTTGACATAATTCCTATTTAGATGGGTGCACTTAGTTTTTCAAAACAAGTGCATGCACTTATATTTGAACATAGATCAATTTTAAAACATCCCCAAAACATGCGAATTTCACTTATAAGTGCATGACCGTTTATGTGCGGGGATACATGCATTCGCATGTACTTTGTATGGCGAATAACAAAAATATGTAAAGCAGCCTATTATCAGAATATAGCGAAAATTACCAAGGAGTCCCTTCCCCTTTGATAATTATTCTACGTTATATACGATTTATTACGATTTTTTAGTTTTATTTTCACTTTAAATTATTTATATATATATAATAATTTCACTATTTAATAACAATGGCTGTGGAGATTATTCTATTAAATAATACAAGTAGTATGTAAGGAAAGAGTCATCTTACATATTTCCAAAGGCTGACCACCTTGGTTATTTAAAAAGGCTTTATTTAATAAAAAGTATTTATGTGACTTGTTGCAGGTTCTGCCATTGCTTGGAATAACTTGCAGATGGGCTGACGCTTTCTTTGCCACTTTTAATAAACTTTATACTGTTGATAAAAACATGTTTCCGTTTTTTGTTGCTGTTGTTATTGCGGTTACGCGAAGAGAGGTAAGCGCACAGTGTAAGCGCACTTAAAAACTGTTTCGTCTACTTTGAATTCAAAGGGCTTTCTGCCACTTTAAAAACTGGCAAATAACACTTTCTGTCTCAAGGTGATGGTTAGTCATCTCTATCCGAATCATTTACCAAGTACGACTATATTAGCCTTTTTATTAGCATTGGAACTGAATCTGGTCAAATTGTCAATTACTCATCCAAAAAGGACAGAATCGGCTCAGTTGCGGGTACTGACCCAAAGTGTAGAGTTTTGTTTTTAGCATTGCCACGTCTCAGAATTTCTATGAGTATCACATCTGAGTTGATATGGGAATGTGTGGAAGGTTCCGAATTATGCGATTTTCTGTGTTTTATTCTTTGGACTAAACGGGACAGATTGGGCCATACTGCGTGTTTTTGATCGCAAATATCTTTCTGAGGTAGCCTAGTGACATGTAAAATAAAAAAATACTGGTGTTTGGGTCCGCTGTGAGGTGAGTGAGGTTTGGTTATATCGTAATGGTTTCATGATGGAACATATCTGACCATAGTCATTGAAATAGGACATATTGGGCCATTAATTGCCTTGTTTTTTATCGCAAATATCTTTTTGCGAATAAAAAATATCAACATTTTTCACTGGTGTTTGGGTCCGGTGTGAGGTGGGTCACCTCGAAATGGATCCATGATAGAAAGAGATCTGGTCAAATCAGAAATTACTCATCAAACTAGGACAGATTGGGCTCAGTGGCGGCTATCGTCCCAAAGTGTAGATGTTCTGTGTTTTAATCATTGGGTTAAATGGGACAGATTGGGCCATATTGCGTGTTATTGATCGCAAGTATCTTTTTGAGGTAGTGACATGATAAAAACAATCACTTTTTACTGATGTTTGAGTGAGGTGAATGAGATGTGGTTATCTCATAATTTGTTTTAAGCAACATTAAAACAACATTGGGACAATGCACCGAGTTAACTGGGTATCTCGTTACCTGTGCGCAATTAGTTATACCCTAAAATGGATAGATGGGGTGAGGTCAGGGGTGAGGTGCAGGCGGGCGAGCTAATGTAGCGAATTTAGATAATACCGAATTAACCGCAGTCCATAACATCAACTTGCCTGGCGAGCCAGGCCAATTTCGAGCTATAAAATGTTGACACCAAATTCATAAGATCCTGAGTACTGTCCTCGACTGCGTCTATTATCAAAATGATACGGAATAAACCGAAAAGACGCCCTGGTAACAGCCAGCTAGTCGATGATGTAGGCCTACTTCAACAATTACATATTTTTTATCAATCCAATTTAAATACGAGCTAATTCCACATGATCTGGACTACCCCCCCACAAAGTTGCATAGCACTAGGATATTTTTATAGGCATCTTTAATTAAGTTTAATTAAAACTTGGGCGTTTCATACGTTTTGTATCATCCAGTCAGCCCAGGATATTGTTAACACGGCTCAATTCTTAAGCTCCTCGCGCTATTTCATTTTCATAATTTTTTTATAAAAATCTAATTTAAATATGAATTTTTTTTACATGATCTGGACTAGACTACCACCCCACAGAGTTTCATAGCTCTAGGATTTTTTGTAGGCGTCTATGAATAAGTTGAAAACTTGGTCATTTCATACGTTTTCTATGCAGTCAGTCACACGATCTTGCTGGCCCTGTTCAATTCTTATCTCTTAAGATCCTCGCCCAATTTCATTATCAGAAACATTTTTTAAAAATCCAATTTAAATACGACCAAATTCTACATGATCTGGACTACCACCCCACAGAGTTTCGTAGCTCTAGAATTTTTGAAACTTGGTTATTTCATACGTTTTGTATCATACAGTCAGTCACAGGATCTTGCTAACCCGGTTTAAGTCTTAAGATCCTCGCCCAATTCCATTATCAGAAACATTTTTTTAAATCCAATTTAAATACGACCAAATTCTACATGATCTCCACTACTATCCCATAGAGTTTCATAGCTGTACAATTTTTTGTAGGCGTCTATTAATGATTTGAAAACTTGGTTATTTCATACGTTTTATATACATGATCTGGACTACCACCCCACAGAGTTTCGTAGCTCTAGAATTTTTGCAACTTGGTTATTTCATACGTTTTGAATCATACAGTCAGTCACAGGATCTTGCTGACCCGGTTTAAGTCTTAAGATCCTCGCCTAATTTCATTATCAGAAACATTTTTTAAAAAATCTAATTTAAATACGACCAAATTCGATATCATCTGGACTACCACCCCATAGAGTTTCATAGCCATAGGATTTTTTGTAGGCGTCTATAAATAATTTGAAAACTTGGTTAATTCATACGTTTTGTATGTATACATGCAGTCAGTCAAAGGATCATGCTGACCCGGTTCAAGTCTTAAGATCCTTGCCCAATTTCATTATCAAAAAACATTTTTTTTTAATCCTATTTAAAAACGACCAAATTCTACATGACCTAGACAACCACCCCACAGAGTTTCATAGCTCTAGGAATTTAAAAACTTTGCCATTTCATACATTTTGGAGCATACAGTCAGTCCCAGGATCTTATCACCTTTTGTCGACCCGGTTCAAGTCTTAAGCTCCTTGCCCAATTTCATTATCAGAAACATTTTTTTTTAATTCAATTTAAATACGATCAAATTCTACATGATCTGGACTACCACTCCACAGAGTTTCGTAGCTCTAGAATTTTTGAAACTTGGTTATTTCATACGTTTTGTATAATACAGTCAGTCACAGGATCTTGCTGACCCGGTTTAAGTCTTAAGATCCTCGCACAATTTCATTATCAAAAACATTTTTTTAAATCCAATTTAAATACGACCAAATTCTACATGACCTGGACTACCACCCCACAGAGTTTCATAGCTCTAGGAATTTTGAAACTAGGCCATTTCATACATTTTGGATCATACAGTCAGTCCCAGGATCTTATCACCTTTTGTCGACCCGGTTCAAGTCTTAATCTCCTCGCCTAATTTCATCATCAAAAACATTTTTTTAAATCCAATTTAAAAACGACCAAATTCTACATGACCTGGACTACCACCCCACAGAGTTTCATAGCTCTAGGAATTTTAAAACTAGGCCATTTCATACATTTTGGATCATACAGTCAGTCCCAGGATCTTATCACCTTTTGTCGTCCCGGTTCAAGTCTTAATCTCCTCGCCCAATTTCATCATCAAAAACATTTTTTTTAAATCCAATTTAAATACGACCAAATTCTACATGACCTGGACTACCACCCCACAGAGTTTCATAGCTCTAGGAATTTCGAAACTAGGCCATTTCATACATTTTGGATCATACAGTCAGTCCCAGGATCTTATCACCTTTTGTCGACCCGGTTCAAGTCTTAAGCTCCTCGCTCAATTTCATCATCAGAAACATTTAAAAAAAATCCAATTTAAATACGACCAAATTTTATATGATCTGGACTACCACCCCACAGAGTTTCATAGCTCTAGGATTTTTAAAACTTGGTCATTTCATACGTTTCGGATCATACAGTCAGTCCCAGGATCTTATCACTTTTTGTCGACCCGGTTCAAGTCTTAAGCTCCTTGCCCAATTATCAGAAACATTTTTTTTAAATCCAATTCAAATACGACCAATTTCTACATGATTTGGACTACCACCCCACTGAGTTTCGTAGCTCTAGAATTTTTGAAACTTGGTTATTTCATACGTTTTGTATCATACAGTCAGTCACAGGATCTTGCTGACCCGGTTTAAGTCTTAAGATCCTCGCCCAATTCCATTATCTGAAACATTTTTTTAAATCCAATTTAAATACGACTAAATTCTACATGATCTCGACTACTACCCCATAGAGTTTCATAGCTGTACGATTTTTTGTAGGCGTCTATTAATAATTTGAAAACTTGGTTATTTCATACGTTTATATACATGATCTGGACTACCACCCCACAGAGTTTCGTAGCTCTAGAATTTTTGCCACTTGGTTATTTCATGCGTTTTATATCATACAGTCAGTCACAGGATCTTGCTGACCCGGTTTAAGTCTTAAGATCCTCGCACATTATCATTATCAAAAACATTTTTAAAAAATCTAATTTAAATACGACCAAATTCTATATCATCTGGACTACCACCTCATAGAGTTTCATAGCCGTAGGATTTTTTGTAGGCGTCTATAAATAATTTGAAAACTTGGTTATTTCATACGTTTTGTATGTATACATGCAGTCAGTCACAGGATCATGCTGACCCGGTTCAAGTCTTAAGATCCTCGCCCAATTTCATTATCAAAAACATTTTTTTTAAATCCAATTTAAAAACGACCAAATTCTACATGACCTAGACAACCACCCCACAGAGTTTTATAGCTCTAGGAATTTTAAAACTTTGCCATTTCATACATTTTGGAGCATACAGTCAGTCCCAGGATCTTATCACCTTTTGTCGACCCGGTTCAAGTCTTGAGCTCCTTGCCCAATTTCATTATCAGAAACATTTTTTTAAGATTCAATTTAAATACGATCAAATTCTACATGATATGGACTACCACTCCACAGAGTTTCGTAGCTCTAGAATTTTTGAAACTTGGTTATTTCACACGTTTTGTATAATACAGTCAGTCACAGGATCTTGCTGACCCGGTTTAAGTCTTAAGATCCTCGCCCAATTCCATTATCAGAAACATTTTTTTAAATCCAATTTAAATACAACCAAATTCTACATGATCTCCACTACTATCCCATAGAGTTTCATAGCTGTACGATTTTTTGTAGGCGTCTATTAATGATTTGAAAACTTGGTTATTTCATACGTTTTATATACATGATCTGGACTACCACCCCACAGAGTTTCGTAGCTCTAGAATTTTTGCAACTTGGTTATTTCATACGTTTTGTATCATACAGTCAGTCACAGGATCTTGCTGACCCGGTTCAAGTCTCAAGATCCTCGCCCAATTTCAATATCAGAAATATTTTTTAAAAATCTAATTTAAATACGACCAAATTCTACATGATATCGACTACTACCCCATAGAGCTTCATACCTGTAGGATTTTTTGTAGGCGTCTATAAATAATTTGAAAACTTGGTCATTTCATGCGTTTTGTATCATACAGTCAGTCACAGGATCTTGCTGACCCGGTTCAAGTCAAGATCCTCGCTCAATTTAATAATCAGAAATATTTTTTAAAAATCCAATTTAAGTACGACCAAATTCCACATGATCTGGACTACCACCCCACAGAGTTTCATAGCTCTAGGATTTTTGAAACTTGGTCATTTCATTCGTTTCGGATCATACAGTCAGTCCCAGGATCTTATCACTTTTTGTCGACCCGGTTCAAGTCTTAAGATCCTCTCCCAATTTCATTATCAGAAACATTTTTTAAAAATCCAATTTAAATACGACCAAATTCGTTGCTGGTATGTCATTGCAAACGTTCTTCATAACGTTGCTGAAATGTCATTTGCAAACGTTCAACACAACGTTGTGGTCACGTTGGTGAAATGTCGTTTGCAAACGTTCATCACAATGTTGCCGTAACGTTGCTGGAGGTTTAATCACAAACGTGGGATTTGAACATTGTAGTGACATTGCTAGAATGTTACCTGTCAACATTACTTTCTGACGTTGTTACAACGCCTTTTGGAGTCTACAAAATGACGTTGCTGCAACGTTACACTGTAAATGGTAAATGGACATTGAGTTCATAAATCGTTCATTTCAAATTTTAATAAAATCACCTGCACATTTCCATATAGTGGATAATGTGAAAAAAAAGGAATTTTAATGATTTCTGAAATTTAATATTTCAGTTTATGCGCCCACAAAAAATATGAGAATGATCCGTGGCGTCCGTGGCATTTCAGTAAACACTTAAAATCACCTGTAGGCTACATATCCATATCGTGGGGGACGGTGATTGCAAAATATGAATATTTTTGACTTAAATGTTCTCAGTCTATGCGCCCACAAGAATTATGAAATTGATCCGTGGCGGACATTTTGAATTTCAGGAAAACCTTGAAAAAAACAAAGGCATATATCTGTAGCATGGGAAATGTGATTGTATGCAAATGATATTCAAGCAACGTGACTGCAAGATTGTGATGAACGTTTGCAAATGGCATTACAGCAACGTTACTACAACGTTGAAATATGACATTGCCACATTGGTTTGGGCCCTTAATGTTACCACCTTTTCCTCCAATGTGTTTTATCATCCACATAAAAATATGCTGTGAATATGTTGCAGGGTTCGAAATAAAGGTTCAAAGGAGGTTGTCTATTGCACAGAATATTTTTTTTTTGGGGGGGGGGCTACATATATGTAGCTATTTCCCTGATCCCAGAAATTTCTGAAAAAATGAGTTGCCTAATAAAGTGGTAGGTCGCCATTGTCACGCGCAAATTCCTTTGAATTATTGTAATGTGAAAAATATCCGACATTTCTTATTTTGAATGCTGTGTTGAGTGCAATATATCGAGTAATTCAAACTTCACCATGTTTATTTTTGATACAAAACAGGTTATTTCGTCTACTCATTCCCTTCGCTCTCATGTTCTCAGTTAATTAGTGGTAGTGGACGACAGTGGCGCTTGACAGCTCTCTCTCCCTCTCTTTCTCTCTTGCCTGAAATAAAATTATAAAGCAAAACTCATAAGTTATCACTTCCACCATGAAGTTCAGCTAATACGTTGTGATATTTCCAAAGCAAGACCAAACATTTTTTAACAAGAGGCCAGCCGGGATAAAAAAATTATAGACATAACACTGATTTAACTTAAGTGATATATATTATACAAGTTTCGTATCAATTCTACCTTTATGGATGCTTAGTCTTTCCATTTTATCTTTTCTCAGGGCATGTTTTAACACCTATGATAAGGCCGCATCGATGTCTGCCACACTTGACCCCTGGTGTACTTTCAAGCAAGCATCTCTGAATGGAGGAAGAATAAAAAATGGACTCAAGGATGTTACATCTTATATATTATTGTTTCTGAAATATGAATTGTTTCTCATTGACCTAATAGCTGAAAGAACATGAAGAAACGATTGATACTCTGACAAACTGTGTTGTGTGTCATGATCATTGTCAATTGAGACCTACCATACTAAATCTGTACATGACTGGTAAAAAAATTGTTCATTTAATGATAAAAGCATGAAATTTTGCATGCTATTAGAACATATAGTCAGGGGGCCAGGAGCTGAGCCTGGAAAGTGGGTCCAAAGTTTTTTTCTCAATGTTTTCATATTATATAGGTATTGTACTCTATGGAACCGCGTGATGTTATTCTCACATACAGCATTGAGCATTTTTAAATAACGCGTTTTACATTTTTTCGCCTATCGCGGTACAAAATAGTGGTTTTAGGTGATCGGGAAAAAACAGAAAATCCCTGTATATATTCACATAACTGATAGCTATTAGTTTGATTGTTTGTATATTGATGTATAATAATAATAAATATCATTGGGTCAAAGGTCAAGGCTATAATTGAAGGTCAAAGGTCAATAATTCAGGTCCATCATGCCTAATTCAGTATCGTTTGTATATTAAACCCTCCACATTTTTATATGTTTATATAGCTGAACCTGCATTCATTGTCTTATAATTTAGGTTTTTGTTATGAAGTTCCATACATCTTGATAAACTAGATTACCTGTCGCTCACCTATTTTCGTTCCTCTAGGCCCCACTCCCAATGTGGCCTATTTTACCGTATCTATTTGCCGGGATGAAATATAGTGGTAACATTATATGGCTTGAATTGTGTAGCAATGGATTATACGTTGCCATTCTATTGTATGGGCCAGTCAACATGATTCACTAACCCAATGTTGGGTCATTATCTGCGACGCTGTCACACCATGAAATCACCATTAATGCGCTGCATTGACTCAACGCTCCCCCAATGTTTAGATGCCCGGCCGTTATTGAGACACATAGACAAAATTTGTGAGCCTTAATAAGGTAAATTGAAATGCCAATTGGCTAGCCTCTGTGTCAGGCATATGCTTAAATTAAATTATAAATTTTAATTTTTTTTTTTTTTAATATAAATTTTGTTCATCAATGACAATGCGGTTCATTTAACTATGACGTAACTATGTTCCATTCTTGTGGTATGAAAGTTTAACAGATGAGTAAATAATTCATGATATTTGTTTTCTTTTTTTATAGTTCCAATATCACAGCATATCTATATCTGACTATATGGATACATCAATTATCAATATGTGGTGTAATATGAGGTTGCTGTAAACTATCAAAATTGTACGTAATCGTTATATAAAAAAAAGTTATTTATCTTAAACAAGTTAAATAATCAGCAATGACACCACCGCCTTTAACCATAATTTTGTTATTTGATATATATAATATTAAAATTGCTACTACCTTCCTGTTCATTGTTTGTTTAATCATCTTTTTTTAATGTGGTACTAGTATACAACATATTCTGATACAAGACGATGTATTCCTGCTTAGTTGCTTCTATGTTTCATCCATATACTAATGGATCTAACTGGCTCAGGGCATTATCAGGGCATTATTCACCTGAAAGTTTGTAAATGTCATATTTTGAAATGTTCCTTGAAGGCTTTCTCAGTTATTGGCAGTCAACATAATTATGAACAGGTGGTGCTCCCCCGGCCGACTTACTAACCACAGAATAAGTTCCTTACTACATCAACTGATCAAGCTAGAGATCATAAATATCCCCAAGAAGCCTTGTTGGACGATATTCAACATGATTCCATTACCAATGCATCCAGCCATAGCATCACATCGAGATAAGAAGGGTCCTGGCAGCAGGTTTGGAATGAGGTCAGAATATTCGGCAGTGACCAAGACCGGTTTGTTTGTGGCCAAGATCACCTTTGTGTTGGCTGAGATGATTTTAAAGTGACTGTGATGGCGTATTTAATGGTCAAGTTTACTTCTGCAGTGACCGAGATCACTTTTTCAGGGGATGACATAAGATTGTTAGTGGCCAAGATCACTTTTGTAGTGGCTGAGAAACTATTGAAGTGGCTGTGATCACTTCTTCAGTGCCAAGATCACTTTGTAGTGGCTTCGATTTTTTTTTCAGTGGCTGACACCAGTTCGTTTGCGGCCAAGATCTCCTTTGTAATGGCTGAGATAACCTTTAAAGAGGCTGTAATCACTTCTTCTTTGGCCAAGATCACTGTTGTAGTGGCTGCGATAACATTTAATGCGGCTGTGTTCACTCCTTCAGTGGTCAAGATCACCTTTCTCGTGGCTTAGATAAATTTCAAAGTGGCTGTGACCACTTCTTCAGTGGTCAAGATCACTTTTGTAGAGGCTGAGATAACTTTTGAAGTCGCTGTGATCACTAAATCTTCTTCAGTGGCCAAGGTCACTTTTGTAGCGGCTGAGATAGTTTTTAAAGTGGTTGAGATCACTTCTTCTGTGGCCAAGATCACTTTTGTGGACGCTGAGATAACATTTAAAGTTTCTGTAATCACTTCTTCAGTGGTCAAGATCATTCTGTAGTTGCTGAGATAACTTTTAAAGGGCTGTGATCACTTTTTCAGTGGTCAAGATCATTTTTGAAAAATGGCTCCATAGAATGTGAAAATAATAACAAAAATCTGTACCTTATAAAGTTAACATGAGAGAGAAGTCCTGCTGGTATTCACTAAAAAACGTTGTGAATTGTTCAAAGGGAGGGATAAAATACAAAATTAGCGCTGTGTTGTACATTTTCGTATTTAACAGAGATACAATATTATGCATCCACGTTAAAGCCCTTGATAGTAACTTTCAACTGATATCAAAGATGCTGGTACATTTTGGTAAATTTTGGAACTCATTGGGCAAAAATATGAGACACAGTCTATTTTCCTGAGCTGAAAGAAAAATGCTCAAATTTTACGTCCATAAAAAAAGTGTGTAGGCCTAATATGATGAAATAGATAATTATTTTTTACTTCCAAATGGGTTTATTTTAAGTCAACAATAGTTGTAGAACATGTTTGAATCAAAACTAAACATATATACCATACAAAAATAGGCTAAGAGAAAAGTATTTTGACTATTTACTGAAAAAGTAATAAAAATAGGTAAAATTAAGGGTTAAAATACCAACTTAAAGCTTGTGCATTTTTCAAAAATCGGACAGAAAATATGTTACATCCACGTGAAAGCCTGTTCCAGTAGCTTTCTGTTGGTATCAAATATATTGATATAGCTTCACTACTCAGTGGGCGAAAATGTTTAATACGCTAGTTTTTTCCCAAATCGGAAAAAATCGCGCATAGGTCATGTACACCTTTAGTCATATTTCAGTAAAGCAGGTACAGTTACCTGATCAACAGGTCGATTCTGGCCCCTGAATAGTCCAGCTATGTGAAAATATTAGTGGCCTAAATTCCCATTTCGGGTTACACCTTACCCCCAGCCACGCCTGGACTAATAATCCAGCTGACGGATAAACAAACAGACAAACCATCCCGACTAAAAACATAACCTCTTATGGCGGATATAATAAACTACACAATGATTTCTTTCCAGAAAATGTATAAATCTATAAACGAATATTTCGATGTTAAGTGTTAACATCATTGGATGACGTAATATATATAAAATTTTAGAACGTATGGCTACAATTACACATTATATTATCTCGTCGATATATATATAAATAATTATTATTGCGGTACAAATGTTTTATAGTTACCTTGCGATATCACATTGAGGTTCGTAATGAAATTCCCTTCATTTTGATTTGTCACACGCTTATATTATTATGAAATTTGGGGTTTTCAAACTGGTAATTGGGTTTATGCAAGACCTTGGGGTCAAAGGGTTCACATAACTCAAAACTTCTGGTTCAATCAATTTATACAATTATGAAATCACTTTTGTTAATACTAAATACATACTATTTCAAATAATGGCAAATATAGATTGGGTTAGTGCTTTATATAAATATTTATATTTTTCGAACCGTGGGAAACCATTACTTTGCATCCCGATTGACGTGATTTTATAAAACGTGTTATATAAAAATGCTCAATGTTGTGAGAATGCCATCATGCAGTTTCATGGACTACAATACCTATAGAACATGAAAACACTTAGAAAAAAACTTTGGACCCACTTTCCAGGTTCGCCCAAAAATATGCATTTGACCCCCTGTATGTATTGAAACATGAAAATACATGTTTGCTATGAAATATTATTTAATACCATGGCTAATACCATGACTAATACCATGGCGGTAAATTTTAGCTATAAATTGGCCGCTGGTCAAAATGGCCGCCAGAATATACATGTCTCAATATCTCAGCTTCTAAATCACTTGGAAAAATGATCTTGGTGTCTAAATATACATTTTTAGGACCAAGTATTACAAAAATAACAATAACAAATACGTAAATTTGACATTTAACCTTATTGGCTGGCCGCCGGAAAATACATGTTTTAATATCGCAGTTTCTAATTAAAGCAGAAAACAAATCTTGGTGTCTAAACATACATTTTCTGGGCCAATGATTACAAAAAAAGACAATTATAAATACGCAAATTTAAAATCTGACCATCGTGGCAGTCATGTTTTTTTCAAAATGGCTGTTATAGAATTTAAATGCTTTAATATCTCAGTTTCTAATTGATTTAGAAAAAAGATCTTGGTGTCTAAATATACATTTTCGGTACCAAAGATTACACAAAGCCAATTAAAAATACGCTAATTTTTTTTATCTCGATGGTGGCCATTTTTCAAAATGGTCGCCAGAATATACATGTTTTATTATCTGCGTTTCTAATTAACGTAGAAAAAAGATCTTGGTGTTTATATACATTTTCAGGACCAGGGATTAGGGAGAACAATCTGAAATACGTATCTAAATGATCCGATAAATGCTTTCTTATCGTTCTATTGATTTATTTACAAATCATTGCCACATTAATGCAAATAAGATATGCATGGCAATGTTTTTTGGTTGATACAGGCTGAGATCGGTACTATTGAAAAATGATATTTGCTATGAAATATTATTTCCAGTCTACAGCCAGTTGACTTGGCGGGACGTTTAAAACCAATAAGGCAAATGGTTTGATGGATTTCATTTATAATCTGACAAAACTATGGGGTCTTGTCAAGTTTTAAAAAATAAAAAAATCCGAGAAAAACTCAGAATGGCCTGACGCCACCCACCCCCCTATACAATTTTTTTTTTTTTTGGAAACATGTACAACAACAAAAAACAACTCAAAAACACAAAAAAAAACAAATAATTTCCCCCCCAAAAAAATGTATCCGAGTTGGGGCTTGATTTTCTCGGATTTTTGGATTTTTTAACTTGACAAAACCTCTAAGCTTGAATCAACTGACTAAAGGAAAACAACATTAGCAGACATTAGATCATATTCCTAAAAGGTATAGACCCTATTTTCGTCAAAATAGTAACATGACAGATCTGTTTTTGCATGGAACCAGCAACAGACACAGAACTATTGTACCATACGCTTGATCTTGATGCTCTGGTCAGAAAATATTTCCGACACCTACAAGATGAAAGTATGCTGGCTAAACTAAGCGAATATAATGTTATTATTCAGAAGACCAAGTACCATATTAGTGTTTTGTAAACGTGGTAAATGAACTTCTACAACCGCGCCAGACAAGTAAGAGGCTCTATTTAAATTGTCCCTCATAATGGTAGTGTCATAAACAGTTCTACAAGATTGGGCAACAATGTCTGTCAACAATTTAACACAGATTAATCTGTATATGTACCAAACTCAAAGGCAAACACCCTGGTAGCCATCGATCTTATTGACCATAGAACGTGTTTGGCAGGTCAATATCGTCGAAATAAGGCGAGTGGATTGAGGCACACACATTTGCATACTCTGAACAGTGATCCTTATGTTTACAGAAAAGTTTTAGACAAGCTACAACAGTTATACACTTCACCAATCTATCCGGGGTGGCGGAGGGGGTCACTGGCTCCTTATGTTTGCTAGCCCTAATAAGTCAAGACTATAATTTCATACCTGACGCTATTAGTAATAATGAGTGAGAATTCATGTAAATAGTATGTGTATTCATAATGCACAAACACGCAATTATCTAAGTTAAAAACAAGCCTTACTGTCACATATATAGTAATATCTGGTCAGTTTGAATATTGTGAATTAGGGTGACTGCCAACAGGCAATGGGAGCTGAGAAGTGAAGTGGTCAAAATTAACCTTTCTTCCTATTTCAGGTCTATGTAGCCAATGAAAATATGTTTGATTACAAACAGTGTGTGCGAGATAGATGTAATTAGATATAGTAAAATCTGTCAAAGCTTTTTGATCTATAATCTATTTTATTTGTAACAACAACAGGTTAAAAGTTATTTAAATTTTCATATTAAAGAGAAGGTTTCAATGGTAACAATGTTTGATTCTAATAATTCTCTAAATGAGTTTTCTACCAATATAATTGATCTGAATTAATAATATGCCGTTTTTTAAATAATTTTATATTCAAGATTGATAAAAGTACGTTAATATATATATATATTTTTAGGCTATATATTTCAACTCCTAAGTGTATTTAAAGATATTGCAGTTACTAATTAATAATAAAATGCGTTTTTTGTTAGATGAAGAAAAAACATTTAATATATATATTAATCCCCTCCATTAATAAATTATATTTAGACACAACAATTCGATTGTAACTGGATTGTGAGTAAATATAGTTTACGTCAATTTCTGCACATTCATGGCAATATCGCGACTGAAGGAAGCCTTATATATACTACTTTTATCAAATAACTTGAAGGGCTCTTTATAGAGCATATCACCAGTAAATGCCACCTAAATATATTCGGCCGGTCATGTTGTAAACTGGCTGTCATTGAATTTATTAAAATGTTCTTTTATTGGATTAAAATGTCTAAAAATGCCTTTTTTATCAGTGCCCCTAAAAATGTATATTCAAGTACAAATATGTCTTCTTTATGTGGATTAGAAGCTGTGATATTGATACAATGGTACAATTCCACAGGAGTCAGTGGAATGTTTTTTTCTTGTTGTAATAATGTTTTTGAAAATACTTTAATTAGTATCAGTAGACCTACTCCTGGAAATGTATATTTAGATAAAAATATTTCGATTTTAGGTGGATTAGAAGCTGAGATGTTGACACGTACTCAGATTTGGTCAGTCATTTTGTAAAATGGCCACCGCTGGAGTCAGTAAAATGTTTGTTTTTTGTTGGATTGATGTGTTTACAAATACTTTATTCATTATCTGTACCCCTGAAAATGTATATTTACATAAAATATTTTGATTTTAGGTGGATTAGAAGCTTAGATATTGACATTGATAAATAGATATTCAGATTTAGTCCATTTTGTAAAATGGCCACCACTGGAGTCGTCAAATATTTTTGTTGTTGGATTATTGTGTTTACAAATACTTTATTCATTATGAATACCCCTGAAAATGTATATTTAGATTAAAATATTTCGATTTTTGGTGGTTCAGAAGCTGATATATTGACACCCGTAATATGTGGCCTTTAAAATAAACAATTAGACATAGATATTCAAAATATTTATGGATAAGAAGCTGACGTAAAAAGACACTTATCATATATTTGTTCAGCCATTTTGTAAATTGGCTGCCATTTAGGTCATTAAAATGCTCTGTGTTGGATTAATGTGTATAAACATGATTTATTTATTATCCGTATCCCTAAAAAAAGGTATATTTAGATGAAAATATTTTGATTCCAAGTGGATGAGGCGCGGATATATTGACACTTATATACATTTTGGCGGCCATTTTGTAAAATGGCCGCCAGCCAGCTCAGAGGTCATTTTTTTAATGGCTCTATAAGTAAAACATTGTAAAGGGTGTTCTCTTACAGCATGTAAAATTTCATGCTTTTATTATTAAATGAACAATTCCTTCATATAACCACCAGTCAGCCTAACTATTATAACAATTCGATATAATTGTAAAGACTGAAACATGTGTAAGGCCTCTTTTCCTAACTTTCCCTTCAGGCTGAAGGCTGCCAACAGACTTGTTGAACCAATGTGGCCGAACATTTTCCGGAACGTGGAGTTGTGGCCGTCCCCTCTAAACGGTTTCAAGACATTCACCTGTAATGATTAAATAATTACAATGCTATTAAATAACCTATGCACATAATACATAATAGTAAAAGATAATAATAAGCATGTTAATACTACATGACTGTTAATACTGACTCAATTAGTATGAACATCTTCTCAAGTGGTGTAATAAACCTTTCTTTTATTAGCCCACCCGAACGAGTGAGTTGGCGGCATCTGTGGACACATCATCTGTGAAGACACTGTGGGCTCTGGTGGGAGCCGAGCGCTATCTTCCTAGTACTTACTAGTATCTAGCATTCCATACTCCATGGACAGTTTTAGAAAGACATTCTCTGAGTTTTAAAAACATTATTTAGCTTTTTTGAAAGGCTTTTGTAAAATTGAATTTTATTATTTTCAAGGCCTGATTCACGTTGATGTAAGGCGATCTATAAATGTATTACAGACATCATGAACACAGTGTATTCTGTTATCACACAGTCTGTGCTTTATTTGTGTATTTAATACAGAAATATATATTTTAATACCGAGGTCTGGGTGCAACACTTATTTCAGAGATAACCTACTCTTGTCTTGGAAAATTATAAATCTAATAAACAAAAAAGCTTCAACCATGAATTAATTTGTTGTTTCACTTACATGGCAAAAAGGACCTGGCATACTGGGGGCCTCAGCATCAGGGAGAGAGTTTCAGCAGGTGGGAGGGGTCATGCCAAGGTAACTTCAACGTCATTTCAATGTCAAATTGAAGAAAAATAGACAAAAATTGGATTTTTTTTTATTGATATGACCTTGGCATGTCTTGTCGAGGTACCCTTGTAAATAGGTAAAGAGCAAGTGCAGACCATGTCACCCTTCATACCCAGTGATATCATAGGCAGGAATAAATATTTTTCACCCGAGAAAAAAAAAGTTTTTTTTTTAGATGACTTTTGAAAGTTCTCAGAAGGTTCTCAGAAAGTTACTTTTTACAATATAATTCCGCAAATAATGAACGATTAGCCCATGATAAGTCCGCATGGGAAGGATTAACATTGAGTCTTGGTATATCTTTATATTTTGTGGTGCAGTAATTGAAAGCTGAGCGCTGACTAAACACCTAACTAATATTCTATATATATTGCGTTATAGGGCCAGTTTTGATATGGCGTGTCACACAATATAGCATATGTTATATATTTAGGCCTTGATCCCTGTAAAAATATAAATTGTGTCACGCACAAAATTAAATGTTTTTGTTGTAATTAATCTGTGGGAATAAATGAAAAGCGATATTGAATGTACTGACAGCATAGAAAGTTTTCAGTTTCTAGGTTTATAGTGTGAATTATGCAAAGCAGCTTGGACAACAAAATTAAAGAGACATAAATGCAGGATAGTTTAAAACATGTATGTTTTAGTAGATGTTTGTGTACTATTGTATTGTATTGCTTTATTGTCGTGTGTTGTCTTCATAATCGGCCTAAATATTAACACGGAACTCAATAAATCGTTTCATCTATGCTAAATCATCCCAATTAAACAACTACAACAGTAGTTGTCACATTCCTCGGTGTTACGTTTGTCGTGCAATTGGGTATATATATATATATATATATATATATATATATATATATATATATATATATATATATATATTGATCAATATCCTGACGTCGGTGCTGTCACCTTGACTGTACCGTAGAGTGTTAGTTACTGAATGTTAGAGTTTACCCCTTGTTCTAATTTATTAGTTATGATATTTAGGACAACTAAACTATTTGATTTATCAGTTACCATTGACAATATTATCGAATGTTCTAATTTTCTCACGAGTCATTATTTCTATGCAGCAAAATTCTACATATTGTGGCTTTCCAAAGTTATCTATTATATTATATTATATTATATTATATTATATTATATTATATTATATTATATTATATTATATTATATTATATTATATTATATTATATTATATTATATTATATTATATTATATTATATTATATTATATTATGTCAGGACCAGACATCTTATTGACGTCAAGATCAAACAGTTTATTGACGTCAGGATCAAACAGCTTAGCCTATTAGCGTCAGACCAGACAGCTTTTCCACGTCAATATCTGATGGCTCATTGAAGTAGAACATAAACAGTTGTACATGTAGTCAACATGTGTATGTTAACCCGTTTGTGACGAGCCCCGGAGATCTCCGTGATTTAGGGAGACCATTCAGATACGAGGCCCGGAGATCTCCGGGTCTGATTGCATGAGATAACTATGACGTCATAAAATAATCTCGTTTCAGAAACAGAGCAGTAGCATAATAATCTCGTGTTCAACGGGTTAAGTCATGCATCCTGTCGATGTCTTACATATTTGTTTTTGGACGCCAGAATATAACGTTACTGTTTTTTCTTGGCTATAGGCCTATGTTATTCACGCCAATTCAATTAGGAAGTAATCAGTTGCGTTACCACACTGATTACGTTAAAGTGATGAAACATTGTCTGAAAAACACCAGCAGGATAACCTAATACACATGCTGACTAGTTATTTTTCACGTCAATAAGATACAATTTCGAACAAATGCACTTGGCCAATAAATTAAAAGGTACTGACAATACCGGTATGCACTTATTCGAAGTTTATTGGCCCAAATGTATGCTCCGTAATCATGTGCAGCATATAATCACGACAAAGCATACATTTTTTAACTGACGAGTGACCAAAATTCAACCTCTGCTGCACTCTCAATAAACTAATCTTACAGCAATCGGGAATTTAGTTTCAGTATAAATATATTTTATTTAGCTGATGTAAATTTAAAACTAAAAGGTGTTTGATTAAAACATTTACTTAAGGAGAAGTAACAAAATAATAACAAAAAAAGAACCCAATCTGAGTCTATCATATTAATTCTTGTCCCGCTATTCCCATATATATGTAAACGTTTTGTCATAATTATACAAAAGCATTTTTAGTAATTTCGAGGTCAACATGGCAAGGTCTTAATCATGAAAAGACCTTGACATTGCAAATAGCCTCAATAGTTACCGAGATATGGAATGGAAACTGTTTTTGAGATCAAATTTGTATACTCAGGTTTCAGGTTGTTCATGCGAGCAGAAGTGGCCAATGATCTAAAACACTGAAATACAAGATGAATATCAGCAATATGTCCAAATTCGGCAATTCTAAGATGACAACTCTGACCTGTAATTTTATTGTACATTAAATAAATGTCGCAGGGATGCTCAGTAATACAATTTCGAAAATCTATATATGACTCAAGGACAAGGTTAAATAAGTATGTTTACAACAAGAACAGGGTGGTCATTTCGGTAATCTAAAATGGGATCACTTTCAGTCAGTCCCAAGGGTGGTCCTATTTCCGGGTCTCTACTGTACTACTTTTATTGGCAGCCTGTCAAAAATAAAGAAAAAATTCCAGCCCTAATCCTGAATGTGCAACATATCAGTAGAAACAATGGTTATAGCATATAGCCAGAAACAAAGTACAACACCTCATCAAATTGACAGAATGTTATAGTACAAGCATACTTAATTTAAACTAGAGGGGAATTGTGACTTTTCAAGTAACAATAATATTTGAGCTAGGTTTTACTAGTTTTTGTGGCGGTCATTTTGAATTTTGTTGGGTTATTTTTATTATGACAGATTGATGGAAATTTCGCGTATGAGTTTTTTGGCAGCCATTCTGAACTGGAATTTTAGACTTTGGACTTCAAATTTCCGAAGTCCACACTAAGCTTTTGCACTTTTAAATAGATTTATATATGTTTGTCAAATGACATCGCATTCAGAGTGCCAGTACACACATTGACTTGTTTCTCTGTTGACTTAAGGTTGTATCACTATCCGCGATGCTAGCCCAACATTAAAACAACATTGATTCAACATTTTGTGTGTGAATAGAATTGCAAATGGTATTTTAATTGTGGTAATTGGATAAATGTATTTTTATTATCAAATCTAGAGACTGAAGGGTTAAGTAGGTCTGGACATAGGGGCACCCTGCTCACCCTACTGGCAATGAATGGAGAATCACCCGACGTGTACACCATTGTACAAACATTGGACCCTATTATAGGCCTACTGCCGTGCAAGCCAAAAGGCAGTATCTGCTCACTTTACAATAGTATAGTGATCCAGAAAATCATGGATAAATCCGGAAGAACACGATGGATGACTTAGAAAGTCATAGCACACCTTCTGACTACTCTGGGAATATCGTGTCCAAATTTCCATTTCAATACCCTCGAGCCGATCTCTTCACCTGCAGCATGTTTAATCATTTTAACCCAACAGAATTAGATTATCCAGTCAAATTCAAACCTAACACAAGGTGCCATACATGCTCCAATTTCTAGCATATATGGTAAAAATTATATTTGTCCTTGAGGATGACTTTAAATCACCAAAGTAATAGGAAAATGACATTTTTCACTCAAAATCGTACGAAAAAATAGTTTTTGACACATGTTCAAGTTGTTTTGTTAAAAATCATATATTCCCCTTTACTTGACCTCGAAATTGAGCTTTTGACTTTGAGGATGACCTTTTTTCATCAAAATAGTTTCAGGCAGAGATTATTAAGTAAAAAATCACACCAAAAAAGACATATTACATTTCTTCCTATTTTGTTTCTTGAAGATCATATTTTTACATTTTTGGCCTTGGAAATGACCTTTCGACCTTGAAGATGACCTTGGATCAACGTACCATAAATTTATTTTTCACATCGAAAAGGTGACCTTGAAATGGATTTTTTGACCTTGCAGATGACCTTGAGTCATAGAAATTACACAAAAAATGGATTGCCCAAATTAAAATCACATGAAAATGATGTATTACACTTGTTCCTGGCTTCATTTGTTGAAAAAGCATATTTGACCTTGAAATATTTGGCGGCCATTTTGTTTTCTCACTGGGAAAATTCAGCCCAAGGGTGCCAAAGTGACACCATGTTGATTTCTGATGGGGACATCCCATAGTTTAAAATCAATCATAAAACATTATCCATACCGAGAAACACACTTTTGTCAAAATACACTGGACTACTAAGTCAAGGTATTATAAAGTTATCGCTTTTACAAGCAATTTGGTTTGGGTGACCTTGAAATTAGGTCAAGGTCACTGAATGTCGAGCTTGACCTTCAGATTAGTGTCATGCACATGAAGTAATAAAATTAAGGTCCTAAGTCAAGGTGTTATTAAGTTATCGTGCTTATAAGCATCTGCACCGACCACCCAAACGCCTGGCGCTGGGAATCACCATGCCCCCAGCCTCAGGGGCGATAAAGAATGTGAAGGTTCCTTGACCACCCGATTTGTCTGGATATAAAAATGTTCTTTGATGCTGACATTGCGATCTGAAAGATTGTCTCAAATAATTTGTTCGAAGCAAAATATATGCAAGTGGAACAATGTATTTATCAAAAATACATCAACAATAAATTTGACACAAAGATCATAAATGACAGTGAAGGTTCTTTGACTGGTGATGATGATTGTCATGATCCTTTATCCAATGATAACGTCCCAAATCTTGGCTAGTGTTATTGATTCTGTGATGATGAATCACTGCATCACTGGATGATAAAAACTTCATCTTATAATGATGAACATCTTATAATGATGAAATCTAAAAGAACTTATTTCACCTATAATGATCATCAGGGAAATGTTAACGATGAACTACAATTTGAATAAACTTAGAAACAACAGTAGAATGTGGCGGGGGCCCTGGTGCAATGGTTGAAGCTGAGTCGGAGCTCGCGGGTTCGAACCCTACTCTGGCCTTCAAGTTTCAAATAAACAAATGTCTCTTCCCCGCTCACGCACCGTGACCAAGACGTAGTGTGTTCGGCCTCAGACTGCTAGGGCTCGAATCTCACCATCCTTGAGCAGCAGGTTGTCCTAGCCCAATTTAGCCTGTGTGTGCACAAAGGTGGCCTGAAACCCCGTTCATTTCATTTTTCCCAGTAGGATGATAAACTTTCAAACCCATCAGCATCCAGATCATGTAACGTTAGAATTTGCTCGTATTTAAATCGAATTTTCATGTAGGCCTATGATCCAAATCGTATGAAATGACTAAGTTTTAAACTTATTTATTATAGACCCCTATATAAAAATCCTGCAGCTATGTGGGGTGGTAGTTCAGAGCATGTAGAGTTTGGCCGTATTTAAATTGGATTTGAAAAAAATGTTTCTGATAATGAAATTGGGCGAGGGTCTTAAGGTTCAGCAAGATCCTGTGACTGACTGTATGACAGTATGATACAAAACGTATGAAATGACCAAGTTTTCAAATTATTTATAGACGCCTACAAAAAATCCTACAGCTATATAGCTCTATGGGGTGGTAGTCCAGATGATGTAGAATTTGGTCGTATTTAAATTAGATTTTTTTTTAAATGTTTCTGATAATGAAATTGGGCGAGGAGCTTAAGCCTTGAACCGGGTCGACAAAAAGTGACAAGATCCTGGGACTGACTGTATGATCCAAAATGTATGAAATGGCCAAGTTTAAAAATTCCTAGAGCTATGGAACTCTGTGGGGTGGTAGTCCAGGTTATGTGGAATTTGGTCGTATTAGAATTGGATTTAAAAAAAATGTTTTTGATAATGAAATTGGGCGAGGATCTTACGACTTGAACCGGGTCAGCATGATCCTGTGACTGACTGCATGTATACATACAAATCGTATGAAATAACCAAGTTTTCAAATTATGTATAGACGCCTACAAAAAATCCTACAGCTATGAAACTCTATAGGGTGGTAGTCGAGATCATGTAGAATTTGGTCGTATTTAAATTGGATTTTTAAAAAATGTTTCTGATAATGAAATTGGGCGAGGATCTTAAGACTTGAACCGGGTCGACAAAAAGTGATAAGATCATGGGACTGACTGTATGATCCGAAACGTATGAAATGACCAAGTTTCAAAAATCCTAGAGCTATGAAACTCTGTGGGGTGGTAGTCCAGATCATGTAGAATTTGGTCGTATTTGAATTGGATTTTTAAAAAATATTTCTGATTATTAAATTGAGCGAGGATCTTAAGACTTGAACCGGGTCAGCAAGATCCTGTGACTGACTGTATGATACAAAACGCATGAAATGACCAAGTTTTCAAATTATTTATAGACGCCTACAAAAAATCCTACAGCTATTAAACTCTATGGGGTAGTAGTCGAGATCATGTAGAATTTGGTCGTATTTAAATTGGATTTTTAAAAAATGTTTCTGATAATGAAATTGGGCGAGGATCTTAAGACTTGAACCGGGTCGACAAAAAGTGATAAGATCCTGGGACTGACTGTATGATCCGGAACGTATGAAATGATCAAGTTTCAAAAATCCTAGAGCTATGAAACTCTGTGGGGTGGTAGTCCAGATCATGTAGAATTTGGTCGTATTTAAATTGGATTTTTAAAAAATATTTCTGATTATTAAATTGAGCGAGGATCTTAAGACTTGAACCGGGTCAGCAAGATCCTGTGACTGACTGTATGATACAAATCGCATGAAATGACCAAGTTTTCAAATTATTTATAGACGCCTACAAAAAATCCTACAGCTATGAAACTCTATGGGGTAGTAGTCGAGATCATGTAGAATTTGGTCGTATTTAAATTGGATTTTTATAAAATGTTTCTGATAATGAAATTGGGCGAGGATCTTAAGACTTGAACCGGGTCGACAAAAAGTGATAAGATCCTGGGACTGACTGTATGATCCGAAACGTATGAAATGACCAAGTTTCAAAAATCCTAGAGCTATGAAACTCTGTGGGGTGGTAGTCCAGATCATGTAGTATTTGGTCGTATTTAAATTGGATTTTTAAAAAATATTTCTGATTATTAAATTGAGCGAGGATCTTGACTTGAACCGGGTCAGCAAGATCCTGTGACTGACTGTATGATACAAAACGCATGAAATGACCAAGTTTTCAAATTATTTATAGACGCCTACAAAAATCCTACAGCTATGAAACTCTATGGGGTAGTAGTCGAGATCATGTAGAATTTGGTCGTATTTAAATTGGATTTTTAAAAAATGTTTCTGATAATGAAATTGGGCGAGGATCTTAAGACTTGAACCGGGTCGACAAAAAGTGATAAGATCCTGGGACTGACTGTATGATCCGAAACGTATGAAATGACCAAGTTTCAAAAATCCTAGAGCTATGAAACTCTGTGGGGTGGTAGTCCAGATCATGTAGAATTTGGTCGTATTTAAATTGGATTTTTAAAAAATATTTCTGATTATTAAATTGAGCGAGGATCTTAAGACTTGAACCGGGTCAGCAAGATCCTGTGACTGACTGTATGATACAAATCGCATGAAATGACCAAGTTTTCAAATTATTTATAGACGCCTACAAAAAATCCTACAGCTATGAAACTCTATGGGGTAGTAGTCGAGATCATGTAGAATTTGGTCGTATTTAAATTGGATTTTTATAAAATGTTTCTGATAATGAAATTGGGCGAGGATCTTAAGACTTGAACCGGGTCGACAAAAAGTGATAAGATCCTGGGACTGACTGTATGATCCGAAACGTATGAAATGACCAAGTTTCAAAAATCCTAGAGCTATGAAACTCTGTGGGGTGGTAGTCCAGATCATGTAGTATTTGGTCGTATTTAAATTGGATTTTTAAAAAATATTTCTGATTATTAAATTGAGCGAGGATCTTAAGACTTGAACCGGGTCAGTAAGATCCTGTGACTGACTGTATGATACAAAACGCATGAAATGACCAAGTTTTCAAATTATTTATAGACGCCTACAAAAATCCTACAGCTATGAAACTCTATGGGGTAGTAGTCGAGATCATGTAGAATTTGGTCGTATTTAAATTGGATTTTTAAAAAATGTTTCTGATAATGAAATTGGGCGAGGATCTTAAGACTTGAACCGGGTCGACAAAAAGTGATAAGATCCTGGGACTGACTGTATGATCCGAAACGTATGAAATGACCAAGTTTCAAAAATCCTAGAGCTATGAAACTCTGTGGGGTGGTAGTCCAGATCATGTAGAATTTGGTCGTATTTGAATTGGATTTTTAAAAAATATTTCTGATTATTAAATTGAGCGAGGATCTTAAGACTTGAACCGGGTCAGCAAGATCCTGTGACTGACTGTATGATACAAATCGCATGAAATGACCAAGTTTTCAAATTATTTATAGACGCCTACAAAAAATCCTACAGCTATGAAACTCTATGGGGTAGTAGTCGAGATCATGTAGAATTTGGTCGTATTTAAATTGGATTTTTATAAAATGTTTCTGATAATGAAATTGGGCGAGGATCTTAAGACTTGAACCGGGTCGACAAAAAGTGATAAGATCCTGGGACTGACTGTATGATCCGAAACGTATGAAATGACCAAGTTTCAAAAATCCTAGAGCTATGAAACTCTGTGGGGTGGTAGTCCAGATCATGTAGAATTTGGTCGTATTTAAATTGGATTTTTAAAAAATATTTCTGATTATTAAATTGAGCGAGGATCTTAAGACTTGAACCGGGTCAGCAAGATCCTGTGACTGACTGTATGATACAAAACGCATGAAATGACCAAGTTTTCAAATTATTTATAGACGCCTACAAAAATCCTACAGCTATGAAACTCTATGGGGTAGTAGTCGAGATCATGTAGAATGTGGTCGTATTTAAATTGGATTTTTAAAAAATGTTTCTGATAATGAAATTGGGCGAGGATCTTAAGACTTGAACCGGGTCGACAAAAAGTGATAAGATCCTGGGACTGACTGTATGATCCGAAACGTATGAAATGACCAAGTTTCAAAAATCCTAGAGCTATGAAACTCTATGGGGTAGTAGTCGAGATCATGTAGAATTTGGTCGTATTTAAATTGGATTTTTAAAAAATGTTTCTGATAATGAAATTGGGCGAGGATCTTAAGACTTGAACCGGGTCGACAAAAAGTGATAAGATCCTGGGACTGACTGTATGATCCGAAACGTATGAAATGACCAAGTTTCAAAAATCCTAGAGCTATGAAACTCTGTGGGGTGGTAGTCCAGATCATGTAGAATTTGGTCGTATTTAAATTGGATTTTTAAAAAATATTTCTGATTATTAAATTGAGCGAGGATCTTAAGACTTGAACCGGGTCAGCAAGATCCTGTGACTGACTGTATGATACAAATCGCATGAAATGACCAAGTTTTCAAATTATTTATAGACGCCTACAAAAAATCCTACAGCTATGAAACTCTATGGGGTAGTAGTCGAGATCATGTAGAATTTGGTCGTATTTAAATTGGATTTTTATAAAATGTTTCTGATAATGAAATTGGGCGAGGATCTTAAGACTTGAACCGGGTCGACAAAAAGTGATAAGATCCTGGGACTGACTGTATGATCCGAAACGTATGAAATGACCAAGTTTCAAAAATCCTAGAACTATGAAACTCTGTGGGGTGGTAGTCCAGATCATGTAGTATTTGGTCGTATTTAAATTGGATTTTTAAAAAATATTTCTGATTATTAAATTGAGCGAGGATCTTAAGACTTGAACCGGGTCAGCAAGATCCTGTGACTGACTGTATGATACAAAACGCATGAAATGACCAAGTTTTCAAATTATTTATAGACGCCTACAAAAATCCTACAGCTATGAAACTCTATGGGGTAGTAGTCGAGATCATGTAGAATTTGGTCGTATTTAAATTGGATTTTTAAAAAATGTTTCTGATAATGAAATTGGGCGAGGATCTTAAGACTTGAACCGGGTCGACAAAAAGTGATAAGATCCTGGGACTGACTGTATGATCCGAAACGTATGAAATGACCAAGTTTCAAAAATCCTAGAGCTATGAAACTCTGTGGGGTGGTAGTCCAGATCATGTAGAATTTGGTCGTATTTGAATTGGATTTTAAAAAAATATTTCTGATAATGAAATTGGGCGAGGATCACAAGACTTGAACCGGGTCAGCAAGATCCTGTGACTGACGATGCCATGGCATCATGGCCCATGCCCATGGTCAATGCCACAATGTCAATCAGCCAAATAATACCAATTCCCTCCCCCTTTCCAAAACTTCACATAATTCATTTCAAGTGGTTTAATAAAGTACATAGCCTAACCTGCGCCACAAATTATGTAATAAATTTTCACAATGTGATAAATAAACTACTGACTGGTGGCTAGACCATCTATGTTATAAAGTTTTTTAGGCGATATTATAAGTAAATGGGGAGCGGTATTCATTTCTCAATTAATGCGAGTTTTGCTGTGAAAACGCTGCAAAAAAATATTTTATTCAGAATCTACGTATACTTATAAGCTGCTTAGAATGTTAAGAGACTTATTTAACTTCAAAATCTATATTTAAATGAGGAAAATTAGGAGCCCGAACTCACCCTTGACTTCAGGATCTTACTCAGGATATTAAGCAAATGGGGTTAAAAGTTCCTAACTGCAATTTCACGTGACCATCATGCCTGTGCTAATGAGGCCGGTGAATAATTTTCTGGGTCAAGTCATAGGAAATGCGTCAGAGGGGAAATACAATACTGTGAACAACTCTTCATCCCGGAAAGTGACCTTTCAAAAATGTCTGAAATCGGGGATTACCCTATTGTCATCTAAAAATAACAACAAGTCACAAACATTCCCCACTGGGGCATACCAGGGGCATACCGCCTGCGGGGCATACCAGAGGCTACATGAAGCTCGGCCACGCCGCGTAGTGTAAACATCAACGTTTTTATATTACCGTCTATAGTTAACAACATAGGACAGATTGGGTCACGGGACGGATTAGGCCTTCACAGAGTACAAAAGGTATG
This sequence comes from Flabesymbios commensalis, assembly GCA_964017125.1. Lineage (NCBI taxonomy): Eukaryota > Metazoa > Annelida > Polychaeta > Terebellida > Flabelligeridae > Flabesymbios > Flabesymbios commensalis. The sequence continues at coordinate 38,355,609 of OZ024909.1, forward strand.
AAGTATATCATGTGTAGAACAGACCGTCAGGATCCCAAGAAGGCAATTTTAGGTGCCTCAGCATGTACCAATTAATGATATAGCCCCTTAATTAGGGCCCGAATTTGTGATTAATTAGCATACCGAGTACACGCACAAAGACAATGGCACAGCCAAGGTGCTTGGTGGTAGAGCCCGAATTCCTCGTTCATCGTGTTAAGTCCTGTACTTAATGAGCAAGTGTTTTATTGGTGCTAATTACAGATTTAGGCCTAATTAGCATAATCTGTGCATAAAAAATCTCAATGGCATGATATTTTCGGATATATAGTGCGTCAGAATAAACAATACTTAAATGCCAAAGCCTGTACAAAACCTACTTTAAAGATTGGGGTAAATTAGTAGTTTGTTCAATTTCTGCAGTCAAACTTTTTTGTCAGAAGGCTCTTTAAGTCAGAATTTGCTCATTTGGCATTGAACAATTCTAGGGAACGCTGCATTTGATATCTGGGCATGTGGAGAGGGGGGGGGGGGCTATATTTTTTTGATTGAAACGTTTGTTGTCCAGCTATTGATAAAGCAATATTGAGAGTTGTGCATAAAATAATTACTCAAGGATACTTAAAAAATGCTGACGGAGTCCATACGAGTTTTTAAAAAAAAATCGGTAATTTAATAAATAGTTTGAAAGAGAAAAATAGCCATGAAAATTAAATTGTGAAAAAATTATACGCAAACATATTGCACAAATGTTGCGTCTCCAGGACATTAGTATAAACGTTCGACTATTAGTTGGTGATAAGTCGATATGATCTGGATATGATCTTGAAAAAAATCATGATGGTTCGTAGTTCGTATTTTTATATTGAAAGCTAGCATTATTGATGACTCGTTGGTTGCTTGGCTGGGTTATTTTCATCAATGAGTGCGCTTTATTTTTTTAGCACTATGTTTTTTTGCATATACAAACTTTAATAAATTAGGTGTGAAAAGTGTGTCATGAGAAAACCCCACAAGATTTTTCAATGGGAGTTTGTAGCCATCTCTTTAATTTATGTCAAGCGTTTGTAAATGTATCATTTTGCTCAGAATAAATAATTAGTTGTTTGTCCAAATATTCTGATAACTAGCATTATTTGTCGACTCTTTTTGTGTGGAAATGCTTGTTTTATATTCGAGAAAGTGAAGTTTACTTAAGCACGGGATAACTATTATATAATGTGATTGCAGTATATATTATTACCGTGATAATTAAGCCCAGCGTAAATTTTGAATCTCATTATAATCTATTAGCAGTATCTTGTTATCTCGACCGTTTTTTCTCGGCAAGTTTAAAAATTTAGGTAGGCCTATTCGCGTTTGAAGCAGTATGTTGATGGTATTGCTTGTTCATATCTACATTGTTCTAACCTGTTCAAAGACATTGAGTGTACATTGCTACAGACGATATACAATTACATGTATTATTATTATACTATATTGATCCTATATGTAGAAAATTGACTGTTATTTACAGACAGCATGGCAATAACCACTTGATCCAATTATTATGGGTAGTTTTCATTCATTTGAAGCTGGGAATTACGTCAGCAACCTTAGGTTCAAAAACATAATGAGTGGCCTATTAATAACGCAACCCTTATGAAAGTGCTAGACGTTGTTACTGGCACAAGTAAATAAATAAAGACAAATAATTGGTCATAGGGTTGTTCACATATGAGATGATTTCGATGAGGTAATTATCTGACGTTCTGACTAACGGGCCTTCTGACAAACGGGCCTTCTGACCAGTCATCCTTACGTATTTTCTGACTAACGGGCCTTCTGACAATCGGGCCTTCTGACTAATTATCCTTACTGGTTTTCTGACTAACCGGCTTTCTGACTAACAGGCCTTCTGACTAATGGGCCTTCTGACTAAAAGGCAGACACCGGGCGGACGGATGGAAGGGTGAAACTATTTTCACTATCTCGGTATGTGCCCTATAGGCCTAGTGGAAATACAACACATTGAAAACAATGTATTATATATATGTGAAACATTTAGTCAGAAATAAACACATATCATTCGGTTTTATCTCATTCCGAAACATAACATGGGTATCTTATAAGCTTAAATTAAAGTTCTTTGGACGTTATCTTGTGCCAAAGCATAAAGTATCCAATATGTCAGCTATAAATAATATTGAGTTTAAGACAACCATTAAAGTTAAATTATATTTTGATGTTTTAAATTAGTCAAATAATAAATTATCGTCACTTGAACTGTCTGTCTCGTCACTTGATGATATAATATTGTCATCCCCTAATAACTAAAACATCTGTATCATATGCACGAATGACCACATAATTATATAGTCCCACATTGTCAATTGCTTCTGTGCTACATAAATGAGTTTTAACGACACATATGAAAATATATATATATATTTAAACCAATATAGTACATCATCAATGTCATAAAAATCAATAATTGGAACCGTTTTGCTAATCAGCTTATAGATACCAGCAAGAATACATAGCACATCGTCTTGATATCAGTAATCAGGTAATGTGTTTGTATATATGTAACAACAATACAAAAGGGCGGGGGCCTGGTGCCTGCTTGGAAAGTGAGAGATCGCAGATTCATATCCTGCTTTGGCATTCCAAGTTTCAAAGAACAAAATGTTTCCTCCCTGCTCAATCGTAAAGATTGAATATTGTGGGCAGCCTACATGACCCAGAGATAACGTGCTTGGCCGCAGACCAACAGGGCTCAATTTCAAATCATGTGTCTGGAGGGCAGTGTCACCTCATTCATGTCACCATCCTCAGGAGGTTCTTCTGGCCCAGTTTAGCCTATATGTGAAAAAATGTGGCGTAAAACCCCATGTATTTCATTTCCTTACATTTGATAAAGCCAACTAACACCTGACTCGACGTTTGCCTGATAACATTACAGTAACATTGCAGCTGAGATCGTGTGAGTTGAGAAAGCCTTCATGGGTCTTTATCCTCGGGTCGATCTACTGTTAGTATTGTGATTTGCGTAATTTGCATTACGTAAGAGGGCGTAGTAAAAGTGCATTACGGTTACATGTGATAATAATGGATTAGGGCTGCTGTAGATTTCACGGCTGAGTAAGAAACATAAAAAGTTGATATTTTACAACTCCGTGACGATTTTGCTAGGCCTATTTAAGGCAGAAGAATTGAAATTGAAGAATAAAGATTTCGTGAAAATGCCTGGCTAACTGGGGCCTATTAAAAGAGCCAGAATAAATAATAATTGCGCATCTACTCTTGCATGTACATAATTTTTACATTGTAGTCCTGTAAAAATGATTTTTTGTCAAGTATTTTTCATTACGTGCAGTGAGCCTACTTCAGAATGTGTGTAAAATCAGCAAAATGTATGATGGGAATAGAACGTATAATATAAATTCCAATGATGGATGAAATATAAATATATACTACCGGCCTATACATATTTTATTTTCATGATAATGCAATTAAGAGCATAGATATACATTCTCTGACACACCTGTAGCTGATATTTTGCAATGCTGTTGACAAGTTTCAAGGCCCCTGGGCCTCTTGTTTGTTGGATAAAGACATTTTTAAATATATCTTTTAATCCCCTCCACTCAGGGGCGTATCCAGGGGGGTGCTCGAGCACCCCCCTTTATTTCCATAGTGGTAATTTTCCAACCAATACTTTTATATACAATTAATCCACCAGTGTCCGACATGTTGGTTCCAGCCCCCTCCACACCTAAATATATACCCCTTCCGATTTAAAGGGCTGGTGTCTGAGATGCATCATTGGCGCCATTAACAGATTAAAGACTCAGATTAGACAATGAACTGGGCAAAACAGGGTGTTCTATTCAAATTACCTCTGTGCAAGACTGTTCAGTTCCAATGTACTTATTTTTATCGCACTGCTCGCTTATGGAACACTTTACCTTTTGTTATCCGAGATGCTAGTAGCTTGCAGAGTTTTAAGAAGAACCTGAATGAATTATATCTCACCATGGTAAACTTATTTGATGTGAATACTCGATGCACTGGAGCCTGGCTTGTGCTTGTGGAAATTGTCGAATATAGCGGAATATTTTGTGTCTCAAACTACCTGTGCAATTTGAATCGGCTGTGAGACGGCTATTTGAGCTGTCACCAGCCACCCATGACTAAGGACGGAGGGCTCCGTTGTCGATACTCATGTGTTGGCAGCTGACGAACCGCCTCGCCTAACTTATACTAGTGTATTGAATATATATCTATACATCCAGCACAAATGGCACCTTAAGTGATCGACCTATGAACGATAATCTGCGAATGTTGCATTGTGTTGTCTGCCTGGCTCGAATTCAGGCCGGAGACAGTCTCTGATACTGTTCATCACTCTACAAGATCACGCTTGTCATGATCTGACTTAGAGTATTACCACATGGCATGGATGTCTGTTCCCCTCAAAATTAATATTTGTTTTTTTTCTGTTTTATTTATAGGTTTAGTGATTTTTCTGTCGCCATTGTTTCCAGACGAGGTGTTTCCTTATGCTGAATTTCAAAGATATCTAATCAACTGATTTACTCCTTTAGTTTGGGATTGTTCTTCCTCCAATCTAATATTGCATATGTGGTACTACTCAGCATATTTCGGCTGCGCGACGGCTATATAAGCTGACGTCAGTAGATGCTTTCTAGGTTTATAGTATTACTTTTATTTAGGGATGTATGTGGGCCCATGGTAAAATTAAGAGTGTCATTAGTTTTTATTATTTTTCCTTTACACATACCCTAGTTGTCTGTCCTTTTCTATAATAAACAACTAAAGGATTTAGAGGTTTTAATTAGGTTTCTACGCTTTCCAGAGTGTCCTTTTTTGCTACACTGTGTAGAGCACAGTGTAGCTATTTTATCTCTGGTTTTGGTGCGGGAAACAGATGACAGACAATTATCGGTTATTTTATTTTATGTGTACATATCGCAAAATTTATAATCCATACTATGTATGTACATTTTTAAATAGCATGTACACAAAAGCATTGCTATTTTAAACACTGGATATGATGCTGCCTTACATGATAAGTATGGCAACACCTATAGCCAGTGAACAGTTGGTTTTATATTATACTGTCATATTATTTTATTATATAATTTTAATTCACTAATATGGTTGACAGGCATTGTAGAGGTCGTTTCGACCTGTTCCCGTCAACCAAAGTTAATAACATGTTCAAAAAAATACCCAGTTAATAATAATGTACCATTTTTGCATGTTTTTAACTGGAAGTCAAATAAATGATAGCCACATAGCCCCTATGTGGCGAGAGAAGCAAATCTTTACAATGCAAATCTTTAATATTTGCCCATTCAGAGCATCTAAAAGTAGGAATTTGTTGCGAATGGTTTTCTTTCTCCCGTCCACCCTTAATTCTTGTGAGATGAACATTTTTTTCAAACATTTTTTTTTTTTAAGAAACAGAGTAAAATATATCAACTTTGTGTTAGTCTTGGCCAATAATTGAAATGTTGAGCGAAATTTGAAACAACGTTATGGAGAATAAATATGCTAAGATTCATGATAATTATCATAGAATACCTTGAAACAACGTTGTTCCAAAGTAGATATGCTAAGATTGATAGTAATTATCATAGGCTATCCTACCCTATGATAATCATAACACACCACAAGCACAATCCACAGTAGGCTATGGGGATCGCTTGAAACGGACAACGGCTTGGAGTTGGACGTGCTGCCCTCTCAAGGACTTGGGGTTGCATAAAATAAAATAATAAGGACCACGGGATAAAGATTTTTCCTCGATTACCATGATTCTTTTACCTGGGTGATGGCGAATTTATTTCTCAAGAGATATCATCTCTGAGACTCAGTTTTGAGAACAAATGGATAAAAAACAGGGTCGCTTTTTCAATTTCCAAAATTTAATTGTTTTAGGGCCTATATGAATTTTTCGTATTTTCTCAGTGCAATATATAGACCTCCAGTATAGCCACTGACACGAAATAATTCAGATACAGCTGGGACTCAACAGTTTTGTTTTTACCAGAGACGAAATCAAGAATAAGAATAAAAAATTGGCAGTAAAGTTGTTTTAAAAATGTGGAACTACAACCAATACTAAAACAAATATCTGATATAGGCCTAATTACTGATGATGAATTGGAATATAACATTTGTATTAAAAAATATTCTGCCATAGGGGAGGGTGGCAAATTAGTAAGGGTGAAATAAAAATAAATATCTCAGGAATTTTAAGTGATCATTAGTAAACGTTGTAAGCATTTTAATGGTCCACAACGTTTTTCAATCACATGTTATCACTTTCAATAGATGATTGTTGCATAATTAGGCCGTACATAACTGCATACTCGGCATTCCACAAACAAGGTTGCTTAATTATTATCACAATGAGGGTGACCCAACGTTTGATTAATATAATTGTTACTCCACCGTCTGCTACGCTGGCCAAACATCAACGCAACATTGGATTGACAGCTGTTTATTTTCATCTAGCTCATTTAATATGCCTAGTAGTTCGCACTCGCTATTAAATGAGCTAATGATCATGTTTACGGTTTTTTTTCCATTGTGTGGTTGTGTTAGCCCAAATAGTTGAACTAGAGTAGGCTAGGTTAATCTGTCATTATTAAGTTAAAACTGACATTTAAGCCAGTATCTCATACCTTCGTTTTACAGCAAAGATACCACGAAATCGCACTATTTGATGTTTATTTTTTCAAAATTTTGCGGAGGCATGCCCCCTATAGGTCCCTGCTGTTGAATGGTATCTTTGAAATCTGAGCACCCCGCTTAATTTACTGCCACTAACAAATTATATTTGGACACAACAATTACATTGTGACTGGATTATGGGTGAATATAGTTTACGTCGCTTTCTGTACAATCATGGCAATATCGCGACTGGAGGAAGCCTTATGTCCTACTTTTATCGAATAACTTCAAGGGTTCTTCATAGGGCACATCACCGGTAACTGGACTATATAACTAAAAATTACCAGGAAATCTAAGAAATTGATCTACATTTATTTTATATATTTTTGACCGACAATTATATGACTGCCATTAAATTCTTCTGTAGAATTAAAGTATTTAGGGTCTATTTTTTGTAATCCTTGCCCTCGAGTATGAGACAGTGTTGAAACATATATCTATTAAAATAGCTATTTTTTTTAATGCCCGCAGTTGTGGTCTGTAAAATGTTTTTTGTTGTATAAAAATTGCTTATAAATGCATAGTTAGCTGATATTGACACCTAAATACATTCGATCGGCCTTTTTGTAAACTGGCTGCCATTAAATTCATGAAAATGTTCTTTTGTTTGATTAAAAGTTCTAAAAATACTTTTTTATCAGTTCCTCTGAAAATGTATATTCAGATACAAATATTCCGATTTTACTTGGATTATAAGCTGTGATATTGACACGTATACATGTAGATTTGGTCGGGCCAGTTTGTACAATGACCACCAATGGAGACAGTAAGAATATTTTTTTCTTGGATTAATGTGTTTAAAAATACTTTTTTTTAGTATTATTACCCCTGAAAATGTATATTTAGATAAAAAAAATATTTCGATTTGAGGTGGATTAGAAGCTGAGATATTGATACGTACTCAGATTTGGTCGGCCATTTTGTAGAATGGCCACCACTAGAGTCAGTAAATTTTTTGTTATTCTGTTGGATTAATGTGTTTACAAATACTTTATTCTTTATCAGTACCCCTGAAAATGTATATTTGGATAAAAATATTTCGATTTTAGGTGAATTAGAAGCTGAGATATTGACACGCGTCGTATGTGGACTTTTTTAAAATGGCCACCACTGAAGTCAAACATTTTTTTGTTTCTTAAAAAATATTTTTTTTTGTTACAAGTGGTCTTCAAAATATATATTTAGACATAGACATTCAGAATATTTGTGGCCTAGAAGCTAGCATAAAAATTATAGACACTTATCATATATTTGGTCAGCCATTTTGTAAAATAGCTGCCATTAAAATGCTCTGTGTTTGATTAAAGTGTTTAAAAATACTTTATTTTTTATCAGTACCCCTGAAATTGTATATTTAGACTAAAATATCTCGATTCTAAGTGGATTAGGCGCTGATATTGACACTTATATACATTTTAGCGGCCATTTTGTAAAATGGCCGCCAGCGAGATCACAGGTCATTTTTTTGATGGCTCTATAGCTAGAAACATTCTCAAGGGTGCTCTCTTACAGCATGTAAAATGTCATGCTTTTATCATTAAATGAACAATTCCTTCATATATAACAACCAGTCAGCCTAACTATTAGGTGTAGACAATGCTTAAAATGGCAGTGTTGTGGGCTATATGAGTAGGCTATATATATATATATATACATGTGGAATAGATTGATCAAAATGCCTGAAACCCGGTTACCGCACAAAATTTTTCTATGGGATAAATCTATAATGAGACATAATTGGTCGCAGAATATAAAACATCTATTCACTACTTTACAGCAGCCTGATGCATTTGACAACCTTCAAAATTTCAACATAAATTCGGCTCGGGCACTTTTTCATGACAAATTCTGTAATACCTGGTATAAAGATATTCAAGTAAAACCAAAACTAAGGACATATAAATTATCCAAAACCAATTTTGGCCAGGAACCATATGTTTTGGAAGCTAAGAACAAAACGATACGATCCACATTTTCAAAATTAAGATGTGGTATTATGCCACTACAACTAGAAATTTTACGGTGGCAGGGTGTGCCTGCTGACAGGAGATTTTGTGTACTGTGCAAAGACAGAGTCGAAGATGAAGCACATTTCCTTTTTGATTATCCAAATTATACTGAATTGAGACGTGAATTTATTAAAACGATTTCTACCAACGAAGAAAATTTTGAAAAACTCTCCACCAAAGAAAAATTCATCATAATGATGTAAAAAGAAAACATAAAAATCTCCAGTCAGTACGCACACCACTGCTTAGACAAAAGACAACGTTCCGTGTACGATCCTGTTTAGTTTAGTTTTGTTGTACACCTAGTTTTTAGTTTAGTTATTATTAAAAATATTAGTATTGGTATCAGTAAACTTACATTTATTATTATTTTATTTAACATAATTATTATTATTTGATATGTACAATTACTTTCGTCATGTAGCACAGCATTATTATTATTTACGCACTGTTCGATAGCCATTGTTATTATTCCATTTTTTTTCATTTATTCACTTATTCATTTACACGGATATATATTATTATTATCAGTATGTAATGATCAGCTGACTTTAATTTATATAATTTTTTTGTTTGTTTGTTTATTTGTTTTAATTATACAGTATAGTTATCTGTGACATGTAAGCCCAAGGGGGCTGGGGGTATCAACTATGTATACCTATGTCAATAAATATTTTCTCTCTCTCTCTCTGTATTCTAGGCCACTGTGTTTTTTCTCTGTGTTGAATGAAATGAATCGGGCTTTAGGCCACCTTTGTGCACATATAGGCTAAACTGGGCCAGGAGAACCTCCTGAGGATGGTGAGATGATTGAGATGACACTGTCCTCCAGACACAGGATTCGAAATTCGAGCCCTGGCGGTCTGAGGCCGAGCACGCTACCTCTCGGTCACGGAGGCTCCCCACAATACTAACTTTCACACGTGGATGGGGAAGAAACAATTTTGTTTCTTTCAAACCGCCGAGACCGGGAACCGAACCCCGGACTCTGGCGTGAAAGGCAGCGGTGCTAACCACTACCCTAGGGCCCCCGCCCTTCTCTGTGTTAGATGAGCGCGCGCATTAGATTTAGGCTGCGCATTACCAAAAAAAACATGTGTTTTTTTTCTGCCCAGCGCGAGCATTAGATTGTTGCCGATTTCCGAAAAAAAAGGTAATTTCAGGACATAAAAAAACATTTCGAAAAAAACAAGTTTATTTCAGGAGATAAAAAAACTTTTGCTTGTTTTTTTCGTCGCCCTCATTAACTCTTTGTAAGAAAGGTTTTAAAAGTTTTTTTTTTATTTTATCACCCTCATTAACTTTTCTAGAAATTTGTCAAATGTTTTTTTTATTTGGGCGCCTCATTGACTTTTTCAAAAATAGGTTTAATGTTTTTTTTCTTAAATGTTTTTTTTTACCGCCCTCCCTCATTAGATTTTGATTTTTTCTGATCTAAAACGAGAGAAATAAAACACAGTGGCCCTATTTTTAATTAGTAGCTGTAGTTGTGAGTATTTCTCTATACATACATTTCAAGGTTTAGTGCGGGCCTACTTGATTTTCTATATACCTATTCGGAATTTTACCTTATTATCGCATGTGGGGCCTAGCAGCTGCTAGTCTATCTAGTTATTTTACAATGTGCTTCCCTATTCTAGCCCCTTAACGAAGCAGTGATTTGTTGATTATGAGTTGGTCTTGGTGCGCCTCTGAGCTCGGCTTCACTGATGATTAAGGCGCATTAAAAAATATATAATTGAGTGATTAATATTAGAATTTCTGAAGCTATTTTTTGCTTCAAATACCAAAAGATATCTCTCTAAGTATTCATGCAAATTATTATTTCAATGCATTTTGCTTGGCTTGAAAACATACATATACGACGTCCCAGCGTGTTTAATGGGGTCAGCGAACAAAGGTAAAAAATAGGAAAAATAGGATGAGAATTATACAACTTCCCATGTTTACTGAGAAGCACTGGGAAATCAATCATCTCATCCACACAAAGTCTGACTGCCGCCAAGTATACCATGGATTGCCCCTTTCTCTAAATAAAGTATGTATCCCGAATTACTATTTAAGAAATATATATATGAGGCCAGTAATGCAATAAGTTATCGCCAGGCGGCATTGTTACAATTATTTAAGACATCATAAATTATCAATTTTAATTTAACCCTTTCAATCCTGAATTTACCATCGTCATCTTCATCCACTACAAGCCGCGAATTGCTGCCGCAATTCTCGACTTTTAGTGGATAAAGATGACTTAAGTGGGTGACAATTTTTAGAAAATTGCCATGTTTTGGTAAAAGTTTCATTTATATTTTCCTTTTAAAACACCTTGGTTTTAGCAAAATTAAATCTGTTTTCAGGTATGTAAATGATGCTTTAACCCTTTAAACGCGGCACCCGAGTATACTCGGGGGCAAAAGATGTCTCCCTGTCGCGACCCCGAGTATACTCGGGTGCAGAGTGTGTTTTTTAGTGGTTTTTTTGATATTTTTGTCTGTAAAATCAATGTGGTCCGGTAATCATGAGGGTAGCCTTGTTTTTGCTGATAACAGTTTGTTTCTCTTTTGAAGTGCATGGATAGCACCTCTTAATAATATCTGGGCCGATGTAGATCTGTTATTCTTAAATGATTCTTTTGGTACAAAAAAATTCAAAATGGCCGCCATAAAATCAATAAAATTATCATAACTTCCTCAATAATTGAGATAGAGACTTGATTTTTTCACCAAACCATATATTTTTGTTATCAAAGAATACAATAAAACAAACCATACCTTCCTTTGGCATCATCATCATGCTTAAAATGCTATAATACTTAGATGACAGATATCGCAGCAGTGCGGATTGCATGGTTGCACACCTAATCACCACACATTACCTAATCATTACGCATTCAGTACACATCACCCATAAACTGATAAACCTGACATTTTACATGACCTTGACATAACCTTCACGTTTATTTTGGGCGGCATCCATGCAGTAATGCACAACCTCAACCCATGTCAACCTCCATACCCAATTATGTATCAATCTTTTGCGATGGAAGCCGAAGCTGATGCTACACGCTGCTGCATAATTATAATTTTTCTTGTTCAATTGATCCTTGAGGAATGGGGGTGTAACAAGGGCAAACATGAGGGCATTACCCCTCACAATATCAGCACTGCCCTAGATTTCCTAAAAATGTGTGCTGAAATGATACCCGACCAAGCATGTGTCACCATCAGTCCTTTCTGATGGATGACTGTACCACTAAAGAGCTTGACATTGATAAAAAGAGGGTATTTTCAATATTTTTTGGGAGTTTGACCTTGAAATGACCTTGATGTGACCTTGACATGACCTGGGTGTTATCCAGCAGTAAAGCACAACTCTTTATCATGTTATTATATGCTCATAAACTAAGATCCTGCTGGTGTCTTCATACAAAATTTTTAAATCTGACATTACAAAATATTCTAATTTTTTCCACCCCCTCTCCCCAGGAATTCAGCGGTGGGGATGCAAGTGTACCCAGGACTTCAGCGTTAAAAGGGTTAATGCATCGTGAGGGCTTAAAGGGTTGAATGATTACATAACTAGAATTAGAATGTTAAAACTTTAGTAACATCAAAAGTAATGAAGATTTTTCAAAAATGCATTTAGTTTAAGATTAGGAAGGACACGGCTACCAAATCTACAAAAAAAATTTGGATCAACACATGCCTTTTGTATGACACGTCACATTATAAATGTATATCTCAAAGTAGGGGTAAATCGTAGGCCCCTAATCAATGCTAATGGCAACTAGGTGTGCAAAAACAAAAAACATATATTTTATAGAAGCAGTGCATATACCAGAAGAACAAAATCATTTTTTATTTTCTAGAAAGTGATTTTTAAGTTCAATTTGACAATTTTGGAAATCCACGTTCACAATAATTTGTCAGGATGAACAAATTTCAAGTGCATAAATTGATACTTGTTGATACTTGCTTAAGTTGATACTTGTATCCAAATACAATTGTAGTTCAAAAGCATCAGCCTTCAAATTTTATTTTCCATTCTAGAAAGTGATTTTTAAGTTTAATTTGAGAATTCTGGAAATCCACGTTCACAATAATTTGTCAGGATAAACAAATTTGAAGTTCTTAAGTTGATACTTGTTGATACTTGCTTAAGTTGATACTCGTATCCAAATACAATTATAATACAAAAGCATCAGCCTTCAATTTTTTAAATAAATATATATTTTACAGAATTAACACATATATTTTCCCAACTCTGAAAGGTGAAGTATGTATATGTTTATATTTATCTTTATTTTTGTTATTTAAAAAATACTTTTCCCAGTGTATTTAACATATGACAACTAATTCACAATTAACTGGAAAATGATTAATTACAAAAAACAAATGCTGGTGTTTTCTAAAAAAAATCTTTTTAAAATATGTGATTATTGGTTATCATATACTAGACAGTTATAGTTGTAAAATGGATTAATAGCTTAACCACAGGAAAAAAGTTTACACAATATTTTATGCTATATAATATGGTGTTAAATTTATGATATTTTTTAACGATTGAAGTTGATAATGTAACATAGCCTCAGTTTTAAACAGGTATATAACGGATGGATTTAAAGATTTTGTTCATGTATCTAATCTAAGAGATGATGCAACTTCTGTGACATGATCCCTTACTGCCCGGTCGAGTATGTTGTAGACATCTTGACAGCCCTGTGTGGCCACATCCATTATATTATTCAGATGATCCTCGTGTAACCTGCCGTTCATTTCAACCAGGACTATTTGCTCAGATTTTGGTAATATTGCAACAATCAGTTCAGGGGCTCCTGATGATTCTTCAATGTAGTTGATATCCACTACAGGTTTTTCATCCAGAAAACCAGCGGAACAAGCGCATACATAGTCTTTAAGTGGTATTCCAGCATCAATGATGGCCAAAGTAGCAGCATTAACACTAGCACAGTAGTTACCACCATCAGCCTGCAAAACCTGGAATTTTTTTTTTTAATAATATAATAATTTTACCTTACAACACATGCAACACTAGATCTAAAATACCATAAGATGCCAGGGTAAAATATGGCAGATGAAAGATTTAGTACATATACTTTGCAGGGGTGGGTATTTAAGTAAATTCAGGATAGATTCCTTTCTCTCAATATAGTTATTTTTATGTCCTGTGTAAAAAAACATGTAAACTTGTCAACATCTCAATTTTTTCAGTTTCTAGGGGTGGAGGGGTATAATCAACATCATTTGGCATCCAGAATCAAAAACATGAATGATAAAGCATTCTGAAAGCGGTTAGGCATATGATTGTAATGAGAAGTATTTTTAAAATCATTAAAAAATCTTAAGATCTGTTATTGTTTCATTCAGCTTACAAATTCAATGGAGGGTTGATATGAATAATTCACATAGCCAATAAAAAAGATACATAATATTTACAAATGTACATAATAATCAGATAATTTTCTAAATTAACCGGAGTAACAAATATTTTATCAACCAAGAAAGCTGCTAACCTCAATGTATATGTCCACCTGCGTGCGGGGATGTAACTCAGTGAGTATTGCAGCTTCAAATGTCTGCTTGAGATGCTGTGTCATCTCGATGGCTTTACGATCACCACGTGGCCTTCTTTTACGCTCTCCAGTACTAAACGTCGCCATGCTGTATTGACAGTTGATGAATGCCTTGTCATGCATTGCCTTGCTTTTGCTTCCTCGCACCTGAAAGCGTGGGATTGAACAGTTCATAGGGACTCTGTTGGCTATAATATAATATGTCTAATATTTTTTACACCTTCACTTACCTCTCTTAACCCTTGTGCTGCTGAATTGTTTGCGAGTATTTTTCATTCACTTGAAGCAGGAATTTCCAACGCAATTTCCAGCTTCAAATTATTGAAAAATACGGTAGTTTATTTATGAAAAATAGACATCCCCCTAACAGAATTATTTGATTAACTGAGCGTCTATCAAAATTATGTTACACGTTTTTGTGGTATTGTCCTTAGTCTGAAATTTGCTTAAAAACGTATACATAAAGTCTTAGCAGCACAAGGTTGAAACTAAAAAGCTAGAGTGTGCAAATAGCATGCGGTCAAGCATTGGCTAGGTTTGCTAAGTTCATGTTTTAAAATGTGTGTAGTGCTCAATAGAACATTGTGTGAAATGGGTAAAGCTGTTACATATAATAATAACATTGAAAAATTACCTCATGAGGACCATATACAGCCGCAAGAACTTTTGTGTTTCCTTGCTCTATATATGCAGAACCATCTGCTTGGGTAAAAACTCCCATTCTGCATCGAATGCGTCTCAACTCAGATGGCTTTCTGCCATCTAACCTGAATCCATCATCTGAGAGAAGATCAAGACCAGCCATACTCTTTCCTAACACATCTATAGGCTATCTAAACACAATGAGATACAATGATTAGTGAATCTATCCTTTTCAAGCAACAACTGGCGAATGACACTATCATCGAGCCGATTCAGTGTCTGACCCTAGGTAATAAGTCGAGAAAAAAGTGAAAAACATATTTAGTTAGAACAAATTTATCTACATTTACCTTTCTTCTTTTACATGGCTCTAAAGACATGGTTCTTCACACATCTATACTATATACGGTAGTCATAACACATAATTTTACTATGACTTCAAAGACTATGGAATTATGACGGTTCAAAGTTTCTTTTTTCGGACAATAAAAAAAGTTCTTAATAGATAACCACAATTTTAAATTATATGAAATTTTGGTGAATGTGACCCATCGGCAGTGTACGTTTTTCAAAAAAGAGATATCATATATAGCAATAATATAATGAGAATAAATGGCTTATTTACAAGGTTCAAGCCATCCGGCAATAATCTACATTCAATTTAGTTATGTAATTTTTAAACATCTTAACAAGTTGGCAAAAAATCCCGGCTATTTCTTGAATTTGTGATGACCATCCAGGGACCAGTCCCTGATAGCGTATTTATTTTAATAAATGCCCATATTCCAATAAATGCCCACCCCCTCTTGATTTTGAAATAAAACTCATGTACACTATATGATCATTTAAAAACTAAGTGTAATAAGCTCCCACCCACCCCGCCCCCCTGAAATCCGAGAGGTATTCTAATTAAAGACCCGGGCATTTATTAGAAGAAATACAGTATATCCGGGCCTGATTACATGAGATAACTATCAAGTCATAAATTAATATGATCTCAGAAACAGTGCAGTAGCAATTTAATCTGGAATGTAACAGGTTAAAATATGATAGTTAAAAAAGAAGAGAAAGAACTTTAAATAAACTTTTTAACCCCTCTTTTTAATATATTTATCATTTAAAATATTTTTCAAACAAACAACTCAAAGTATATTTTTACAAAAAACTGTATTTTTACATGTCTATTATTATATAAGTCTTCAATTTATTAAATCAACCAAAATGTGAAAAATGTTGTTGTACATCATGTATAATTTTAGGCATTCCTGCATATAAAAAAATTGTGATGTGACTGCAGATGGATCACAAATGGCCTGTAAAATGTAGCATTTCATGGATTTTGGTGATATTTTGGAAGAAAAACAAGGACTGTGACTGAAACTGAAGGCATTAGGCTAATATGACTAATATCACTGTGGTTCAGTGAGCAGAGCTCAATCATGTGAATGTAGAAATGATACTGTATGTGGGGAATTCTGACAAAATGGCCACCATTTATACTGATTATAACTGCCCAATTTAGTCGATACTAAATAATACTATTTTGAACAAGTTGTGACCAGAATATTATAGCTAACTAAACATGATCTTTTATAATATCACTCCATAATCATAGCTAGCCTTGTTTATGGAATGATGGGCTCACATTGACTTCCATAATAAATCTGCTGTATGAATAGCCAAGTGCTCTATTATTAGAGTAACTGTTGGCGTGAACAGTTTTATTAGCATCAGAAGTATGGTAAACTAGATTGTAGCTCACTGGTATAAAGGCCAGCATATATCTGGATCTAGAAAACATTTAGATAAAGTATACTCTTACAACAAACACAAATTGAAATTGTTAATTTAGGGGCTTCTCTCACACCAAATGGTAACTTTTACTGAATGTAGATGATCAGTTGGTGGAAACACACAACTTTCAGGAATTGCTTAGATAAACTTGGATGATTCAGAATAAATATAGCAGTTATTTTTGACAGGACTAACATCTTGTTAGTTCCGAATTCTCTCCTTATATCTGTAAAAATATTTTTTACTGAAAAAACACATTTTTTCAACTACTTTGGTGATTTTATTAATTTCTTACATAGTCAATGGTAATAGTTTCTGTAGATTTGATTTTTTAAAGAGAATAAACATAGCTGTGTAAGCCCCAACGTGAACCTGTGCAAATGAAACCTTTTTTTGCAAATGTTTGTTTATAGTTAGTCTAAAGATTATTTTTAAACCAGGTGGAAGGCGTATTTAAAAGGTGAAATCTTGTGTAATTTTCAGCCACTTTGGCCGGTGTCTAAAGCACTGGTATGTAGGCTACTGTAGGCTATTTATTCTGATAAACGCTCATATTCCAATAAACGCCCACCCCAACTCCCCCCCCCCCTGATTTAAAGACAAAATCTGTGATCCCAAAGTGATAATCGCACCCCTTTTCTAACTTCTGAGTCACTCACCGGTCAGTTTTAGTTTGGCCAAAAATTTGTGATTGTTTGTGACTGTTGCGTGTCGTACAGATTAACCATAGCTAAAACACAGGGACATGTGTGAAAACTATGGGTCAACGGTATTCGAATTAATGTGCAAACTCAATTGCAAAAATATGTTTTGTGTTTGTATGATCAGACTACCATGGGATCAACTGTCTGGCTGCCACTAGTCGCTGCAAAGCTGTATCATTATCTTCAACCTTTAGCTGGCCCATGCTTAGACTGGATTACTCCGATTAGCTTAAAGCCTACCGGCTAAACCACAGTTACCTGTTCCCATTGCTAAGTGTATTATATAGGCAGTGGCTAATCCAACTGCAAAATGGGCATGCGTGGGACGGTCAAGTGTAGGCCAACAGTAGCCTATTGAATACAGATTGCCGGCATTAATATCAGCTACTGAACTGATTACAAGATACTACTCCAACGAGACATTGATCTAATGCTGTTTTAATGTTAGGCCAACGTCTGCGATGTTGACCAACAATAAACCAACATTTAGTGAGTGTGCTGTGTTTGCTGGGAAAGCTCTCACTGTCAATATGAATGAGAGTCAACTGTTTCTAGACCCCCATGGTAACACAACCATTTGTGTTTCAACACAAAGACCACATGAGAGAATTGGTGAATTATTTACTCATAGATGTCGCTCAAGTATATAGACTTTATATGATTTAGGAACATGCTCTTAATGTGGCGATGGGTATGAAACGCATATAGTATTATTATCTTGGCTGATAACTGTGGATGTGGGGTGATATGTCATTGTGGAATGTCCAGGGGCCACTGTTGCATTCTGGGGAACCCTTGTCCTGCGTATTTTGACAGTTGACTATACCTTTGATGTATTACTCTATGGGCAGCCTCATTTACGAAATTACGAGCTCCAATTGCCTCCCTATATAACTTGAATGATCGTATGAATAGCCACACCGTATTAGACAAGTTGGGAATCTCACATTTTGGACAGTGAGGTGTACCAAACTCCCTCATAGTCATGGCGGCCAGTTTTCATTAGACTGGTGGCAGGTCTGGCAGTATACCAAAAAGACACGAAAAGACGGGATAGACCATATAGGAACTAAATATTTCATATTGTATCGTGTGTAGTACATCCCACATAGTGTATATACCGAATTTTATAGAAAAATACTATTTATATCGAATACGGCTACCAAACTTTAATATTTTTATTTTATGTTTTGTATATAGTGTGATGATCATGTATTAAATACCCCACATCAAGAAAAAAGCGATCCCGTAGAATCCTGCCGTCTTTAGGTGTATTTTCGGTGAGGCTGAACTTGTATTGATAATTTATTACAATGAATAGCATTTATTGACAGACCTATAAGTGCGTCGTTCAGCTACTTATCTTTAATATTTTAATTTTATATTTCGTACATAGTCTGATGATCACGTATTAAACATGCTATAATAATAAATAATGCGATCTCGTATAATCCTGCCGTCTTTAGGTGTTTTTTCGGTGACGCGGGACTGCCAATTGATAATACATTACAATGTATAGCGCTCATTGACTGACTTTAGAATGCCGATTTAGGCAAGATATAATTAATATTTTTTTATAAAATTGGGTGTATACACTGTGTGGGGCGTACTAAACACGATACAATATGAAATATTTAGTTCCCATATTGATCGTCCACCCGTCTTTTGAACTTTGAAATATTATCCAGCAGCACCTCCTATTTGGAGTATCAGGCTGGAGGGGGGAAAGGGCTGGTGGATTTAGTCAACCAGTTGACTCTTGAACGCTGCCACAGTTTTTGATTCTATGGCAGCTGCCAGAAGAGAATTCCAATCAGGGATAGTTCGATGCCAAAAAGAATTTTGTCCCAGTGTGGTGTTAGCTCTAAGATGTTTATAGGCCTGATTGTGCCCACCACTTGTACTTCTGTCCTCTGGGATTAAACGGTCATTGATAGTAATTTCGACTAGCTCATTTAAAATTTCGAACATGCTTAATACAAGAATTTTACGTCTTGTTTTCAAGTCAGTCTAGCCCAGGTTCTGAATGAGAGATGTCACACTGGCTGTTTGTCTATAATTTTGGGTGACAAATCTTGCTGCTGATCTTTGAATTTTTTCTAATTTATCAATATCTTTTTGTTTAAAAGGTCCCAAACTGCTGAAGAGTATTCTAAAGATGATCTGACCAGAGAGAAATAGTCAGTCTCCCTTAGTTTAGGGGGACATGCCTTCAGGTTTCTCCGAAGGAAGCCCAGAGTGGAATTTGCTTTACTTGTAATTTTGTTAATGTGGGCCTCCTATTCCAGGGTCTCGCTAAGGCAAACACCAAGATATGGTGTTGATGAAACGTTCGCTAGTGTTTCGCCTTTAAGGGTGTACTCAAATTCCAGGTTTTTTTTATTTCGGCCTGGACACCCTCAGGTCCGAGCATTTCGAGGGGTTGAAACACATCCCCCATCGATCTGCCCAGTCCTGTAACGCAGATAGGTCTCTCTGCAGCTGCTCCTGATCTGCTCGACATTTTATCGGGCGATACAGGAGGCAGTCATCTGCAAAGAGACTAACATGCGAGGAGACCGTGGAAGGGAGGTCATTAATATAGGTCAAAAAGAGTAGGGGTCCGAGAACAGTACCCTGGGGCACACCGGACCTCACGCGAGCTGATTCTGAAGAGCTGCCATCAACTACTACTTTTTCAGCGTTCACGATAAGGTGTGAAAGACAGGTTGTCTGGTCACTTTTTGGTTGTCCGCCATGAATGAAGGTTGTCCGCGAAAAAATTATGCCAACATAGTCATTGCCGTACACTTGATCTGTATTCGATAATGTAAAAAAGTTCCCCTAATAACACTGTCTTAAACAACTTATAATATCCAATATTATCCAGATTTACAAGCGCCCCTGTTATATTCCTGGTGTAAAATGCGACGCCATGTGACGTCTAAGCACTATTAAAGTAAGATTTGAAGCCTCTGATAACATGAAAAACATCTGCCCCTGTTTATCGTGCTACCTGATGTTTTGGCCGTCAGCAGTTGGCGTCCACGGGTCATCCAAATATATGAGGTATGGATCTTGTTCTACTATAGTAGCGCCGAGACACAGGACTTGAAACATGCTTAAAATCAGACGATCCAACCATGGCATTGGCCCATTAATGGTGTTACACTGAGCATTTAACAAATGTTAGCGCATTATATGTATACACGATGTCCTTGCAGAGATGATATACCACCATTTGATCAATGGCGGGCTAAAGTCGGCAAGAGTGGATGACATCATCGAGACGGGCAGACATTCTGAAACCTACACACTGTGTGGAAAAAGATGTAAATTTAATCAGTTGGGCCTTCGTCTTTTTAAAGCATTCATGAATACAGCATATCGCCGACACATTTCTATTATTCTAATGTATCTAAAAGCAAATGCCATATTTAGATATTGTCGTGTCCAAATAAGAACATTCCAAGATAAAATGCGATGGTAATTGCGTCATCGAATGTGTCGTCTATATAGCGGGCCTTGGCTGCATAAGGTTGCAGCCTGTATTAACACACCAGTGACATCTGCTATGAGCGTTCACGAGTGGCGGCGTGAGAGAGGATGGGGGCTTGCACGTGCATTGAGCGCTCACCACTGTCGCCTGGCTTAATCAGTGTTAATGACATTTTAGTGCATATAAGAATCGCGCCCCCAACTTCGTCTCTGCTTTTTTTAGGGATAATATGGATTATGGTAGGTAAATTTAAAGGTTGTCCGTCGGAGAACCCTACAAGCTAAATATGGTTATCCGTGTCAGACTTTGGTTGTCCCGGAGGAACGGAACCCACTTATTTCGAACGCTGTTTTGGGGTTCGATTGGTCAGAAAATTTGAATCCAATTAGGAGTTGTTCCCTGAATTCCATGGTGGTCAAGTTTGTGCAAGAGGCGTTGGTAGGGGACAACGTCAAAGGCCTTACTAAAATCCAAGACAACAACATCTGTTTGTGTCTTGCTTTCAAAATTTTGAATAAATTCATCAGTTGTAATCAAAATCTGGCTTTTGCATGAGTGTTTTGATCGAAAGACATGCTGTACAGGTGTTAAAATTTTGTTTTTCGAAAAATGGGACATTATTTGTTTAGAAATGATGTGTTCGAGTAATTTGCCACAAACACATGTGAGGGATATCGGCCTGTAGTTTGCCGGAGAGTGCCGATCCCCTTTTTTGAAGACTGGGGCAACATTAGCCTCTACCCAGTCATCTGGTAATTTGCCCGTCTGTAGAGATTGGTCAAAAAATTTTTTAAGAAAGTGAGATATTTCGTTGGCAGCATTCTTCAGAATCAAGTTCAGGAGCTCGTCCGGTCCAGATGCCTTTCCGCCGTTTAAACCCTCAAGTAATTTAGTTACACCTTGAATGGTAATTTCAAATTAGGCATTTCAGTATTCGGTGGTCCTGTTAATTTAGGTATATTCGTAATGTCTTCCGAGGTAAAAACTGAGCAAAATTGGTTGTTTAGTATTTCGGCCTTACGTCTGCTATCTGAATGCAGCTGGCCGTTTTCCTTCAAGGGAGAGACACCATTTCCATCCTGACGTTTAGATTTAATATAACGCCAGAGTGGTTTTGAATTTTTTTGTTCTAAAGATTCAGAAAGGGTCTGGGTCTGCTGTTTACATAATTTATATTTTGCCCAAAGGTCAGCTTTATTCGTACGCTTGGCTTTGCTATATAAAGATGTTTTTTTCCGAATAGATGCAAGGAGTGATTTAGATAGCCAAGGTAGATTTACTTGAGGGGAAGTCATTTCAGTTGGTATAAATTTGTTCAGGCATTGATTTAGGATGGATTGGAGTTTCAATCAATTTTCATTAACAGAACGGCTGGGACTGTTATCTGAAAAGGAGGTCCAGCAGCTCCTTATAATTTGTTGCCTGATAGCTTCTTTTTGGTAGGCTATTAATAATGTCTGACCGCTGGTGGCCGCCATCAGGGAGATTTGTACACATCAGCGTGCAATTCCGAGCTTCTCTATATCTATCATATCAACGGAAACAAGCAAGTTTTGGG
Organism: Flabesymbios commensalis; assembly: GCA_964017125.1. NCBI lineage: Eukaryota > Metazoa > Annelida > Polychaeta > Terebellida > Flabelligeridae > Flabesymbios > Flabesymbios commensalis. The sequence continues at coordinate 38,378,113 of OZ024909.1, forward strand.
CTAAGCCTTAAGGCAGGCTGTAGGTACATACATACATACATTTATCGGCTTGCTCCAGGATATTTCTGTAGCCGCCTGGAGGCCGGACAAGCAGGGCTCAACCCCTCCATGTCTCCCTTCCCCTTGCGGGGTACCTGGACAGGAGAGGCAAGCATCCACCAATTTCCCCTCCCCATTCCCCCTCCCTCTTTCTAAGTCAAAGCTTCTACTTTACCCCCCCCCCCTCTACTTTTACCTTGAATTTTGAACCCTTAACCCAACCCCCTTTCGTTCTGTTGGTAGGACCCCGCGTCTTCCAGAATTCCCCTCTATAAGTCCACTTAGGACTTAAGTGTAAGCTAAGCATGGTGGGTGAGCGATAATAAAAGGAAAGAACAGAAATAACATTTTAAGGATAGACTTTATAATATTATCAATTTAATAGGGAGTTCATTTTTAGTGTAAATTAAAATAAACATTCATGTAAGCAAAAATATATCTCATTGATTTAAAATATTTGTAGGTCTACATTTGAATTATAAATAGTCTACAGAAAAACTGGTCAGCACAGGTGAAAAACTTGAAAAAGTAAACATGCTGTGATACAACTAAATTTAGGAAACAAACGAGTTATTTTTCAATAAACATAATTATTTCATTTATTAACCTAAAGCTGCATAACTGTTTTGTTTATTTCGATTAAAATAACCTAAAACGTACAAAACAATCATTGCTATTGTTTTAAAGGCCTTATAAATGCACTAAAACTGGGTAAATGTAGCGGAATTAGCTTACCATGCGGTACACCATCAAGTATTATTAAATAGTGATTCGGTGTGTGTACAATATTCATGTAATAACGGTGAGGTTATGGGCCAATATAATGTTACATTGGCCAGCACGAAACCACCCCCTTAATAGCAAGCACATACGTTGAACTGAATCGGCATAATGTTGGGCCAGTACCGCAGACGATGGTCCGGCATGATTCTGCCATTGGATCAATGCCTCGTGTTAGCTGAGATACAAAGCCCCCATCACCAGCCGCAGATCTAGATGGTGGATACTGGGTCAAATCGGTTACAGTAAAGTCTGATGTTTTTAAAGATTATTTTATTTTACCGCATAGCGCGATGTATATCACTGTATGTGATAATTAACCATAAAATAAAATAAAGTCTGATATTGTCTAGTAGCATTTTGACTATATTTTGAAATTTCCATGAGATAGGCTACCTAATAAAAAAATGCAAATGTTTTTCAAGAAAATCACGAAAATCCAAAGAGCGAAAACGATGATTTACATCACTGAATTTGATGTCAATTCCGAGTACAATTTCTCACGGTCTGGGGAGAGCGTCTTATTGGCGGGCCAAAGGCTCTGATGCTGGCCCACACTTAAAAACACCATACCGAAATAGGGTTCTATTTTTCAAGGTAGTGACATTCTCCATACCGGTACTGATATTAAACATGACATTACATGCAGATATCATCCATATCAGACAAAGTAATAACTTCTAGATATGTCTAACTGATATGAGACAATACACGTTGTACTGTGAAATGTATCTATGACCACTTAAAAAATAACAATAATTTTAAAAGTCTTCCTCTCTTTTTTCTATGATGACCGTTATCTGCCACTTGGTACTTTTAATGTCCTGATTATATAGACAGTATGTCTTACTCCGCTGTGAGCAGGTTTGTTTTGGTGGGGCAACAATTTTAAAAAAAAAAAACTTAAATCCTTAATAACTCAGTAACCAGAGCAGTAAAATAAAAAAAATAAAACACCATTCTCCATGGATTATTCGTTTGAAGAAAATAAACAAAACAGTTATGCAGCTTTAAATTTCTCAGTGACCCTTCTACAAAAGTATGTCATATTTAACAAGTAGTTGAACATGGCTATTCTAATGTTGATCACTTTATTTAGAAAGAATCACTTTATGACAATAACCCTAAATAATGAAATAAGAATTACTCTCCGTTACAATTATTGTCGTTATGGAGAGTAATAATAACAAACGTTGTCTCTCCATATAAACGACAATTATTTCTGTTATGGAGTGACAATCAACAAATACTAAATATCTATGCTTACACAATTTAAAAGACAAAAGGAAAAGTTAGTATTCCAACAAGTGTTACTTGTTGGTTAAAATACCAAATTCATAAAGGTTTATAGCTATTTTTGATTAAAAGGGTAATTTGTGACTACTTTTTCTCTCCATAACGTTTTTATTTTTGTTATGGGGAGACAGAAAATAGGCGTTATGGAGAGACGTTTTTTACTAAATCGTGCCTAGCATCCATGTATTATGCTTTAGGCCCTACTATGATTATTTTTGGGGTTTTTCAAATGAGGTTGTAGTAGGCTTGGAGGTTGTAGCTAGGGTGCTTAAAGGTACATACTTCGAAGTAACCAGATCATAAAATTGGCTATAAGGCCTGGTTTTTCTATTATTGATATGTATTTTGATAAATATCCCCACCAAAACGACTGTAAAACTCAGTTTTGTCATTCAACAATTCTCCACTGTAGCCCACACTTAGCATGGTATCATAGATCATGCATGTCATGTGCTGATCTGTGATGTAGGCCTGTCTATTTCTGACAGTTCAGTAAACAAACAAGCATGACAAGCAATAGCAGAGCCATGATCATAGGCTATATGGGCTTATGATTTTTCAAGTGAGCCTAAGCTATAGCGTTTTTCAAAGTCGAGCAGTCTAACTTAGAGTACGTTATTACTGTTAGATGATATGTCTTACTTGAACTGAGATAGGAACCTATTTAGATAATGTAGATAGAAGCCTGATGATGTCTTCGACGAACTCGACGCCAATGTGTGGTCAGATGCAGCTACAACTGCGTTGGCAGGTTATGTAAAGACCGCGCCGCCGCCAGACACCACCTGATATGATGTATCAGTGTATACATGTGGCATGTGTGGTGTGTGGCTGACCGCCCTGAGCTGTCAAAACTCTCAGGAGTGTGTGTGAGATGACGATGAGTTGTTGTCTGAAGTGGCATTTTAAGTGGATGTTATAGTAGGCCTAGTGCTATATTATAAATTAGATAAAAAAACTATTGATCAGAGATATCATTTACTATCGCTCCACAGAGACAGCACTACATGCAGCATGCCCTCAGCATCGTCTGACGTGTCTGTGACGGGCTGTGACCTGCGACCTCGTCAGCTATCTCTGGCATCACCATATATGGTAGGCATATCAGTTACTGTGCGGTTTGACCAGTTTGTTGACTGTGTAGTAGACTACTGGCAACTACTGTAGGCCTACACGAGTTGTAGGCCTATGCCATTAATGTACACTTACTAGTTCAGACCCTACCTTAAAAAAGACACTGTGTGCATTGGAAATAAAAAAACACCTTAGTGCAATAATACATAGCCTAGTCTTTTGAAATGTGTTGGTTCTCAGTAGTACTAGTAGGCTTGATCACTTGGGTTGATTTATGGTGTCTGCGTCTCATGTTATTCAATCAGAGAAAGGATGTATAATTATATAGGGTATTGTGAGCGAATATAATTGATATTGTTAAATAGGCCTTTGGCTAGATGCCGATTGACGGATTTCAACACACCTCACATTTTATAATAGCAGCAGAGATCTCCCTCCTGTTTAATGACATGTGGATGGTGTGGATGGTGTGCTTACAACTGAACTGCTGTGTCTTGCTCGCTCGGCTTTCGTACGCCACTTTCATGTGACTGAAATTAGCATAGGGCTTGTTTACACAAATTCAAATGGCGACAGTTTGAATATCATTCGGCGATACAATCATTAAAACATATTGATGCAGTATGACCACATATATGCGGCAATTTGTATCATAATTAAACTGAAAGTCATGTTTTGGAAACTCTATACTAGAATATACTTCAATGTCAGAACCTTTAAAAGTTTGTTGCAGTATTAGTGTGTAAAAAATCGCGTTATGGAGAGACGTTGAATAAAAATACTCACCCAAAGACTTGCACAAACCTCTATATTATTTCTAAACAAAAACACATTTGTTATACTTATTTTTCACGATTGACTGCATGAAGGTCTCGCGCAACTGTTTTGCACCAGACAAGTGATATTTTGGTCAGAAAAAGTATAGAAATTACCTGAAAACAATAAGCGTTACTGAGAGTCGCTGCAACGTGGGACAGACATAAATTGCATAAAAAGTGGTGAAATAATAAAATTATTTTTATAAACTTGTATATAATCTTATAGATCAGAAACAAACATAATATATAATACAGGAAGTCTATAATAAGTCGCCTGTTTATGTGGGACTTAGAATGTGGGTCAAGGCTTTTTGGCTAAAATTGGCTAAATTTACATAATATTTCTTTCAAAGAACACATTTATGTTAGAATTTTTTGAGTTGTAATATTGCAATATTGTAAAATAAAGATCATTCATTGCATTTATGTAATCAAATGAATAAAAAATATTCAATAATAAATATCACAAGGTGTGGACAGTGCTAGTGCTTAAAATTATAGAATCCCTCAGCTATATGGCCCCAGAATTGATCCCTGCGCTTCTCCACAAGGAACCACTCCTGGGTCAGAAAAAAACATCAATTCCAGTTTTTTTTCTGCCTTTCAAGTAAAAGTCAAAACCATTTAATGGGCGGAAAATAAAGACCGAGAGCCTTCAATCATGACAATTGTGTTAGCCAGGTGGCGTGGCAGGGCAACCAAGTTCAATAGAGAGAGGAGTGGTATAGCCAATCACGTGTCTACCATTTAAAATTGTTCAACAATGCCCACGGAATGCTGTGTACCACGGTGTAAAGGGAGAGATCGAGTGTCATGTATTCTCTTTGTTTGCACCTGAACACGTAGGCCTACACAAATGGTTATAAGTAGTATGGTTAGTAGAAATAATATTCAACGTTCCAATATCCTAAGAGTGCTGGGGCAGAAATGATGTAAGTCAGAAGTACCTGAACATCAAGTCGTTTATTTTATTCTCTCGATCATTCGTACATGTAGTTCGATCAGTCGCTTCGATGACAATATCATTGAAACTCTACCAGATCCCCATTATTTCTGAGACAGCCAAACTAAAAATAAACAAAGTTCGATAAATGAGAATTTAGCCCGCTAAAACCTCTCGAACCACTGCCCGACCAGCGCCGTCGTCCACGAAAAACAACAGGAACATGCACGATCAGTTCAGCCTGAGGAATTGACACCAGACCTTTGCCCTAATTACCGGTCAACGATCACAACAATTGACCAGTAGGCCCTAAAGCCCCAATTAATGCCAATTTTGCCTCACCCATTCAGCCCTTGCAGACCCCTTTAAAACAACTTGCCGCAGACTCTCACGGGAATTATTATTAAGCAGCTGGGTCAGAGTCTACCCTTATAATAATCACTTCAGTTTTAACAACATAAATTATTAATCGAAACATGTCGTAACAGGATGTCGTAACAGGACCGAAATTGTATATTTGGATACAAATTATTATATATACATACAGATTTAAATTATGCAATATTTTAGAAAGCATGCTAGTTTTATAATTAGCAGACATCCGGTAGCATGCTTTAGAAAAAAGTAATCCCACATGTAGATTTAGGTGTGATGTTGTGTACGACAGTGTGATTTTTTACAATAGGGTTTCTATGTCAGGGACATGACTATAACTTTACTTCATAAGGGTCAACAAATTATGGAGGTGGATGGGGTTTGTAATTGCACTCCTTTATGCTTGTGGCAAATTCACATCAGATATTTCAAAAGAGAAAAGTGTGAGCACAAAGGACGTCGCCTATTCACAAAAAGTATGTTTATAGATTTTTTGTCGATTTAGAATTTATTTTTACTCACCATCATTTAATTTTAATGGAGATAAATAAACAGTCATACAGGGGTACTAATATAAAATTTGCGTGGACCTGTGCATGACCCAGACAGCGTTACTTTTTGTACACAATGGTTATCGGAATGAGAGCCCATACGATCTGATTGCTAGCTGATATATACATACCGCTGGTCCCTGATTTTTTAGGCGTGATCTGCACCTATGAAATGGATACAACTGAAATTAGTAACCCGGTATCATGTTGTGGGTAGTATAATTTATGACTAAGTTAATCCCAATTATTTACGATTGTTTCATACTCATAAAGTATATTTTTCACTTCCAAGTTTATTTTAGTTCATCATCAAATAAAAATAAGCATACTGTAATATACTTTTATTTCGCGTGGAATGAATTTTCGCGCATTTCGCGCTAGGACCGTGAGCACGACATCATATTCCTGCCAATTTATAGTTCACCACATAAGTATTTCGTGAACTTTGCGAATGAATTTCAAAGGGTGTGACTGCTGCTGTGCAATCGACCTTGATTATGTAATCTAATTGTGCGATTGTCACGATAACTTGTGAAAGTCCTAGGATTTATATCTATATAATATCATTATGACAAAACACATAAATTTATACTGATATTTTTTTTTATTCTTATTTTTTTTAAACCTGCTTGTACAAAGCCCTTGATAATACAGTATGTTTTCAGTGTGATTCTTTCTATGGCTGCTATTAACCAGCAAGCATGAATGGGTTTAATGATAGATATTTTGATGTCAATGTTAATCTTTTCTATGTCAAGGCGAGGGGTGGTGACCCAGCAAACACGAGACGTTGATCCAGTGCTGGTGTGATACTGGTCCAGCATCGAAGACAGTGGGCCAGCAATTCACCAACACTGGATCAACGCGTTGTGTTCACCAGGGACAGACTCAATGTTGTTAGGAGAGCTGTCGTGGACGCGTTTCTTGTTCATGTGTTTTTCTAAGGATTTGAGCTGAATGACAGTATACACCCAAATACTACACAACTATCTGCACAGATATAGCATTAGAATTAATTTCGTCAAATAGACTGGTATTCACTCCTATATGCCTATTTAATAGTATATTTGAGTCGTGTAGTTACCAAGAACGTTGGTACCCTGATGACATCGCAAGGCTCTGACACAGTGACCTCCATTTTTAAATGTAATAGTTCTAATACGACCAAAAGTTTACACCTGCTGAAAATGGCCTAGTTTTCGTAGGCACTTGAAATATTCTTGTCAATTTCATTGTATCTGAGTTTTTCGGTAGGCGGCGCGAGTGTCGTTTTTACATACCGGGTAGAACGTTGGGTGGATGGGGTAACATTTTGGCTTGGCGAGATACAAACTGACGAGTCTCGTTGGCGCCAATCCAGACCCACGCCACCGTTTTCGCTCATATTCAGACACTTCACACAGGCAGTCAAGGCGAGTGGACGTGCCGCTCCACTGAGCACCGAATAGGCTAAAATGTCCGGTCTCCCACTCCGTCGTGAGCTGTGCATAGCAACTTCATATTTGTCTACAATTAATGAAGGAATGAATTCACATAGTTATCCTATTTACTTCATCTTCGACCTCCGACCCGGCGGGTATGGACTCAGAGCAAGTTTGAGGTTGGACTCCGGCCTTCCGCACCAACACCGGTGACTACCCATCCAACCCAACATTGCTGAATCTTACGCTCGATTCGAACACGCAGCCAGCATTAACACTGCATTTTACCAATCACCAACCCAAGTGATTTTGAAATGTATTAAGTAAATAAGTTAATCCAGTTGGACGAGACACGACAAGTTATCAGCATGACCTTATATTTTATTAGTGACATTTGCTAAGAGGATAGGGATTAATTGAACTTGGAGAGAATGGTCATTGCTGCACCCGCGCTGTTTGCTAACTACCCACGCTGTATTTTTCACCATGACGACTTCAATTGTTCGTGTTGTATTGTTGAATTGTTCGAATATGAAAATTGTATGATTTGGCATAGCTCGGGAGGTCTCGTCGATTAATCTTAAATTAGCGGATCTTTACCTGTCACCGTATCCACATTCATAGGTTTTCGATATGCGTTGTCACTTAGCCCGGGGGTAATGAGGCGTCGGTGACAGGATAGGGCTGCGATCATGACCGATTTCAATCTGGGCCGGTTTCGGCTTGGCGAGATAGAAACTGAGTTTCGTTCGCGCTAATCCAGCCAGTTTCACACCCCGTGGCGAGCTGTACATAGCAAGTTGATATTATCTACAATAAATGAAGGAATGAATTTCACATAGTTATCCTATTTACTTCATCTTCGACCGCCAAGCCGGCGGGTCTGGATTCAGAGCAAGTTTGAGGGTTAACTCCGGCCGCCCACACCAACACTGGTGACTGCCCATCCGACCCAGCAGTAGCTAGTGCTCTCGTAACACCAATTTGGCCAAGAGTGAATACAATAACACAGGTGTCAAATGAAAATCAGAGGTTTCCAATTACATTTGATATATCTTGGTAAAATTCTTGGTAAAAGGGGTATCAAATAGATGTCGCGTGAAATGCCATGTTGTCAGATGTGTAGCTTGAGTATATGCCTACAGGTGTACGGCTCAGATCAGGCCACCTGCCGCGATCAGGCCATCATTCGCAACGGCGCTGCTAGCCTACAAGCGCGTGTACACACCGTGACCTTGCGCTAGACCTAGTAGCGGGTAGACTGTTGTTTAATGTAGATCGCCATCTTAGTTTAGTTGCTGTAGTCTACTAGCAGGTGACTGTTAGCTATGGCTACGGGATCATTTAACATCGAAATGGCCAGCAGCTAAGAGTCAGATTTATCTGAAAATGCTCTGGAGAGAATGGAAGTGGAGGCAAGACCGATGTCCACGGAAAGAAGCACCAAGTGGGGATTCGGTTATTTTTTTAAATGGTAGGACAAACGAGGAATGAGATTAGATATGGAATTTGTCGCAGAAAATACACTTGCTGATCATCTGCGGAAGTTCTATGCATACGTCAAGACTGCAAACGACGCCCAGCTCAATGACCGGCATTCATGCAGAGTGGACAGACACCGCAAATTGACGGCTCCACCTTACAATCGCAGTATGAACCTTTTGAAGAGGACAACATTTATTAGGGCCAAACAAATGTTTATAGCCAGTTGCAAGTTGAACGTGAAGGGTGGGAACCCCAAACCAGAACACAAAGAAGCAATATCCAACTCGGAGGTATGCAGGTGACATTTTTATTCACCTTGATTTGGGAATTACAATGGTAATAATAGTAATAGCGTGTGTTTTGTCGGCAATTATGTTTATTTGAGTATCTTCTTGTGAGGGTTCATCACTCCCAGGGTGATTTGAAACACGCTATTGTGTAAATCTTTTTCATGTCCTTTTTAATATCTTAACCCTTAAAGCGCTGAATTTTTTTTTAAATTAACCCAAGAAATCAGTTTTTTTTCAATTTTAAATCATCATAAATGTCTTAGTTAGCTTTTTCCACTTCATTTGAACACCTATGTTATGGGTCTACGGCTATTATGAATATCTTACTCTATCAGTACGGGAATCCGACGTCTATAGACGTCAGCTTCTGACGTCTAAAGTCGGTCCCTGGACTTAAATGGTTAAATGCGTTTTACGCACATATTTGAAAAAAATCTTTTCAAGTTAACTCGCTTTGTCAATGACTGACATTTTCTTAAGCTTACTTTTGATTGCATAATGGACTATATACATTCATTTATTTCGTTTTCTTAAATGAAAATATAAACAAAATTGGAATACTATAGTATCACTATATTTGCACCGTGGCTGGTCTAATATTCAATAGTCAGTAGTTGAAGACCAAACGGAGGGCGGGGCACTACCGGCACGTGCAGCGCCCTCCCAGCTCGGGCCAGTATCAATACAATGTCTCGTCCATCTTGAGAGCAGACTCAGGAAATATACGAGACACCAACGCCATGTCGACCCCAACGTCCATCCACTCGGGATCACCTGTTTTTTGTGTAGGCCTATGTTTATCTATTGATCTATTTGAAACAATAGAATTTCCAGATCACCTTTCTGTCCTGACTATTAGGCCCTATACTGTCAAACATCAAACCTCCACTAAAAGTCTGACTAGACCATTTCTAGCTGTAATAAGATGTAAATAGACATTACATTGGCTGAATACACTCTATCACAGCAAACGATATCATTGTCTTGAAATGGCTCATTGTTGGGCCATTGTCTGCAACGTTTACACCAACATTAAACTAATATCGAAACAATGTCGTTCAGTTTAGCTGGGTACTCAGGCGAAAATGTTATATCACGCTCTAGTTATGCATGACCTGACCTGGCACTAGTAAATATAGCATAGGGCGCCTATATTTGCTCTTTGTCAATACAGCTATGGTATACCAGTAAATAACTCAGACGTGCTGATAGTATAAGTGATACTACTTTAAAGCACAATACTTCAATAAGTTACCTCTCAAACACTAGGCTACATTATATACAACACGTTTCTGCCCAAGTGTAGATCTCAACACCTATAACCAATACGGACCGTATTTTTACGTCACGCGTTGCTAATTTGCCTGTCGACAGACATTCAGTTTTGGTGCAATATTTAGCCCTCCACATAACGCTGCTGAAAGATATAGATAGTAAGTATAGACGAAAGTAGAACTTTTGACCAATCAGTTGATTATCTAAATGCATATAAATATATGTGGAAAATAACAACGAATTGACGGGTGTTGGTTAGCTGATTTTTTTCTCGTCGTTGCCAGGTTTGCAATGTAGGCCTAAACGAAAGCAACAGTTTACTTGAAAGAGTGAATGAGACCCTTCCGGCGGTCTTGATTCGCTAGAGGTATACATCGACACGTGTGCCAAATTGCTAATCTGCAATAATTATTGCTGTATATCCGATATTACATAATTAGGCCTATTATGCACATCAATACATCATTCAGTATCAGTATTCGATTTGCACCTATCTGTGTTAGCGTTGGTGATGTGATGCTCAGAGGTGAACAGAATAAGCGAGCTATTGGTTTGTTATATCAAATACTAGTAAATAAATATCTACCGGTAATAATCAACCCTACCTGCCTGCCTGCCTGCCTGCCTGCCTGCCTCGTTCACCCCTGATCTGTGATTATTCGCTGTCTAATGTCTCAATGCTGCCAGGAAGCAGATTCAAAATATTGTATCTAAAAATATTCATACTATTATTATATATATTTGTTATATAAAGCCTACTGAATGAATAAATAAATAAATAAAAGAATATGGATTCATCTTTTATTCTTCTTTGTAGGTATACAAGGACGATTTTACTGAAGAAATATATGTATTCATAATATGCAATGGTTAAAATTAGGAAGAAGAAGTTGGCTATATGTGGTTTTATTCTAGCTCTGGTATCACTTATTGCATGGATCCGTGTGCAGATCTCATATGCTTATTGTAGTGTGGAAGAGGCAGAACAACTGTTACGGCAGATGGTGAGTCATTTTAGATGAATACCGGGTGACTAGCCTGAAAATAATGAACACATCAACCCGAATGTGTATTGCTAAAGTATACTCGGGTTGAATGGAAAATACATCTCTTGAAAACTTGGAAGACTTATACGTATCATTTTTACAACATAATGCATATACTATGGTCCATTTTTTACAATCACTCTTATATAAATGTATTGATATTTTTGCCAAAAGGTAATACGTTAGGGGCCTGCTGTATTTTGGCTTTGCATGACAGTCAGCTATAAGCATCATGATACGATGCTCTCACATCGAAGAATATGTATGAAATTATAATTTTGCGTAAAATGTAGGCCTATACTACATGATGCAAACGCAAAGAGCAGTAATTGCTTCCCACGGGACACACGACGTTGTAGCTCGTTTTCATTGCGCGCCAGTATAACACTAATTTATGTTTTTTTTACTTCCAGTGTGATGAATACGATAAATCGACGGTTTATGGGAATTTATGTGCAGATATCTGTCTCTACAAAAACGTGACATTTGTAGAATGCATGAATCATTTTGGAGCACCAAAAGTGGTCATGAAAATGAAATACCATGGCAAAGACGCAATTTTAAAATTCGATCCCACGAATGTTCAAAGGTTTGATGATAATAAATTAAACTCACCCTCAACAGTTTTTTCATATAAAACGAGCGTTGTTGCCCTGTTCAAAGAGCTTTTATCAAACAAGCTATCTGGAGATCTGGAAGAAGTATTTCATCAAATAGAACCACCCGGCTTTGGCAACATTTTTTCTAAACACAAACTGAAGAGCGACGAGAAAGATGTACCCACAGTTCAACAAGAAGCAGCAATGAGAAGTTTATGGAAGCTACTGTTTCAAGACGAGTATTTACTATACCGTCATTTAAATGGTCTTAACATATTACCTAATCTCTACGGAAGTTGTGGTGGAATTTATCTCGTAGAGAGTGCTGAACCGGGAAGAATTAGCGGCAGCCCTCTGGACTATTTAATGGTTACAAAACACGACTGGAATCAGCGTGCGGGCATTGCTTTAAAACTTTTAAAATATCTTGAAGATATTGAACAGCTTCCAGAGCCGCTGCACTTCTGTGACGTTACTGTCAGTAATTTCGGCTTAGCTGCTGACGGTACTATACGAGCAATTGACGTTGATACTACTTTTTTAGACAGTAAGCTCAATGAGCGATTCGTCGCTGACAACTTCGGCCAGGAATCAAACTGTACTAAACACACAGATTGTGGTTTCGGTGACTGCCTCGGGTGGTGTAATTACGAAACGGGATATTGCCACAGCAGGAGAAGCAACAATAATCTACAGGTTAGTTTAGTTCTTCAACCGCCAGTCCGGTTATTCGGGTTTTTCATTTTTTTATTAGTACATTAAATACCACCTTTAGAACATGTTAAAGATAATACGTGACATCAATCAACAAGATTTCAAAATCGTAGACATCTATTTTGTCGAATCTGAATAATTTTCACCCACTTGAAGTTGTGGATCACGTCAGTCAGATACAGCTCTAATTAGTGAGTGATAATTCCAATTAAAAAAATTGGCTGTTAAATGGTTAATGTAGGACGTGCTGAGTTATCCTCGAGATGCAGTGTACATCCTCTAAAATTTTCGAACTTTTGACCTTGAAAATTGCGGTTTTGACCTTGAAAATTGTGCTTTTGACCTTGAAAACGACCTTGAATTATTAAAATAACGTCAAAAATGGATTTTCGGGTCAAAATCACATCAAAACGAGGTATTACACTTGGACCTAATTGTACTTGTTGAAAAACATATTTTGTTTGCACGGTCGACCTTAAAATTGGCCTTTTGACCTTGGAGAGGACCTTGAATTATTAAAAATACTACGAGAAAAATCACAACAAAAAGAGGTATTACACTTGTACTTAATTGCATTTGCTGGAAATCATATTTTTTTAATTTTCACCCTGAAAATTGGATTTTCTTACTTTGAAAATTGGGCTTTTGACCCTGAAAATGACCTTAAATTATTAAAATAACATCAAAAATGGATTTTTGAGTAAAAATCACAACAAAATGAGGTGTTACACTTGTTCTTTTCTTTTTTTTCTTGAAAAATCATATTTTTAAACAGGTAAATAATGACCTTTACTTTGAAGGTCATCCAAGGTCACCAGAGGTCACTGCCAAGATGGTTCCCTAGCTGATAGTGACCTCCTGGATTCGGATATATACCAAGCCAAATATCATGCTTTATTCATAAATTGCACAATTCATCTTATATCATAGGCTTAACAGCCCTACTATAAGCGATGACGACTTGGATAAAAAATATCATACAAGATAACAGCACAGAACATTGCCCAATTATAATGTATTTAAATTACTACCACACGGGAATGTAAACCATTTTTTAGTTTCGATGCTTTATAGTGATTGAAAAACCCACTTTACTTCCATGAGATGTGAATTGCTACAGCAATAACTGATTTAATAAAATACCGGGTATACTATGAATTTGAATCTCCGAACCTCTTTATTTCTATGGCTTGTACCATTTTGTGCATTTATGCAACGAGATGCATTTATAAATAAGACGGAGTGTTAATTGCACACATGGTGCATCAGTTTTATCACCATGAAAAAACCTGTTAATATTGTATTTTGCTTGGCCACGATGAAATAATTGAAGGTATGTATTTTTCCCGACAACAGGAAATATGCGAAGATGTATTTTCAAGCCGGGATCAAAACAACAATGTTGGTCTGCTGCATTCTCCGCCATCATCTTTGTCGAGCAAGATCACCAATATTCTTGCTGAATGCTCAAAGCCACCTCCGTCATCCGAGCTACCCGGGTGTGTGAAGGAAGATGATGGCAGAGTGACATGTCTGAAATCAGATAGCCCTCTTGTACGATACGCAACAGGTCCAGAAATAAAGAGCAAGCTGGAAAAAATACTACATGAAAGTATTCTGACTAGTGAATGATAACTGAAATTAGCTGCCACTTAATTACGTCCTTAATCAGTGGATAAATGTATACATACAGCTGTTGTGTTTGTTAATTCGTATAAATGATTACAAATGTTTGTAGATTGCATTTATAAATATTATAAGTAATATTCTTGAAATACAATAATCTGTCCAAGCGATACATTAATGATATAGGCTACCTTGTTCTCTTTTTTTAAATGTCACTTTTTATACTTCCTTAACTTATAATACGACGTGGTATAAAAGTATGTCTATTAAAGATAACGTTACTGCCTAAAATCGTAGCCAGGATTCTTTGTGATAATAATATGCCTAGAAGATATCAAGCGACCGTTTTGTTGTTCATTATTGCATCTGAACTTGTTATTCTCAAGCTAAAAATTAGGAAAAACGACATAAACCTGATAAACAATATGTGAAATTACTACATGATCTGCCATCTCAGTTAATACTCGACACTGATCGGATTAGCCCATAACGGCTTGTGTGACCGAAGGACAGACAGGTGTTTTATTGACTGGAGACAGTGTATAAAAAATCTGACTCATTTCACAAAATAAATAAGTTATATAATTAAAAAATATAAACATATACACACAATAGCTTAGTTTTGTAAAATAAAAAATGTGATGTGATCACATGTATATTCACATGGGTGCGCTGGCATTTAGCTGAGCACCAGAGCAGAAGAGCGGTGGGCTGTGACCTTTTATAATTAAAATTAGGGAAGTATAATCACTGTCACGCTGAACCACTATTGTGTATAACTTAATCTCTTCAATAAAATAAAATAAACAGTTATGCAGCTCTAACCACAAGAGTAGTTAATTGCACGATACACTCTTTAACCACTTCCTCGATATCCGTATTTTTGCGAACCTCGTGTAGATCAGCGGACAGGAGGATGTGCAGGCATTCTAGTTTCTGACCAATTCAAAACAGATATTCATCCTCTGCCATCATTTAAAACGTTTGAAGCGATTTCTACACGTACCGGAAACAATTCGCTCAGTGGTGTCGCTGCCTGCCTTGGCTGCCAATTTTTTTTTTTAATTTTAAAATTTACCAGAGAACATAGTTCCACTACATTTCATTTTGTATATATTGGGAGATTTTAATCCTTTTATCCCTAGCTTGTTTTGGGCCATATTTTCATTTCAAACATGCCTTATTTCGTCATAAATCACATATTGCTCCAAGTGAATGGCCAGGAAGTGTACACATATTGTTATAGGTTAGGAGATAGACTTTCATTTGCTGTCACATTTCAGTCCGTAGATGGTTGCTATAGCAATGGAACTGCCCCCAGTTCCAGAATATGTCGAAAATATGTGTTTTTGACAGTTTTGTTGGGTGTATTACCACGAAAATTGGTAGTCAACGATAATTTTAGCTGAAACATGTCAATTTGACCTTAATTTGCCAAAATGACCAATCGCATGTCACCCACGTGTACTACTGATGGTCAAAGGTCACACGTTAGTAAAGGAGTATGTGCCATATTGCATTGGATTATGGGCGCACAATGGAGCAAAATGATGATGTTTTGGCGCAGTCACATAATTATGACGTAAGCTATAAAATAAAACACTGCATGTCTGGAGGCACACACTGGGGCTAATATCTCTGGTATCCATACGGAGAAGTTAAGACCATTCATAACGGTTGCTATGGCAACCAATTGCACCCTAAATGCCTACAATTCACTAAAACACACATAAAAATCAAAAAAACTTTCGCAATCTTAAAAAAAAAACAATTTAAAACTAGGCCTATTCGAAGTAAATCCTACATGCAACAGTATTAGTGTTAGACTAATAATGAAGCACGCCAGATAGGCTATACTAGGGTTAAGAGAAGGGTCAAAAGGTCATGAGAGACCACGGTACTCGATGCCCGGTCACAATGGATATAGTGCATAAATTGCAATTGCGTAACATTTAAATTGACCTGACTGGCTTGAAATTTGATGAAGGAATATCCCATAAGTGGTGAAATAGTTGGGGAGAACACCACTGGAATTATTCCAGAGGGACAATGAAACTTCATATAGGTTGTCATGGCAACTTTCAAAAGCCAATGAGAACTATATCAAACTGTTCCAAGGAAATCTTACAAGCAGTATTAATATTAGTGTGGCACTAATAATGAAGTTCCCGAGAGACTACTGGGGTTCAGGTAAGGGTCAAAAGGTCATGTATAACCATGATACTCAATGTACGGTCCTAATAGAAATGCTAATAATACATCAATTAATGCCGGAAATGCACTTAGTAAAATTAAAATTGACTTCACTCGCTTGAAATTAAATGAACAAATGTCCTATAAGTAGAGATATGGTTGGGGGGAACATCACTGGGAATTATTCTAGATGGGCAATGAAGCTCCTTCACGGTTGCCATGGCAATTCTATTTCACCCCAAATACAGAAAATTCACGCAAACATACAAACATTTCAAAATAAAACGTTCACAATCTCACGAATGAAATTTCAAACTGTTTCAAGTGCATCCTACATGCAGTAGTACTAGTGTGACACAATAATAAAGCACCCCGGAGACTACCGGGGTACATAGAAGGATCAAAAGGCCATGTATAGACATGGTAGTCGATGCCCAGTCCCAAAAGAAATGGAACTTTTAATCACACCGTCGATCTTTTTATTCACACTAAAGTGTCAAAATAGCTATTTGGTAACCATAATACTACCGTCATTTACATAACTTCGGCAAGAGAGTTGGCAATAACGACACAGATTTTCACACAGCCAAGAGCTAGATAGCTCTATATAACCTCCTTGCTTTATCAGAATATATAAGTATCATGAGTGTAGCAGACAAGGTCTAGCTATCAATATTTGATTCCCTTGGTCCCCTGACTTCTTGGGGAGGTCTTGTTATTATATAGACCTGGCGTCTACACGGGTTTCAACCATCACAGATATCTAAAGTGAACATAATTGTAGCAAAAGCAGCAAAAACAAGCAATTTCTCCCCGCTTTTTTATAGATAATTTGACCTTGCAGTGGCCTTCAAATGACCTTGCCATGACCTTCGGCTAACTATGAAGCCCAACCCCAACCCATTTCACCATGTGTACTTTAGACGGGCTTCATCAGATTTTAATTATTGGTCGAAAACATAATATCAGTGTGTTATATTTGATCTATTTCTGCCATATCAGACAATGGGGCCACAAGGGTGATTTGCTGGGTATAACCCCTCTAACCCTTTTATTATTATCCTGTGAGCTGTTGAGGTGTTTTGGTATAAATCCGTGTTGGGGTCTAGGTATGTTTCAAGCCATCATAGAGATGGTAATTGTAGAAAAAACAAAAAAACAAGCGATTTTAACCTGTTTTGTGTTGATTTGACCTTGCCGTGACCTTGAGATGACCTTGTCACGACCTTGGGGTTATATCCCTGTGGAATCCAGCCGCAACCTATTTTACCATGTATACTATTGGGTTGGGTTTTATCAGATGTAATTAATGTATATTGGTCATTGGTCAAAATATAACATCGTGTTATTTGATCCATTCTGCCTTATGAGACAGTGTTGACACAAGGGTGATTTGAACGGGGGGGGGGGGGATGAAGAACTCTCCAACCTTAAATGTTATCTCGAAACCTCTCTAGGGTGTTTTGGTATAGGTCCGTGTTAGGATCTAGATATGTTTCAAGCCATCATAGACATCTAAAGGGGGCATAATTGTAGAAAAAAAGCTATTTTCACCTGTTTCGTGTTAATTTGACCTTGCCGTGACCTTGAGATGACCTTTCCATGACCTTGTCGCTACAACCCAGTAAAATCCTACCCCAACCTATTTCACCATGTATACTTGGGTTGGGTATTATCAGATGTAATTAATGTATAATGGTCATTGGTCAAAATTTAACATTAGTGTGTTATTTGGTTCACTCTGCCATAAGAGACAGTGTTGACGCAAGGGTGATTTGAAGGGCGCGGAGTAAAAAAAACTCTAACCATAAATGTTATTCCTGAAACCTCTCTAGGGTGTTTCAGTATAGGTTCGTGCTGGGATCTAGATATGTTTCAAGCCATCATAGACATCTAAAGTGAACATAATTGTAGAAAAAAAACAAAAAAAGGCTATTTTCACCTTTTTTGTGTTGATTTGACCTTGCCGTGACCTAAAGATGACCTTGCCATGACCTTGGGGCTACAACCCTGTGAGATCCAGCCCCAACCTATCTCACGATGTATACTTGGATTGGGTATTATCAGATGTAATTAATGTACATTGGGCATTTTGCAAAATTTAACATCAGTGTGTTATTTGGTTCACTCTGAGATACGAGACAGTGTTAACGCAAGGGTGATTTGAAGGGGGCGGGGTAAAAAACCCTCCAACCCTAAATGTTATCCCTGCAACCTCTTGGGGTTATAGGTTCGTGTTGGAATCTAGGTGTGTTTCAAGCCATCACATACATTTCAATGAACATAATGTTAGCGAAAACAACAAAAATCTGCTATTTTCAACCGTTTTGAGCTGATTTGACCTTGCTGTGACCTCGAGATGACCTTAACTTGACCTTTAGATAATTCCCCTATGAAACCCAACACCAACCCTTGTCACCATGTGTAAGCTACTTAGGCTGGGTTCCAACCGATTTATTGGAAAATACTGGTCCAATAATCTATTTTTGTTTAATTTAAAAAAAAAAACCTTTCCACTGACAGTGTGTATATTACACATTGTCATACCACTCTAAGGGTCAAGGGTACCATATTTTGATTCGATGACTCCTTTCACCATCCGGGGTGAAAGGGTTAACTTACAACTTACATTCTAGACAACTCAAATAAAAAAAACACACAATAAATTCAATGAAATTCAATGTTTCGATCTGAAACAGCATAGTAATTTTCCATCTCACGTTCCTGATGATTGGCTAGATCTATTAATCACCAAACGCATCTCTTATTCTATCAAATCAGTTTTTTTCTGCAGTAGGTAGGCACTATTTCGGACCATCTTGCGGTCATGTCGGAAATTGACGATTGTAAAACGAAATGGAAAACGGAAAAATATTGTTCCAGAAAATATACAAAATTGATTACGAATCGTTTCAATCATATATTAGCAATTCGGATCTAATAAAGAAATATATCTTTCAGCACTCTCTCAACAGTGTGATTATGTCCTTAGCTCTATTTTAGACGAATAGGCTCCTGTAAATACAAATACTCTGCCTAGAAAACCATGCACCTACTCCATCATGGATGACTCTGGAAATGATAAAGGCTAAAACCGTTCCCCAAAGTCTTGAAGGAGCATGACGCAGATCACGATCGCACACATCTAGACCGTTCTCCTTACAAACTTCAGTGCCACTTGTGTAATAGAATGATGACAAAAGCTAAATCGAAATATCTAGCTGATTTTATCTAGAAAAAAATCGGACAATCTTCGTCGCCTTTGGAACTCTATAAATAACATTCTCCACAGAATTCCACCGCCGGATCTGCCAGAATTCACATCAGTTAAATCACTTTGTGACTATTTCTTTAAATATTTTGTGGATAAAATTTGAAAGTACCCATTTCAAATTTCCCTATAAAGTACAGAATATTCTATCAGTGCAAAAAAAACAGATATTAGATCCAAAATAAACGTTTTTGAGCGTGCGACAGAAGATTAAATTAAAAAGTAATTTTGAGATCATCGTCAAAATCATGTGATCTGGACTCATTCCCACAAACGTGCTGAAAAATTGTCTAGACATATGAATAACGCTCATCACTGACTTATTGATCAACATTTAAATGGAAAATAATACATTTCCTCAAAATTTCAAAGAAGCTCATATAAGACCACTACTAAAAAACATTTCTTTCTAAAACGAACTGCAAAATTACAGGCCTGTATCCAACTTGAATTTCATTCCAAAATATTTGAACAGCTAGTAGCCAATCGGCTGCAAGCGCATATTATACAAAAATAACTATCTATCTAATACATTACAATCAGCCTAGAGGAAACATCATTCTACAGAATCGGCGCTACTTAAAGTACATAACGACATCAATATTAGTATGGACAAGGGTGAAGTTACAGAACTGGGGCCCATCCCACAAAGCATCTTAAAGTTAAGATCATCCCAACTTTCTCTTATTTGCATTAGAAAAGTTAAGATCATCTTAACTTTTTCAATGCAAGTAGGAAAAAGTCAAGATGATCTTAATTTTAAGATTCTTTGTGGGATGAGCCCCTGACCTTGCTTGACTTGTCGGCTGCTTTCGACACCATTGACCATGCTACATTACCAGATAGACTCTCTCTCAGATTAGTATGGAATATCTGGGCCGGCTCAAATTCAATAGGCACCAGTCCGTAAAAATTAAAGACACTCTGACAGATAAAGTCACACTCTCATATGGAGTTCCCCAGGGCTCTGTGCTGGGACCCGTGCTGTTTACCTTATACACTACACACTCAGCGCTATTATTTCCAGTTTGGCATAAACCACCATCTTTATGCCGATGATACTCAAATGCTCATGTCTTTAGCAGTTTCAAAAGATACGGAATCTCTTGAGAAGCTGCAACATTGTTTAATGGGTGTATCTGCCTGGATCACAGGATCTAATCTAAGCTGAAGCTCAATCCTAGCAAGACAGCTATTATGCATTGTTTTTGGGTTACTTAAATATCACAAAATTACTCAAATTCCAAATGACCACTTGACGGCCATTTTGTAATTGTTTGCTCGCAAAAGTGAATCGAGTGATTGGCTGACATAGCTGAGCATATATGCCAAACTAAAAGAAGATCTGCTGAAAAAAATCCTGGAACGGGGTAACGAGCAGTGGCCGTAGTGTTAGTGGCCGTAATTGAAGGCTTGATGAATATGGAGATCAAAATGTCACACAAAAATCCGCACTGGTCTGTGATGGCTAGGAAGCAGAAGTCAATAGATTAGTAGCTTTTTTTAAAACTAATAACTGTGGAGGCGGCGGCGACACAGGCGGCGGCAGAAGTAAGCAGCCCGCCTCGGCGAGGGCTGCTTAAATATTGCAATAAGGGCTATACAATTTTTTTTCTTGGGTTTATGGTATTTTTTTATTTTAATTATTGCTCTTATTTTATCCCCCGTCCGACGAAGTTGGGGCAGAGGTTTTGGCGTCGCCTCGGATGTCCGGCAGTCTGTCCGTTCGTCAGGGCGTCTGTCCGCATTTCGTTTCCGGAGTAGATCTCGGAAACCCATAGGGGGATTTCTTTCATATTGTACACCGACATCCATTAGGGGGTGTAGATGTTCCTTTAGGGGTTTAGACCCCTACTGTAAAACAAAATATGCTGTTTCAGGAAGGGATATGGCCTGAAAAATTTCAACTCTATCAGATTCAAAATGGCCTCCTATCTGCCATAATTTACTTTAATATGCCTGATATATGGGGCAAACCGTGCCAGATAGCTATACCATTACCATTAAACATAGTGTGTGGTTTCAGGAAGGGATATGGCCTAAAAAATGTCAACTATATTAAATTTAAAAAGGACGGCTTTCGGTCATAATTAACTTTAATATGCCTCATATCTGGCAAACCGTGCTAGTTAGTTAGACCATTACTAAAACATAGGGGTAGTGGGTATGAGGGGGTTAGGGCAATTTTAACAAAAAATTAGATAACTTTTAATCTCTGACAAGCGCAAAGATGGGGGAGGAATGGCTGGGTCGGGGGGAGGGGGGTCGTCAACTTTTATGAAAAATATAAAAAATTTGCATTAGAAATATTTTTTTGCAAATTGTTGGAGTTGTAAATCACTTTAAGTAACTTACAACATCAGTCATTAAAAAAAACTCTTCCTCTATCACTCGAGCTCTTTCCCATTTTCTGTCGATTACATTGAAAACAGAGCATCTTCATCTGATTCTGACCTTCGTATGGCAATGTCAGTCACAATGCAGCTATAGAACCAGATTAGGTGGTCTCCTGTAAAATTGATGTTCTCATGATTTCTTGAACGAAAATAAACGATGAAAACATTGATGCTTGTTCACTGACGACCAAACAAAACTGAAAACATCATCGAACTACAACAACTCAAATAAAACCGAGAACTGACATTGTACTACAGCGGCTACTTGTAGTCACAGGTATTTTCAGGATACCAATGGATAATCCAATGCCATAATAAATTGTGTAATGCATCCGTGGATGAAAGTCATGGGTGTCATATTCGTCATAGCCTGATTTTTACGACAATTTCAGGTTTTGAAAAACTTTATGGCCGCTCTGAAAATACGATTAAATAATGATCAAATTCCATTTGTTGTTGTTCTAATGAGTTCCTTGAATAGAAAAAGAATGTAGGATTCGAAATTCGAGCCCTGGCGGTCTGAGGCCGAGCACGCTACCTCTCGGTCACGGAGGCTCCCCACAATGCTGAGTTTCACACGTGGATGGGGAAGAAACATTTTGTTTCTTTCAAACCGCCGAGACCGGGAACCGAACCCCGAACTCTAGCGTGAAAGGCAGCGGTGCTAACCACTACCCTAGGGCCCCCGCCCAATATGTTCTCAAAGTACTAAAGTTAAGAATATGATTTTATTGATAGTGACACAATGCATTATGTATTGATTGAATTGATTCATCGGGTGAAAACATAGGTGTAGACACAAATTAAATCAACAACTAAGTTTTATTGTTCAGATTTCTATGACAGTTTTAAGGTTTCACTAATATAAATGGCAGCCATCTTTTATGTGATGTTAGTAGGGGCTCAGTGTTAACTGTGTATAAACCTTTGATTCCACAATGTTTACCATTATTATTATATATCCCCCTATTTGCCAGACTATGACCTTCATTAGTTTGAGATAACGTAAGTAGCAACAGCAACTGCTGCAACGAAACATCGCTAGCTATTCATTTGGCCCGTGGGCTACGTATTGACTTTGTTGACTCTGTCCTCCAAGCAGAGCATAGGCACCCCCTTTCCACAACCACCCCTCCTCCTCTACACTATATACAGTGTAGAGGAGTAGGGGTAGTTGCAGAAAGGGGTGTCGATGAGCAGAGCTGATATTCACAGTATATCACATAACCCTGATCACAATCACAGAGACAAGAAGCAAGCAAACCCCTCGTCACTCGCCAGGATGTCTGCTGATTTTCTACCAGCTTTGCATATCAGGGGAAGTCATTATGATATCGGCCACAGGATGGTGTGTATAATATTAATATCGCTAATAAAAATAACTTTGGCAATTCGCCTATAAATAAATTTAACTCAGGCCTATGCAAATTTGTTGCGACATTAAGAATATGTAGGCTATGAAACGTGAAACTGAGCTTTTTTATAAGAATTCACTGTAACTGCAGGCCCTAAGTTGAATATTGGGTCAGCATTATAATGTACACATTTGATATTCTTGCATATCACCACTTGGCTACATGTACCTAAACAATATATGTGTAGTTATTTGGTAAGCCTATTTTAATATTCCCACTACCAGTACAAAAAATCTCTCTCGAATAGATCAATTTTAGTGGCTTTACGATTTACATTGTGGTAATAGGCCTACAGCGCCAAGAGGAAGTCTGGAGTGGGGATTATTATGATACAGTAGAACCTGCCATGATCAGCCATCCTTGTGACATAGGAGGTTTATTTGTATGCCCTATTAATATTTTATTATTTTGCTCTACTCTTCAAAATACTTTATAACGCTTGTTTTGGTGGCTATTTATTAAATTGAGGCTCAACATGGGAGATTTGAGCCTAGCAGGGACATTCGATTCTAATGTGGAGCCGAGTGATCAAACGACCCTCGTAGGGCTCAAACCATATGAAGAGGGCCTCAAATTAACGCATTGTCTGACCAAATGACCCCATGACCATTGTTAGTACAATATAGCAATATTAATTACAATGAAGACAGCTGATAACCGCCACATATATAGGCCTATACCCATGTGTGAATATATGAATGATAGTGTCATTGATAATAAAGGTTATTTATATTGCATAGTAGACCATAGATTGACTATATAATGGTTAATCTATGATAGGTATAGGCAGCATATGATAGGCAGCATGTTACACACTCCAGGCCTTCCATAAGTCGTGGTATTGATTTTAATGACCTCGCCTTGATTGGCTTAAGTGTCACTGTTTAGGAGATAACCTATTTATTAGACACTAAGATATTGTAGGTACATTATCATTATTCAATTAAAATAAGCAAAATTATTTTTCTTTTAAGAATGAGACAATTAGAATTCAAATTATAGTACCTACAGGTAATTTGATTGGCAGATTACATCTTATAAATATATACATCTAGTAGAGTAATTGTAATCAATGATAAGCAAAATATATTTGAATACATAAACAATTAATATGATTAATCAAACACGAAAGCTCCTTAAAATGTATCAATAATCAATCTGTATACTATCATATAAATCATCTTCTTTATTCATGTACTTCTTTAATAAGATTACATGAAACAACATGTTGCCTAATACGTACATTATAGTTTTGTCTTGCTGGGGCTCGTAACATGGATGTTTAGGATTTGAATCGCCTGCTTTTTGTCATCGTGGCAGTGAATAAATATAGCGCTTCAAAGTCTTCAAAGCATGGATGTCTACTGTCTATAGTGCTGCTTGTGTTACTGTACATATGCCCATACTATGATATTGTGCATAATAAATAGCCCATGAATTCATTAGATTAGAGTATAATAAGACTATTAAGTCTAAACTTCGGTTTTCTTCTGTCACGATATTGCAACTATTTGCAGAATGAATGAATGGATGAGTGAATGGATGTGTGAATGAATGTGTGAATGAATGTGTGAATGAATGGGGCCTCATTTGTGTACATAGAGGCTGAACTGGGCTAAGAGAACCCCCTGGTAGTCTGAGGTCGAGCACGTTACCTCTCGGTCACGGAGGATCACCTAGCTACGATTTCCGGAAGACGAAGTAAAGCTACAACATTGCGTCAGTTATGCCCCAATTCGTAAACTCAGAAATTTTTGCCATATGTGTGTCCGTACACATGTGTGTCCGTGCACCGTACACATATACCTATAAATAAATAGCAGATGAACAGCATGGCACATGCATGTACGATAATAATTAGCACTCGATTTAACACATGTGGAAATTTATGCACATACCCTAAGGTAACTAGGCCTACTATGACTGCTGTACTGTGCCTTGTTGCAATCCTGTGACTTATGATGACACAATGAAAAGGTGAACGGTACAACTCGAGTGCAAAATAATATAGCATCTGCATCACGGAATCATATACATTACGGCGGACTCCACCCCTGTGGACTTTGACCATATGCTGCGCATGCGGATCATTGCATTGTGCGCCCACATTATTTACTTAGCGAATCATGACGACACACCTACATTAACATGGCCTCGTAACGCTACTATTAGTCCCTGGGCCAGATATGAAAACCCTCCCATTGGAGATAGACACTATATATATAGTATTTTATTACCGTTAACATGTCAACTTCGACATATTGGTCATTTTTATTTTTTGTACGTTTTTTTATGCGTCGCGAATCGGTTATATGTTCGGTTGTCATTATTATCCCACGAATTTGAACAGCTTGGGTCACTGCATGTGTGCACCAAGGAAATAAATCGGCCGCAGCGGGACTCGAACCCAGTACCTCCGGGCTCTGAGTCAACCACGCTACCAATGAGGTATCCTGACGCCAGTGATGTGCGAAGAGCGCGCAGCGCGGGAACCTGCGCGAAATTAACGTCGATACACTGGTCTCAAACTTAACTCGACTTATCATGATGCCAGTGATGTTTTGATTTTGTGACTATTCGCACTCAAAATATTGGGGCATGAAAATATGCTGGGTCATCAAACATATGCACTCCCCTGAATTTTAATTTCATAAAAGGCATGTTGTAGGCCCTATATATATTTTTCAACTGCAGGTATTTATACCAAGGATTAAACACTGTTATGGTACAAGAAGATGTTATGTGAAACGAAAATAAAAGAAATAAAAAAATTGGGCTTGATTAATTTAATTATGTAATAAGCCTCTACATCCCAAATTACACATCTTGTGTTCTACGTGTGCACGAAAACCCGATAATAAAACCCTCTCCACCCCCTCCCCCGGGCGAGATATTTTTAAACACCTTATTAAATGTCAATTCAATATCTGCTTGTTTGCACACAAAATATTGTGGCAGGGGAACATACTGGGCCATAAATAAATTATGCACCCCTTGAATTTTAGGCGGTGAATATAATTTACCAAAAAGCATGTTGTGTATATTTTTTCAACTCCAAGTAATTATTCCAAGGATTAAACACTAGTTTTCTCACTAAAAGATGCTATGTGAAACTAAAATAATAATAATAATATATGGGGTTCATTAATATATGTAATAAGCTAACCCTTTAAATCCCAATTTACACGTTTTCCGTGCTACGTGTATATGAAAAATCATGCATACCGGTTAAAATATTACATTTTACATGTAATGTGGAAATTTAAGATCTCTGTATACATATTTAGATGAAAGATTGACCACAAAAATATTGTACATTGATTGGTATTTGACATATTGCTTGAAACGTGATTTTCTATAATGCCTGATTTGCATTTTTTTCATGCTAATATGTCTTCCTAATCTTATTAAAGGGACTGGCCCAGGCTAAAATCATCAAAAAATCGGTGATTTTATTTCGGGTTCTTAATATGACCATATGATGTAAACATGTACATAGACTAGAACTGCAAATTTTTATAATTTTTGTGCTGCGCATTCATCAGTTAGACTAGATATAGAGACGAAATTCCCGCATTTCCTATTTTTGACATGGTTGTCAATAATTACAAATCAGGAATTTCGTCTCTATATCTAGCCTAACTGGTGAATGCGCAACACAAAAATTACAAAAATTTGCAGTTTTAGTCTATGTACATGTTTACATCATATGGTCATATTAAGAACCCGAAATAAAATCACCGATTTTTTTATGATTTTAGCGTGGGCCAGTCCCTTTAACATATATTTTATTGCAATCACTGTCCATGAAAACCATAGGGTAGACACTTTTTTCAAGATTCTAGCTCAATTAGATATTGCTTGAAACTACATTTTCGGCAATGGCTGCCTAATTTGCATATTTCATGCTATTTTTTATTCTGACCCTGATTAGATATATTTTATTGCAATCGTTGACCATGATAACTATAGAGTAGATAATATTTTTAGGATTTTACCTGATTAGTTTCTGAAAATAAATTTGCCTCATTTGCATATTTTAGCATATTAAACCTTGAATGCAAACAACCAGTTTGAATGCAAACAACCGGATTTTTATACAGGAGGTCCATCATTATTCAGAGTCCACGATCTATATACTTTGGGAAAGGCACCCTCAATGTATGTGAACAATAATATCCTCTTGTTGATGGATTGGTTCACATAGAGGTGATGCTGTACAGTACTTTACGAAATCGAACCCAGCAAAATTATCCCATTCACAGATGTATAATCTCATGTATGTGCTTGAAGGAGGCCATGCTAAAAGTTTTCACCCAAACGATTGTATTTAGGCTTAGTACAATTTATCATGGGGTGTGCTATATGTGTTGATTTTGATGTTTGTAATATATGAGGAATGATTACATGTTATGTAATTAGCATCATTGAGACATGAGGCGAATGACGGTCAACGTAGGTTATTAGGCATGGTGGGGATGTCGAAGGAACGTGAAAATAGTGTTATTGTATTCTCTGATAATAAAATCATATAGTTTGGTAAACGAATCAAATCTCTATCTCAATTATTGATGAAGATGATAACTTTAGTGATATCACGGCGGCCATTCAAAACATCCTTCATGGGTAAGAGCTCCACAACCATCCAGATATCATTATAGGAGGTGCTAGCCATGAATAATCAAAAGAACAAACTTTATCAGTCAAGCCATGTTACATAAACTTAAAGTGGCCAGCCGGACTATAAATATCTTCTCAATATTATATTTTCCCTCTATCTCCATCTTAGTGTAGTCGGCCCCGATGGCTCATTCGTATCGACTGGGGCTTGTATGTAACCGGGAGGTACCAGGTTCGAATCCCGGTCGGATTGTTCATCGTGTCTGTGCATATACGGTGCTGCAAACTGTTCAAAGGCCTGGAGTGTACAGTGCTGCCTATGGCTCTGTGCACCATATAGAACCTTTGAAGTCATTCAAAATAAGAGTAGGACATAGTCCCGGCTTCGGGCTTCCTTCTGTCGTGATATTGACATGATTGTGCAGAAAGCGCCTTAACCCTTTCACCGCCAAATTATTCACTTTGAATTTTCACCCACTTGAAGTTGTGTCTCGCTGACGCGATCCACAACTTCAAGTGAGTGAAAATTATTCAAATTTAACAAAATGGAGGTCAACTCTTTTCAAATCTTGCTGGTTGGTGTCACATTTTTATCTTTAACATATTTAAAATGTGGGTAGTTAATGTGATAACAAAAAAAGGAAAAACCGAATATATGCGGCACCGGCGGTTAAAGGGTTAAAGCAATATTCCTATTCACACATCTTAGTGTTGCGGCCAGAAACCCAACATTTTTGGTTCGTTTACAGAGATATACTTTAGGCTGAATTTTATTTATTGTAAAGATAAGACCATGGTAACAGACCCTTAATCAGTTCTATTTTTCCTAGAAGTTTCTTTCATCGATATGTCCATCAATAATACAACTGTTACAAGGCAGAATTACAATGTTCATGCGTTCCAGCGTCGCAACTTCTGACAATTTAAATACTAGCTTATTTTTCATGACTTGACTGTAATGCCGATTTCGACACGACACGTTATATAAATTATAATATTCTAGTATATAATTAAGTAAAAGCATGTCTGCTTAGCTGTACTGTTTTGTTTGTGTTTTTGGTCTAGGGCTCCACCTTCAGACACGCCATACAGGACGTACTAGCCGCTTTAGATCGAGGATATCTTCATCGCTTCTACAGCAGCAAGTACGGTAAAGACGCAGTGGACACTTTTCTGGAGACAGCCAGTCGTGTTTATCCACAGTATGTTGAAGAAATGAAGGGCATAGCCAGCGGAGCCAACATAGAGTTTATGGAGGTAAACTGTTTTGCTATTTTTGTGTGATCTGACAACAAAGAGAAAATACTTGCTTACTTGCTTAGTCGTTAACGCGCTAAATTAAATCATCTTAAACTTTCACCCACTTGAAGTTTTGTCTCGCTAGCGCGATCCACAACTTCAAGTGGGTGAAAATTACTCATATTTGTTTTATTTGAGACCAAACATTTGCAAATCTTGATATGTAAGCGCTCATTTCTTTCCCAATAGCACCGATTTTGATGGGCTAATAAAATGGACTAAAACGACTGTAGTCGTGATTAGCGGTATAAGGGATAAAATAAGCAGATACTGCCATTTTGGCTTTGCAGAGTAGCTAGAGCCTGATCGTTTCAATTATTTTATGAAGCACGAGGGAAGTGGATAATCACTAATTCATGATTATGTCTCATGCATTTATTGTTTTCTCCAAATTCGAATTGACTATGCAAACTTTAAAATGTTTTATTAAATTATGTTAATATAACCACCGATCGACCGACATACCATATACACACGAAAAAGTAAAGACGTAATTATAACTGACAGTTGGTATTTTAGAAATCCCCGTTTTTGTATTGGAATTTTTACTCTACTATTATAATAAGCTTTATCATTATAAATCAAAGCAAACACTTAAATTTTAATTTACTATTTACTATTATTTTGACAGGTATTTTTATCACATATCGCGCCTGAAGTAGCTACATTAACAAGCAACCTGCCGTTTGACACGCCATTGAAGATATCTTCTTCCGGATGCTCAGATCTATTTCTCAACACAAATGATGTGGTAAAGTCTTCCCATCAGACACAAGACGGTGAATCAATGTTGGTTTAACGTTGGTCCAACGTCGTAGACGATGGACCAACGCTAAACCAACATTGATTCAACGTCTTGTGTCTGTTGGGTTTGCACAGGCGTTTGCCCTGTTCATATTGATGCAGACCTGTTTATTTGCTATGTTATACTGAATGACACAGGTAATTATTCACAGATGCAATCCATATCTATTTATCTAGATTTTTTCGTATTAACCCTTTAACCGCCAAATTATTCAATTTGAATTTTCACCCACTTGAAGTTGTGTCTCGCTGACGCGATCCACAACTTCAAGTGAGTGAAAATTAGTCAGATTTAACAAAAGAGCGGTCAACCCTTTTCAAATCTTGCTGGTTGATGTCACTTTTTATCTTTAACATATTTAAAATGTGGTATTAATGTGCTGATAAAAAATGAGAACTCGAATATATGCGGCACCGGCGGTTAAAGGGTTAATGTCAGTGTCAGTGTCATGTTGTAACAGGCGGCCAGTGTACATTCTGAGGACGTGTCACCACATTTGAGAGACACTAGCTATATGTTACACGCAGAGGTCTTGTCACCGGAGGGTGACATAACACAAAAATTCATACACTATGTGTATCCAGGTGAGCAAATGTTCAGATACTTCATTCACTTGTTTACCCGATTGAAAATAGCCACATGTATCTGCAGCTGTACAAAATGGAAGATACTACTTTAATCTAAGTGTAAACACTCATAAAGCATCTGCGTATTTTTATATTTTATTAATCATTTTTCATATATCTCAGTGAAGTATTATGTATAATTATTATGATTTATGTATCTTCAGGGTGCCTGCCTGGAAATGCATTTGGTCTACAGCCAAACGGTTTATGTCAATCATTAAACATCATTTTCCAGAAGAAAGTAAATATGGAAGGCATACGTGAGTGCTGAAGAATAGTCATCTATCCCTAAGTTAATTCGTAATCCACCATTTATCCATCCATCCATCCATCCATCCATCCATCCATCCATCCATCCATCCATCCATCCATCCATCCATCCATCCATCCATCCATTACATAATCTTGAATTTCTTAATTATTCTACATAAATATACATTACGATTTTGAAATTTCAATGCGCAAATTCTGTCAGGATTTACTTATTATGGGTAATGAATTTGAAACAGTTTTTCAGCTCGTTGGTTTGTGAACAGAGCAATGTGTGTAGCCTCCAGCATTGATGAAGCCACTGAGATAGCCAAGCATTTACCAGGTAAAGTATAACATAATAATGAAGAATAATTTCCCAAGGGCAGACATAGAGGGTTTCCATGGTATGCTTTAACCCTCACAGCGCTAAGTTAAATAATTTCAATTTTCACCCACTTCAAGTGGATGAAAATTACCTATATTTGTTTAAGTTGAGACCAAACACTTGCAAATCTTGATGTTTAACCCTTACAGCGCGGGGATAGACTTTAGACGTCAGAGTCTGACGTCTGTAGAGTCAGATTCTGACGTCTAAAGTCGATCTCCGCACTGTGAGAATAAACATTATTTGTAATGGCCGTAGACCCATAACATAGGTATTCAAATGAATCGAAAAGAGCTTACTAAGACATTTATGATGATTTTAAATTGAGAAAAAAAACCTTTGGCTTCCAAGGTTTTCATAAAAAAGTCAGCACTTTAAGGGTTAAAGCAATTTTTAAACCAAATAAAACATCATTGAAATGAATAATATGAACTCTGAATGTATCACCTTGATACAGTAGAATATAATTATTCTGCCACTTGAATTTGCAGCTCGTTACCACGAGCCGTAAAGTCAATTTGGTGAAAGTGACTGAAATTTATGTTGAGCGTATGCTGTTCTATTTATATATTTTGTATAAACATGTTGAGATATATTTAATAATTCACAGAGCTATGTTAATATGAGACGTATAAAGCAATATTTGAGTCACTTTCAAAAGATTGATATAATATCGACAAAGTAGTACATATTCAGGGTTTTCCTCAGTTTTTCCTCAGTTTTAAATTTTAACTGACATGACAGCCTAATTTGGAAAATATTTTTCGCTTTCTTTGCAAATTTGGTTCTGAGTGTCTGTCTGTGTGTGTGTGGGGGGGGGGGGGGTCGTACACCCCACGGCGGAAGCCCTGATAGTACATCTTAAACATAGAAAATACTACTACTGATATTTTAATGTTCAGGTCCGGCATCAGGTTTTAATGTGAACTATGCTCAGAGGAGAGACGGGCATCTACATATGTGTAATCTTGAGGTGGCAGGAGAAGAAGGAAAAACAGTTCTGAATCGTCGTGATATCATTGGATTTGACTACCATTTCAATGAGTGAGGCTTTCATAATCACTATTATATTATGTTCACATTAATAAAAAATAGATGTATTGTCAAAAAATATTAATAAATCAAAATAAACACTATGCTGTAATGAAATGAACAAATATGAAATTTACTATCCACCCTGACCTGAGATTTTTTAAATATGATAGCAACAATTTCAATGATTGTCATGAAAGTGATTTCAAGAGTCGTCCATCGTCTCAGTGTAATGAATATGGCCCAGACCTCATGGCGATTAGAAATAGAATATTAATTATTTATTCTATATTGTATTTGTCATACAAATGTCATAATGCAACATAAAAACATATCGGATGTATTTCACGAGCTTAATTTGAACAGCGAGCATTTTAAAGCTTGCTTGATTACAGATGCAACTCTCAATCAAGCTACTTTATTAACATTGCCCCGTGAATTGCAATGCGCGAATGACGGCAACCAATCTCAGACTTGCTGGTTTTATTTATGACTAGATATTCACCAGGTGACGCTAATCAAGTATCATCATTTGAATGCATGGGGCATGAAGAAAATACTCCTTTACAAATGGCAGACTGCAACAGGTCGCCAGCGACCTCTACACAGACTAATATAACCACCACAATTATAAAATTATCAGTAGGCCCCCTCTGGGCCCTAGCTGTAACTACTTTATTAAACTTCAACTACTTTTCTTAATATGTCTTAATGCTGAAGTTAGATTATTGAGGTATTAGTTTATTTTACATCTATAAATGTTCTAAAGTTGCTGGAATCACTAAAGGTTTTAGTTAAAATATTCCAAGTTCGGACATAGTTGCCAGGATGCAATAAATGAGCCACACTTGGAAAACAGCGCCGTTAATGGAGCGCAAGCTAGGTCGGTTTTTGAGATAATACTGTCTGTCAAATTCTGGCCTAGGGTAGTGGTTAGCACCGCTGCCTTTCACGTCAGAGTTCGGGACTCGGTTCCCGGTCTCGGCGGTTTGAAAGAAACAAAAATGTTTCTTCCCCATCCACGTGTAAAACTCAGTATTGTGGGGAGCCTCCGTGACCGAGAGGTAGCGTGTCGGCCTCAGACCGCCAGGGCTCGAATTTCGAATCCTGTGTCTGGAGGACAGTGTCATCATATTCATTTCACCATCCTCAGGAGGTTCTCCTGGCCCAGTTTAGCCTACATGTGCACCAAGGTGGCCTAAAGCCCGATTCATTTCATTTTGTTTCCAGGTATGTATTTTTACCAACATCCCAATTTTCAGAGCCTAGCTCTGGCTGGAGACGGTCCAAGCTGGCTGAGCTGACATTGCACGGATCACCCAGGACATCCGATGATCTACTACAAATAATACGAAATCCTGACAAATTCTACAGAAACGCCACACCACCTGATTTCTGGGCCACAGATGTTGTTGGTCAGTTGAAATTAAGATGCAAAAAAATAGTTTTTTATTAGCACTTCTATTTTTCATTAAATGGAATGAAGATGGGGCAGGGGGCGGGGGCGTAAATTCCACGTGTTCATTTGAAAGCGATCCTTATCCTCATTATATAACACTATGAAATTGAAAGATTACATAATATTTATTTCCAGCAATTGGCATATCATGAATGCCACTCGCGCCTTGCTGTCAAAAAAAACATAGTGATCTATTTATCCCGTTGCTGGGTGAACATTATCGATCTGTGAGTCTACAGCGAATGATGAATTATTTAAGTCGTCCTGGTAGTAATCGAGTAAAAAACGACGTCATAGCTGCTGTTGAGTGTGGAGTTGGAATCATATTTATTTTGGTGTGGAATTAAATACATGGCATAGTGATTAACCCCTAAAGCTCTCAAATATTTTATGCAAATTATGGAGACCAAAGGGTTTTTTCAATTAGAAGTCTATCGTAAATCAGATTCTGACGTCTAATGTCGACGTAAGGGTTAAACAGTAAGTTAACCAACCCTTTAACCACCGGTCCCGGTTATATTCGTTCTTTCATTTTTATTGGCACATTAAATATCGGTACGGCTTTTGAACGTGTTGAAGAGAAAACGTGACATAAATCAACAAGATTTTCTCCATTTGTCAAATGTGAATAATTATCGCTCACTTGAAGTTGTGGATCACGTCAGCGAGACACAACTTCAGGTTGGTAAAAATTCCAATTAAATAAGTTGACGGTTAAAAGTGAAATGAAAAACTAAATATGAAACACGTGTTTGATGTTCATATCTTATTATTGCTTTATTAAAAAAAATATTGAACATTTTGAATTATTACGTAATACTCATAGTGATTTTTCTTTTACAGCTCTTTTTGATCACGGTTTACAATCATTACAAGTATTCAAGAACAATCCCAGCAACGAATATCGTCCGTTAGTGACTCTACCATTCTTAAAGTGAAAGTGGACTTACTAATCCACAAAATAGATTTTCCAAAAGGTGCCTATATATATTATCTTCATACTTATTTTTTACCATCAACTGAATAAAATGATACACTTACATTAACAGTAGCTCTTATTAGAAGTTACATCTATTATAATCAGCTGCCTAAATACTATTCTGTCCCCAATTGCTGTCCCTTTTCGCGAGGTTCCTAATTAACACTATTATTCTTGTAATGTTTACACAATGGAAAATAAAATATACATTGATTTGTCTGCATTAGGGATAAAATAAACAAAAATTAACTGAGAACGGTGGCTATTTTGAAAATGGCCACAAGCATCTAGTTGGAAATTCTTTGATGACATTCATTTTTTGTACATTGTCCCCGTATAAAACGGACACAGACTGATGTTGAGTTGTACCATTTTTGATTCCAGGGATCCAAAAAGTTGGTGTGTATTCCAGGCCATAATAAACATATCTGACCCATATACATGATATACTACATAATAATACTAGTAGGCCGACCTACTCGGTGACCGGCTATAGAGCTCATAACAATCTCGTATACTATAAACATGATAAAGCAATTCGCCATTTGGGAATACAAAAAAACGTAAACCTCCCACATAATATATGGACATTTGATTCATCATCAGGTACATGTATCATTAGAAAGCTATTTTGTAATTCGATGCAAATATTAATGGAAATGTTCGTCTATTACAAAAGGGTCCCCTGTAGCCTACTTAGTTCTGGGAGACATATCGCAAGGTGAAGCAGCAGTCTTCGCTCAAACTAATTACTGTTACCGGGTTACAGGCGATCTCTAATTTACATTACAATGATATATTATGAAACTATGGGTTTTAAAACAATAAAAGGTGCTCAATACCATAGCTGAACTAGTATAAACTACGTTTCACCAGGGAAAAATAACTGCCTCCATTCATATTGATCATGGAGGTGGCATGAGACACACTTCATGCTATGTATCTATATAATAAAATATGGTTTCATTTTGTGTTGTCAAAACACATAAAATATCATCAGGCTCTACCACCGGATGTTACTGGAGGCTTAACATAATTATGCTTTCTAGACGACTCGGTTACATCTATACAATGAAGCAGGCAACACAGACCGTGTCTGATTTTCACATTGAGAGAATATAGTAGAAGATATGTACTGCATTAAAACAACACAGGCTCAACATTACCGTCTCGTATTGGCTGGGTTCCCACTTCAGCTGTTCAGCACGCCCCAGACAGATAAAATCGCGAGGCCACACCAATGTAACAAGACTACATAAGTCCAGGAGCTCCCGCTCCGAATTAGAATTTGATTTAAGCAATTTTGTATAGGGTTATTAATGTAGTCCTAGTCTAGGTCAAAAATCAAGACGCAAGACAACTAGGTCTAAGAAGCCCAGTCTAAGAGTAAGATAAGAACTAGACAGTCTGTCAGAGATTGCAAACCTCCATTGAAATTAATGATCCTAATCAGTATCCCAGTAATGGTCTACCTATCTGGCATGGTTTACCCGATATCAGGCCAATCGAGTTAACTAATAGCTGATTTACGGTCATTTTGAATTCGATATAAATTAGTTAAAAACTTAGGGTGCATCCTCTCCCGAAACCTCAAATTTTGTTTTATAGTAATGGACTAACATCTAACACAGTTTGCAAAATATTGGGCATGTAAAAGTAAATAATGGCCGATAGAGGGCCATTTTGAATTTGATCAAGTCAAAATTTTCCAAGATGCATCCTCAGCTGAAATCTCACATTTCATTCTATAGTAATGGTCTAGCCATCTAGCACGGTTTACCAAATATCGCCCATGTGAAAGTGAATAATGGCCGATAGGAGGCCATTTTGAATTTGATCAAGTCAAAATTTTTCAAGATGCATCCTCTCCTGAAATCTCACATTTTGTTTTATAGTAATGGTCTAGCCATCTAGTACGGTTACTAAAAACCGGCTATGTGAAAGTAAATAATGGCCGATAGGCGGCCATTTTGAATTTGATCGAGTCAATTTTTTTCAAGATGCATCCTCTCTTGTAATCTTACATTTTGTTTTATAGTAATGGTCCAGCTATCTAACACGGTTTACCAAATATCCGCAATGTGAAAGTAAATAGTGGCCGATAGGCGGCCATTTTGAATTCGATTGAGTCGAAAGTTTTTTAAAGGCATCCTCTCTCTAAACGTCACATTTTGTTTTATAGTAATGGTCTAGCTATCTAGACCGGTTTACCTGATATCAGGCCTATCGAGGTAAATAATGCTGATTGTCGGCCATTTTGAATTCGTAAGTTAAAAATTTTCAGGGTGCATCCTCCCCCGAAAACTCACACTTTGTTTTATAGTAATCAGGTAATGGTCTAGCCATCTAGCACGGTTTACCAAATATCAGCCATGTGAAAATGAATAGTGGCCGAAAAGGCGGCCATTTTAAATTTGATCAAGTCAATTTTTTTCAAGATGCATCCTCATCTGAAATCTCACATTTCGTTTTACAGTAATGGTCTAGCCATCTAGCACGGTTGACCAAATAACGGCCATGTGAAAGTGAATAATGGCCGATAAGCGGCCATTTTGAATTTTATCGAGTCTAATTTTTTCAAGATGCATCCTCTCCTGAAATCACACATTTTGTTTTATAGTAATGGTCTAGCCATCTAGCACGGTTTACCAAATAACGGCCATGTGAAAGTGAATAATGGCCGATAAGCGGCCATTTTGAATTTTATCGAGTCGAATTTTTTCAAGATGCATCCTCTCCTGAAATCACACATTTTGTTTTATAGTAATGGTCTAGCCATCTAGCACGGTTTACCAAATAACGGCCATGTGAAAGTGAATAATGGCCGATAAGCGGCCATTTTGAATTTTATCTAGTCGAATTTTTTCAAGATGCATCCTCTCCTGAAATCACACATTTTGTTTTATAGTAATGGTCTAGCCATCTAGCACGGTTTACCAAATAACGGCCATGTGAAAGTGAATAATGGCCGATTGGCGGCCATTTTGAACTTTGACAAAATGAATTTTTTCAAAATACATCCTCTCCTGAAGCCTTACAATTTGTTTTATAGTAATGGTGTAGATATCTTGAGCGGTTTTCATGATATTCCACAATATCAGGCCTGTCGAGGTGAATAATGGCTGATAGGCGGCCATTTTGAATTTTATCAACTTCAAATTTTTCAGGATGCATCCTCTCCTGAAACCTTACAATTTATTTGATATTAATGGTGTAGCTATCTTGAGCGGTTTTCATGATATTCCGCAATATCAGGCCTGTCGAGGTGAATAATGGCCGATAGGCGGCCATTTTTAATTTTATCGACTTGAAATTTTTCAAGATGCATCCTCTCCTGAAACCTCACAATTTGTTTTATAGTAATGGTGTAGCTATCTTGAGCGGTTTTCATGATATTCCGCAAAATCTTTCAGTCGGATTTACCGATGTTATAAATTAGGTCAAAGTGCTGGGTCAACTTCAAGGTCAAGGTCCAAAAACCTGAAAAGGCACAACTAGGGACCTTAGAGAACATGTATGTGCAATATGACTGTCATCGGCCCAGTACTTTTCGAGATCTGCTCCGGAAACGAAGTGCGCGTCAAAACGTCTAAATAGGTCATAGTTCTGAACCAGAAGTAGGTCAAAGTTCAAATACCCCAAAAGGCACAACTA
The DNA here is from genome assembly GCA_964017125.1 of Flabesymbios commensalis. NCBI lineage: Eukaryota > Metazoa > Annelida > Polychaeta > Terebellida > Flabelligeridae > Flabesymbios > Flabesymbios commensalis. Next base: position 38,416,831 of record OZ024909.1, read on the forward strand.
GACCCCCTAGGGGTGTTGTGTGTAAAATTTGAAGACAATCGGACAAGTACTTTCAGAGATATGCTCCGGAAACGAATTGTTTACGGACGGCCCAACGGCCCAACGGCCCAACGGCCCAACGGCCCAACGCCGTCACATCATCATTTTCTCCTCTGCAACCTTGCGAATTGAATTCAGATTAAAAATATTTTAACCCGTCCATTAGCCACCTGGAAGTAACCCACATACCAAAAATTGTTATCCTAGCTTATTTTCTCACAAAGTTATAGGCAAAAGAAGAGGCCAAAAAAAAACGGAGGTAGAATCCATAGCTCCCTTCGCTCACCTACGGTGACGGCGGGAGCTAATATAGGAATCTTGTATCCCCATACTCAGCCGATTTTGACAATCATAATGTATTATTAATATCACCGGTGCAATGGTTCACAATAGCCAAAATTAAGCTTTGATAATAATTTGTTATGTACATAGAATATAAATTTAAAACACAGTAAATTCTACTGTATTATCAGTTGTGATCGATGCCGCCGGCCCGTCCCCTCGAAAGGGATGTGTTGATAAATCGCCCTCCACTGTCTGGGTTATGACTCATTGAGTTTACTCTGCCTGTATCCATGTTTGCACATGTAGTCAGTATTGATTTATGTTCAGTCATCAAGTGGCAAGTAAACAGATATAATCAATATCCGGCAGTGTAAAAAAACCCACAATAACAGAACGGAATCACATTGGCCAAGGAAGAGTCGGTTTTAAAATGTAGAGACGTTCTGTTCATAGCTTATACATCTAGCATGGGGGTACAGGGTTCGAATCCCGGCAGGCGCATCTGCTGGTCATCAAGGTTGGGCATATTGCGGTATCTAATGGGTGACACATAGGATCATTAAAGCTCACAGGGGACGATATACACACTGCTCTAAACATATCAGAGGCCTAATGCATGCAGATTTCTTAGTAGTCTGTGCACTATAGAACAATTTTACAATTGAGTTCGAAAGTATGGCCGGTCACCAGTTTATAAAAAAATAAAAATATCAGTACACGATCACATGTTGATTATAAGGTTCCCAGCAAACATGATATATCGACCCAATCTTTGTCCAGCATCGCAGACGGTGGCCAACATTGTTCCAACATTGGGTCGATGTCTCCTGTTTGCTGGGTTGTTGGGGTTTTCCGGAGGATGGTGTCGCCCTCAATTACTTTCTGAAGAAATAGGTTCATGGGTTTTTTTTCGCCCTTCATCACCACTGATCACTAGCGTGAATAGATTTTGGTTTATTTTAGTCTATTACAGAGTTATTATTTATAGTGGTCCTACAAAACGGGTTATTGCCTGACATCATGAACCATATATTTAAATGGACGAGATTGACAACAAGAATATAGAAAGAGCAGCTGTTTTTTTAATCGACAATTTTAAATCAATCCGTGAATATGTGTACGAGTAACGTTACATATACATCTTCCCGCGACAATGCAGTGACCCTGACATTTTGACTAAAGATCCCCAAACAGATCCCGCTTTCCCTAAATATTCATCAAGTTCTGCCAGGTTCGCCAAATACACGTCAACTGCTCGCCACTGTTTGACCGAAAACCTGAAACTAGCAAAAAGTTGTGGGGAATTTGACAAATAACTGGGTAATTAGGCGAACAGTCTGCCACAAATTTGGGACTATTTGGTGATTCAATTGCGAAATAAAAAAACAGGATCAAAATTAAAACCGTGGGCTGGTTAAAACCGCAGATACGGATTGTTTAAAACTACTGTTTTTGTTCAAACCAGGTTTAAATTAAACAAGATTAAATAAGTCCATAGTCTAAATTTAAATCTGGCTTCTGGATACGGCCAACGTCGCACCTTGCAAAACGAGCAGGATGATACATCACGTTTCGCTTCTCGAAACTAGATATCACACATTTCTTATCTACTATTGCATACGAGTTGATTTTTGGTACCTGGTCCCCCGGCTTTGCTGAATCGAATTGCCAAGTGCTGTCATATTAAGGCCACATCAAAGAGAATGAACAGTTGTAAGGCGTTGTCATAGTCTCATTGATGTAATATGTGAATAAGCTTACTGCAGAATAATTGTTGATTGTTCTTCAGCTCACAAATAATGTTTCACTTTACATTGACTGTTTGCATGATAAACTATATATTATTTTTATGCTCGTGATTCTTCTGATCATACTCGAGCAATAAAAGGAGTACCAGTATCTGATCGTTGTAGAGCATTGTAGAATATTTGAAGATCATCTTCAAGTATCTTGTAATTTCAACTAGTCTTTTCTGCTATTGTTTCTTTCTTCAGATTAGGCCTACTCCCAACAATGTAACCAAAACAACCTTTCACTTCCAATCTGCAGACAACAATGACCCCCTCCTTGGCACTTCGATTCCACTAAAGCCGTATTACCTGCTAAGAACAGGGGTGTCATCGGCCACCACCCGACTCATTGTCGCCAGGTTTTAATTCAGAATTAACCCCTTTCTACCGAAGAAGTTTGTGTTTTTTACGATCTTCTTCGTTTCAGAATGATGATATTCATGCATTCATTCAAGGAACAAGCCTACAACATAGTTATAGTGATTGTTGTCACGAAGTCTAAATTTGTCTGGTGAATTGACAGAACTTTGGTGAATTATATTTGTTGATAAAATATTATCTAACACTTTAAAAAAAAGTGACAAATTGTCATGGGGTCCAAAACCACCCTCGCCGGTACAGCAAAGACTGTATCTAATGTGAACTTTGACTTCAGGAAAATTTGAATTGAAATTCAAAATATTGGCGGCACAGTGATCACATGGACTGTGGCTCAGCATGATGGTAGCTGGCACATATGGAACGCCATTCCTGCCTTTTATGAACTGTTTATTTTCGCTTGAAGGTCTTGGCAGATGGCTGGGACCAGGTGTGTGTTGGCTGGGAGGGTTCGTCTAATGGCTCGGTGCACACACCTCATGGCTGGGAGGGTTAATCTCATGGCTCGGTGCACACACCTAATGGCTGGGAGGGCTCGTCTAAAGGCTCAGTGCACACACCTAATGGCTGGGAGGGTTCATCTAATGGCTCGGTGCACACGCCTCGTGGCTGGGAGGGTTCGTCTGATGGCTCGGTGCACACACCCAATGGCCGGGAGGGCTCGTCTAATGGCTCGGTGCACACGTCTAGTGGCTGGGAGGGTTCGTCTTATGGCTCGGTGCACACACCTCATGGCTGAGAGGGTTCGTCTTATGGCTCGGTGCACACGCCTAATGGCTGGGAGGGTTCGTCTCGTGGCTCGGTGCACACACCTAATGGCTGGGAGGTTCGTCTCGTGGCTCGGTGCACACACCTAATGGCTGGGAGGGTTCGTCTAATGGCTCGGTGCACACGCCTAATGGCTGAGAGGGTTCGTCTTATGGCTCGGTGCACACACCTAATGGCTGGGAGGGCTCGTCTGATGGCTCGGTGCACATACCTCATGGCTGGAAGGGTTCGTCTGATGGCTCGGTGCACACACCCATTGGCCGGGAGGGTTCGTCTAATGGCTCGGTGCACACACCTAATGGCTTGGATGGTCCGTCTGATGGCTCGGTGCACACACCTCATGGCTGGGAGGGTTAGTCTGATGGCTCGGTGCACACGCCTACTGGCTGGGCGGTTTCGTCTCGTGGCTGGGCGCGTAGATGCGATGGCTGGGAGCTCTCACATAAACGCTGGGCTCGGCCTCAGTGGGGGGGGGGGGGGGTGTGTGTTTGCACTCGCTGTGTTCAGTGTATTAGGATTAGGTGTATTTTAGCCAATTTCTTTTCTATATAGGCTATATTCAAGAATTTTTATCTGTTATAAAAGGTGTTTTTTGGCCAAAACTGTAGGCTTATCGGCTTTGTGTACACGACGCAGACGCACACGCACACGCAGACTCAGACGCAGACTCAGACGCAGACTCAAACGCATAAAATCTGGGCTTTGTGTACTTGATACAGAATGTTGATTAATTGCTGGGCCAGCGTCGTAAATGGTGGGACAAGTTTAAAACAACATTGTGGTGGGGATAGCATCGGACCCTGCGAAAGTAGGATGTGGGTCATCATATCATGTATGGCAAGGCAGTTAGGCCTAGGCCTAATATAACAAATGACTCTCGTTGTTTGAATACAATGTAGGCTATCTTTGACGGAGAGGACGGGAGGATTTCTCACATCTGTAATTTTCGAAGCAGACCTTCCTGTTGGTTCTATTTTCATTTTGACCAAATTTTGTTTTAAGTCGGGCCACCGTCTACGGCACCCGACCAACATTAAAGCAACAAACATATGCAAGCATGAGTTTACTTTATTTTGATTCAGTATTATGCCAGCATCGCATCGCAGACGGTGGACCAACATCGAGTCAGCATAGGATGAATGTCTTGAGTCAGCTGGGATTCGTGACAAGACAGCAGCATCGTCTATCTAGAAAGAGATCATGTCTTAGCACGACACATTGAACCAATGTTAACTGAACACTGGGCCACCGTCTACAGCGCTGACCGCTATCTCGGCCCGAGCTACCCCTCAGTCAAACAGACCCGACCCGCTGACAGATCGCTTGCAGATCACCCTCTGTGGACTTGTCATGCAGATATTCTTTCTAACATAGTGTAATGCGTGATACCAGAAATACATAATACAGAGAAATAAACAACTCGCCCATCGTCATTTCTGAGGGTACCGTAACGTCTCCCTTCGTAACTCTGTGACCAACTGGCCGATAATCACATGCAAAGTATCGTTAGAAAGATCATATTCTGAGCCGTGTTACTGTCTTTTCATATTAAAGATACTGTTAAAATTATTTTCGCTAGGTGGCTCCACATAAATTGTAGCTAGCCACTCGTCATGCCGAACGTCCATGAGCCGGGTAGTACAGCAGGACAAGATGCTGTATTAATTATTCATGAGGTCGCAGCGGCGGCAGACGAGTCCTGCTCAGTGATTGGCCAATGGTTTGTTTACTTTTCTCAGTGGTGAAAATAATCCTGTGTGTACGACCTCATAATAGGTGGGGGCTGGGGGTGATGTTAGTGAACAGGAGTACTTTGTTTTACCCTGTATCCCTGTATCCTGTCGTACGTCTATGTCTGTATGTAGATCCTTGCATGCACTACATACAGCTTCAGTATGTCAGTTGAGCTGAACTTGCCCGCTGGTTGCGTTGACCTCTAACAGATTGTGGGTTATTCCACATAATAGGCCTACATAGGTTGACCCAACATTAAATCACCATTAGACCATCGTCTCGTGTTTGCAGGGCAGCTGCTATATCTTACACAGCAAACACAAGGCGTCGACACAATGTTGTTTTGATGTGGGATGAACGTTGTAACTTCAAGGCAACATTAGGTAAACGTTTGCTGGGAACAAGAAACGTTTACCCAATGTTGCAATGGTGGTCCACAATCTACAACGCTGGCCCAGCATCAGCGTAACGTGGGTGAGCGCTTCTTATCTCATGGGCCTATCATAACATTAATCAAAATTTATAAATAATCATGTAGGCCTAAAGGCATGTGTTGAAATTGACAGATCAGTAGACCTTCCTGTGTGAATCCATTGCCAGAAAGAAAGGTCTAACGTTTGAAACAAGTTTAGAATTTGGACATTTAAGGAGTTTATTAATGTTACTTTACATAGTAACATTTGCTGGGAACAAGAAACGTTGTTGTTCTAATGGTGGTCCAGTTACCCAGCATTAACGTAATGTGGGTGAACGTCGCTTCCTATTTCCTGGGCCCATCATAAAATTAGTCATATAGGCCCTAATATAAATTTTCATGTAAAGGCATGTGTTTAAATTAACAGATCACTAACGTTAGAGTCATTCACAGTGAATCCATTGCCCGAACGAAAAGTGTAACGTTTAGAATTGGGACAATAAGGAGTTTATTAATGTTACCTTACATAGTAACGTAATGGTTACATTTTTATGTTTGTTCACAAATTAGCTTATTGAATGAATTATAAATACAGCGTCGTTCAGAAAGTGCACATTCACGCTGCGTTCAATTGTTTTCTGCCAGTGGATCACGTCAGAATTCGATATATAGGATATGACAAATCTAGATAGCCTAAATCCCATAGTATAGACCTAGAATAGTTTTGCATTACAGAGAATAGGCTATACATTGGAATTACGGGGGATATTAATTAACAACGAGACAATCGCCATGCTTCATTGATAAGTTGCCATTTCAAAAGTTACAATTTCCAGCTAATACGAGACGTTAGTATAAACATTATTTTATGAACCAAACAATGCAAGTTTGTAATACAGGGCTTCGTTCGGAATATACGAGAAGTTGACTCTATGCTGGCTTCTTATCACACCACGTTGGTTATCCAACAATTCAACCAGTATGGCTCCTGTTTGTTGCATCCCGGTATTCAATCATTAACCCTTTAAGACAACACGTAAATATTTGATATGTGGCAGAGAATATGTGATCAGTAAGCTTATATCTGGACAATGTCATCATGCCGAGAAAAACACTCTTGAGACTCTTATCAAATGTTGCCTTAACGTTGTGCTAGCAGCGTACCTAGCAAACACGATACATTGACCAAATGCTGGGTGAATGTTAGGCCAAGGTCGGAGACAATGAGCCAACATTCATCCAGTACTGGTTCAATGTATCGTGTTTGCTGGGGTAGACGGTGGACCAACTTTGAGCCAACATTTGTAACCTCATATAGAATACATGTAGAATAATTTTTATATTAGAATTACACATTGTGTTCAGGTGAAAGATGTTTCAAACTAAGGGACACAGTATGGCTGTTGCAGACTACCAAATTCTCCCCGAGACCCGGGTGTAATCTTCCCACCAAGCTATCCCATGGTGGTGTCTGGAATACAGTTGTCAGCGCTCACGGCCAACGTTTTAAAATATCCTGATAACAGAACACGTTCCCTGTACATAATGACCACTACGTCTCTCCCATCCAACACAAGTCAATTAACCAATGTTAGCTAAATGTTGGCTCACAGTCTTTGACGCTAGGCCAACATTAAGCCAACATTGGCTCAACTATTTGTGTTAGGTGACAGGCGTGTTGACAGCGTGATAGTGTGCAGGCTGCTGCTCATCTCACACACACCATGCATGACTAGTGTGTATCGCCGCTCAACACTTTTCGCACACTGACAACTGTTCGCCGGTATTGGTATAACGTAACCGAATTGCATACTGACAGAGGCAGACTTAGTTGTTTCCACACTAGAGTGAGAATATATGCATACGGCATCGTTGGGAAGGCGAGATGGGCTCATCTCAGCACAAGTCACCACATCAAGCCCGAGCCTTTACTTTTGTCTCAGAACAAGGTCCAGTGCTCACTAGCTTGAACTATGAGGTCGTATAAATTACGTAATTATGGTAAAGTTCGAAATCGTAGAATATTAAGTAGAGTGTGCTATGCTAACATTCAACCTATCAATCAGAGCTTGACTTGAGTTTTAGCGTTGTACTAACGCCTTACTGACAATGGCAGGTAGGCCAGATCCGCGAGGCACCGGCATGTGGGCACGCGGCCCTTGGGCTATTTGCCTGGTATGGGACGCTGATAAGGAGAGCGAGGCTGCGGCCTTAGCTGGCAGTGTCGTGCGGACCGTCGACCCGGCCGCTGTCAGAAACGGCTACTCACAGAGATTGAGACATATAACGTTTACAATAGTATTTATTAAAGGGACAGGCCCAGGCTAAAATCATTAAAAAAATCGGTGATTTTATTTTGGCTTATTAATATGACTATATAATGTAAACATGTCCATAGACTAGAACTGCAAAAGTTTTTTAATTTTTGTGCGGCGCATTCACCAGTTAGGCTAGATATAGAGGTGAAATTCGCGTATGTCTTATTATTGACATGGTTGTCAATAATTAGAAATAAGCCGAAACAAGCCTAAATAAAGTCACCGATTTTTTGATGATTTTAGTCTGGGCCTGTCCCTTTAAATGAGCCTATCACGTTCTCACTAAGACTATCATTATCATGTTTACCATCTATATACATGAGACTGAATCATATGAAATATGAATCAATAAAGAAGCTTGAAACTGTATTATTATCCAAACTTCTCCTCGTAAGATAAACGATCCCATATTTAATATATGAAGCTAGTTTCCAAATACCATAATAAAAGAACTAACGATTTATTACACATCATTATTCAAAAATACGAAGTGATGCATTATTTGAGCAGTACGCCAGCTAAAAGTACGCGCATCTTATATATGCATATATGACTTATCCATCTGTCTGACCACTATCTTTTTTACTATCCATTGGTCCCAGTGTGCCAGGCTACATCTCTTTGTTTTCCCACCGTTGGTATCCAGGTTTCAAAGCCACAGAATGTCTATTGTTTATACCTTAAAATGAAGCTTTCAAAGTAATATTTTATTGAGCTCATTTAACCAAAATATATATGAAATACGTCTCACTCGTGTCCTTGGTGACTCTGACGAATTATAGTTTCCACAGATAATGTGTAATACCAGAAATGCATACATAAGTAGAGGTCCTTATGCGTTTCATGTAATACCCACAGTGACACACGTAGTGTTCACATAACCAGATATCATATCACAATCCATTAAGAGCCTTTTAAAACCCTTTATGAACCCCTTAGAACTGTATTTATTCTTAATAATTTTCAACTTGAGCCAGGGTCATTCCTCAATTTACCTTCAAATCTCTGTCTAGACTTATGAAAACCCGACAGTCATGACCTCTAAGAACATGGCCAAATGTAATGCCCTCATAGTCCAGGAGCATTAGGTTTTAACCCGGGAAAATATAGGTTACAAATCACAGATGTGCCAAATATATCCGATGAATATACGAAAAATTCCCAAGTTTCTGATGCGTGCTTTCCGCACAATGTCGATTTTTCAAAATGGCTGCCACAAAGCTTTCAAAGCAATATTTTATTGAGCTCACTTGACCAAAATATGTATGCAAGTTGTTTTATTATGTACGAAATGCAATTATAAAATTTATTTGCATACATTCGAAATGGGCGCCATCGGTCATCTTGAATATTTAACTTTTGACATAATACACCTAGAATATAATTTAATACCAAATTTGTGACTAATTTTAATACACTGATTCTATAGGATGGTTATTTTCACGTTCCAGTGTCATTTAGAGACAATAGACAAAATACCTGTCACTAACAACCATGCAAATGATATATTTTCACCAGTGACCACATTTCAAGTTCCAAATCTAGATCTAGACTAGTTGGAACCTGCTCATTTATTTGAATTATTCTTTTTTGCATTTCAAAGTTACCTAGAGGTCAAGACAAAGAAAATCACATCTGAAATTAGAAATTTTAATCAATGATAAGCGTGAATTTTTAATTGTGAAAATAATGGTCTTGAGTATAATGCCATATATAATGTATATCATTATCGAATATTCGAATATTGATATTCTCATTTACTTGAGTGGTTAAGTTATATTTAAAGTAATATATATAATAGGCACCGGAAAGTAATGTAATGCCTCATCTCAACTGATTTAAATACACTGATTTATCTACGTTTCAAAGTCATCTGGAGATACAATTTAAATTCACCACGATAAACAGATAAATATCCTCCTGTGATACTGCATGAAGGTCACACAATTAGCATAAGCAGAAAAAACATTTGAAGCCCTAATGTAGCTTATGTAGCTATGCATGTGAGTGTTTACAAATACGAATCACTCGTGTCAAGGTGACTCTCACGAATTATAATTTACACACATAATGCGTAATACCCACACGAGTGGTGTCCACATAGCGTATCCCAAGTCTTTATAATAGCTTTTTATATGATCATATTACAGAGTGGTTATAGATTGTTGAAAAATTAGTATGCACCAGATATGTATGTTATTTTACAGAATAACCACGAATACGCAGTGCAATGGTCAGGTTCCGCTGTGGCGTTGCCCCAATAAACATTGAACGTGCCTGCCATTAACGTGCCTGCCTCTGAAAGATTTTGTAATTCTTGTTTTGATATAATTGTAAATGCAATTCATGTTTTATTACACTGTACAATGTATACTGGTGTCAGGGAATTATTATTTAAATATGCGTCGTATATCAGCAGTGATTTGATGTCGTTGGATGATAAAACGCAAAATAGCCACCACTGACCAACTTTAAAAAAAAATTGTTGGACCTGTTACCACATTCACAATCGTTTTTGTTAAATGCAATAATTATTTAAAGCTCATTTATACCGTTCATTGACTGTCAAGCAAAATAATTTCACATAGATTTATATATCATTAAAATTTAATTACTGACATTTTTTTTGTCAATAGGACTGAACGTATTTTTTTATGACAGCAGATAGGATATTCACACAAGCATATACTGTATATCTATCTAAAGTGAAAATTCAGGCAGAAAATATGACTATCAGTTGCCAATAAAAATGTGCCCGGTTAGCCTGGTTTTCATTCAGTATCTCTTCAGCTTTATGCTACGTAGTCAGGTCTAACCAACAAGAGCATAGCCTACAGATGTGATGTTCAATAATGTGCATCAGGTCACCAGCGAGAAGGATGTATCGTTTGCAGTACCAGCTGCTAATATACCTATATTACATTTCTAAAACCATTTATGCAATATATAACTGGCCAAGTATGTCAGGTTAGACAACCTGGCAGATATAATTGCAAGTAATTCCTCTTAGCCGACTCTGGAAAGCAAACACCATAAACATAATGTAGATGTTATTTGCTTTTTGTGTCTTCAACATAAGGCCCTGATATAAAAATATCTTCAGACACAACTTTTCATAATTTAAATCAAACATATAGTATTGAAATCATTAGAATTGATATATTATAATACCCAAGGACATAAAAAACACAAATCTGAAAAAGGACAACGATATCATAAATGATAGGTTACCGTTACTGAATTGACCTTTGAACAAAATTAAATAAATATTTATTGATGATATTCTCAATTTAGTGGTGCGTTCTGTGATGATGTCTAATCAAATTCTTCCATGGCTCAGCGTCCCCTGTTTTCTTCGATTTTATGAGGCCTTCCCAATGGCCAAAACAAGTGTAATATATGAAACAACCTCCCATTAGATGACGGGTAAATCCTCTTTCCCATCATCAACGCTGTTTTTTATAGATTCAGTGCACCATGAACAAAGAATTAAAGCATGGTATTATTAATAGAAATAATTTATTTTGAACTTGCTCGCAATCAAACTGTTCTTTAGTGTCATGTTCAAGCAAAATGAGGTATGGATAATGAAATATGTTGAATGCAATGATTGAAATAAGACCCCCCTCCTGGAACTTCCTACAGAGCCCTGTAGAACTGCACAGGCAATGTTGGAGAGATATCTTGAAAACTGGTTGTGGCATTGCATAATACCCTTTCTTTCACGCTGAGACAGATATTATATCACCACCTTTCGAGCAGTTTATTGATATACTCATTCAAGCTAGATGTGTCGTTTAATGAAGTTTGTCATCCAGTATGACTAATGTGGCCTATCTGCATGTCGCACAGCTTATTGTTTTACAAATCGCAGAAATGTCAAAAACTATAGTATTACATACATGATAACACTAAAAAACAGTTTCCTTAAATAAATGTAATAAAGCAGCCCCTTGGGATGACATCAATTTTCGTTTTCAATTCCGTACTCAAGTGTGTATCCCACGGATCATGTTTTTATTTTTTTCAGAATATTCATATTTTTACAAATATTTATAATCAACATTTCTATGAAACCAGAAGTAACCCAAGCAAACTAGTTTTATACCTGAAGGACGATTGAATGTTTTCACAGCATTGGGCCACATGCTGATGGCATCGGCCCAACGTTGGGTAGACAATCAGTGCTGCAGGTGTGTCCTCCCGTGTCCTGACTATAAGACACCAATTAGCGACGACTGCTCTGATCTTACCGTCTCATACGTGGGGATATGTGGGGTAAAGTGCTGAATATTGCTGACTTGTTTTGTTTACATGGCAATATACGACCTGGAAATACAACTATTTCACTCTTTTTTGGTGCTTAAATTTTTTTTTTTTCACTTTTTCGTATTTTCAGTTAAGATCAGTAGGCTATAGAGCTTCATATAAATTAAATTTTCAAAATTGACAACATTGAAAATGTCACATCCCAAGGGGTCCCTTTAATAATAAAACTATCTATATATAGCAGATAGGGCCTACATAAATTATTTTAAAAATCAACCCTTTGAGTGGTTTATTTAACTTTATCGAACGTTATTTTAAATGATAAAAATATAATATGGGGTTTTGAACAATTGGTTTTAAAATGTTTACTAAACAATAATGTTGGTTTCAATAAAAATAATCACTGATGGTTTGAACTATATATAAACCAATTGTTCTTTTTCACAATATCACATTATCTCACTCTCTGACAAAAAATAATGTGCGATGCGGCTGTTCAGATGGGTCACATAATTATGGTGTCAGATATCATCACTAGATGAGACACAGTAGATAAATGATTCAGTAACAAATCCGCACCTCTTCGACTATGGGTTAGAAATGACGTTTCACATACAATGGCTTTAAAATGTACTATTTCCCTAGCCTTTCCCAAGCCAACGCTCATGTCTGCAGTCCACCAATATGATACAACGTTTTAGAAAGTTTGGCTGGTCCTGTATACTTACACTCCACCAGTAGTCCTCAGAAAAAATATCATGAATATTAAAATGCTATTTTAATATTGTTTACTCATTACAAGGATACTAGGGTATGCAAAAAAATAACACTCAAATGATTCAACTAATACATTTAGGTGGGGGGATTTTGAATATAGTCTTTTGTTGGAGAGGGCTCTTGTTTTGACGAGGGACATAAAAGCTCATAATTAGCGTAGAACTTCGAGTTAAAAGGGTTAAATATCGTTCAAATTGTCTTCGAGTGATCTAGATTGACTCACGACCACCTAAGTAGTTAACATGGATTATTACAGAATAAAACTGGACTAAACATATGTCAATTTACACACTTTTTCCTAAATTTTACCAAGTGCTGATGGCCGCCATCTGGGACGCCATTTTAAATAACTGAAACCAATAAGTGTGATATTGTTTTTGTACTGATACAAATCCGTTATCGTTAATAATGAATAATTTGTTATAAATGATCATTTTGTCCCTATTGACATTCTAGAAGTGTTCAGTACAAAAGCTCCCCGGAGCTGAAAGGGTTTAATGTTTAAAATAAATATATGATACATTCGATTGTTTAAATAACATTTTATGGAATGATCTAGAACAATTTATTGACTACTAAACTAGTTGAAATAGTGTATTACAAAAGAAAATTCATTTAGAATTGCACTGTTCACGCAAATTCCTAGGTCTGACTATACGTCGGCGGCCATCTTGGACGCCATCTTATTTTATAATTAATTAGATTACCTAATTGTCATTACCATAGTCACTGTATTGATACCAATCCTTCACCATTAACATCGAATAATTATTATAGATAACAATTTTGTCCTAATTGACATCACTAAGGTGTATGATAAAGAACATTTGGGGCGGAAAGGGTTAAAAATAATGATCAGTATTGGCTAAGAGTGGCCTAGCTGCATTCAGTAACTCTCAACTAGTTGAAATGGTGTATTACAACAGCAAATTGAGCTAAATTTGCCCAATTTACACTATTTCTTCAGTATGACTATTTACCGGCGGCCATCTTGGACGCCATCTTGAATTACAAAAAATTGCACCACTTTCAAACTCTACATCCCCCCTGGTGATGACCCCTAGGCATGTCCCTAACACCTGGTATCATCAGAAATTATCTAGCTTTCAGTGTATACCTGAGTGTTATTTTTGGACACTGGCTGACTGACTAATGGTGGATCATCACCACTTCCACAACAATGGTCAGTTTATACACAGGGTTTGCCTAAGATAGATCAACAGACCTCTTTTCTGCTGAAACGGAATTTCATTGTGGGGGTGTGTGACCTACACAGACTGCAATTGGGATAGAAAAAAATGGATAGGTGATAATAGGTGACATAACTGTCATAATGTGCGCAAAAGTGACAATGTAATAATAAAATCTGAATATAAAAACGAGTATACGTTTACTACTACCGTACAACGGTACTTTGAAGTACCGTATACTGAACAGGAAATGACGTTTAGTGAACATCTGAAAACTCCCAGAATAATCAGGATATAGGACCTGGTTTGATTTTTATAAATATGTGTAGGCCTACTTCTTTTACTTTTATAGCTAATACCCCAGAAAACAAGAAGCATTGACCCGAGGTTGTTTCAATGCTAGACCAACAACCTAAACGGTAGGCCAACATCGATCTAGCTTTGGGTCAGTTACTCGTGTTCACCATGACCCGACGTCCAGAGTACTGCACAGCTATGTAGCTAATATAGTTACAGTCGAGTTACAACATTGCCTATTTCTTCCCTGTGTACTTGCTGGATGTAGGGAGGTGTAAACTCCCGGCTATATGATACTGTCAGTGCTGCCGCGATCCCGACACGTGTGTTGTTGGCTGCTTATCAGCCAGGGTACCCCATCTCCCGTGATGACAGATGGAGCATTTGATGACCGCATTTTCATCAGGTCTCTTGGATGGAGGTCATGGTGTCACCAAGCGAACGTCGGTCTTTAACTGTTCAGCCTATACAGCCTGAGTTAGTATTGTGGGGAGCCTCCGTGACCGAGAGGTAGCGTGCTCGGCCTCAGACCGCCAGGGCTCGAATTTCGAATCCTGTGTCTGGAGGACAGTGTCATCTCAATCATCTCACCATCCTCAGGAGGTTCTCCTGGCCCAGTTTAGCCTATATGTGCACAAAGGTGGCCTAAAGCCCGATTCATTTCATTTATACAGCCTGACGTGGGTACATATTTTAAAAAGTGTAGAAAGATAGGCCTACGTGAAATAGTTATAAAATGTGTAAAAAGTGATCATTTTATGTTACAGAAAGTAAATATTGACGTGAACTCTTTATAAACTCGAAGACGGGGAGTTAATATAAAAACTGACACTTGTTGTTATTGATATTAATATAAGACTACACACACCTTTTTTGGAAATTGGTAAAAAACAATCCTTTAAATTATTGAACATAGCCTAGCCTATTCATAAAAAATGGCTAAAATACACCTACTTTATATCAATCCTGAATACACTGAACACAGTGAGTGCAAATCCCTATCCTCCCACTTCCATCCCAGCCATTAGGTGTGTGCACCGAGCCATTGGACGAACTCTCCCAGCCATGAGGTGTGTGCACCGAGCCATTAGACAAACCCTCCCAGCCATGAGGTGTGTGCACCGAGCCATTGGACGAACTCTCCCAGCCATGAGGTGTGTGCACCGAGCCATTAGACAAACCCTCCCAGCCATGAGGTGTGTGCACCGAGCCATTGGACGAACTCTCCCAGCCATGAGGTGTGTGCACCGAGCCATTAGACGAACTCTCCCAGCCATGAGGTGTGTGCACCGAGCCATTAGACGAACCATCCCAGCCATGAGGTGTGTGCACCGAGCCATGAGATGAACTCTCCCAGCCATGAGGTGTGTGCACCGAGCCATTAGACAAACCCTCCCAGCCATTGGGTGTGCGCACCGATCCATGAGATGAACCCTCCCAGCCACGAGGCGTGTGCACCGAGCCATTAGACGAGCCCTCCCATCCATGAGGTGTGTGCACCGAGCCATTAGACGAACCCTCCCAGCCATGAGGTGTGTGCACCGAGCCATTAGACGAACCCTCCCAGCCATGAGGTGTGTGCACCGAGCCATTGGACGAACTCTCCCAGCCATGAGGTGTGTGCACCGAGCCATTAGACGACCCTCCCAGCCATGAGGTGTGTGCACCGATCCATTAGACGAACCCTCCCAGCCATGAGGTGTGTGCTCCAAACCATGAGATGAACCCTCCCAGCCACGAGGCGTGTGCACCGAGCCATTAGACGAGCCCTCCCATCCATGAGGTGTGTGCACTGAGCCATTAGACGAACCCTCCCAGCCATGAGGTGTGTGCACCGAGCCATTAGACGAACCCTCACAGCCATGAGGTGTGTGCACCGAGCCATTAGACGAACCCTCCCAGCCATGAGGTATGTGCACCGAGCCATTAGACGAACCCTCCCATCCATGAGGTGTGTGCACCGAGCCATTAGACGAACCCTACCATTCATTAGGTGTGTGCTCCGAGCCATGAGAATAACCCTCCCAGCCATGAGGTGTGTGTACCGAGCCATTAGACAAACACTCCCAGCCAGCACACACCTGATCCCAGCCATCTGCCAAGACCTTCAAGCGAAAATAAACCATTCATAAAAGGCAGGAATGGCGTTCCATAGGCACATCACCACTTTCTGCACATCTGCTGGCCAAGCAATAAAACAGATTGGTAGATCTACCGTCGTGTAGGCTAAATCGTATTAGATGATGGTTTATGGACAATTCAACATCAAAAAAGCCACAAGTGACACATCTCCTGATAGCGGAAGAGGTGTCTCGACTTCTCTCGGTACTTTCAGCCAAATAAATGTCATTTGGTGCTACAAACTACGGTGGCTTTTTAGGGCCACCACAATTACAAGTTAGACGTTGTGGAAATACAAGTTATAGTTGTCGCAATGCAAGTTAGACCTGTAGAAATACAAGTTAATGTTGTTGAACTACATCTTAGCTCTGTTGAAATACATGTTAGAATTGTTGAAAAACAAGTTAGTGCTTATTAAAATTAACTTGTATTTCGACAACACTATCTTGCATTTTAACAACTCTCAACTTGCATGTCGCGAAATACAAATTAATTTTGTCGAACATCATGTTAGCCTTTAAACCATGTTTTTTTTTATTTCAAATGACAGTATTTTCTTAACTTGTAATTCTACTCTTCGGCTAACATGTTGTTCAGCAAGTTTTCACTTCTGTGAAACTACACGTTATCTGACCTTGAGGAAGGGAAGACATGTAATCCATGTCGCGGGGCCAAACACATGTGCAGGACACATCAAACTGTCCTGTTAATCATTCCCAGCAAACACGAGACACTGAACCATTGCTCTTACAACGTTGGGTCATCGACCGGCTGACACATACCAAACACTAGGCGTTCACCCAAGGCCAGGTCAATGTTGTCTTGTCATCTGCGACGCTGAGCCAACATTGATCAAACGCTTGATGAACTTCTCCCGTTTGCTGGGCTGTTGCGGTTATCCTGTAAATCGGGTCAAACATATTGAAGGGACACATTTGCGCGATTTTAATTCCGACAAGAAAGTTTGAATCCACACACCACAAGAAAAACAAGCTACTGGGCATTGTTTAGAAGTAGCGTTAGATCTACATGCAGGTGTACACAGTGATATATAATGCCAAACTAAGACGGATTCTACAAGATGTCTTGCTCATGAGCGAAATTTAGACGAACAGCCATTGCCATAGGAAAATAATAATATATGCCTCTGGTGCTGTCGTCTCAAAGCTGTGGACTTGACAAAATCTACAATTTTCAATGTAAAAATGTAAAATTACTAAAAGATTTCTTATTATTTAGCCATTTTTCATGTCATAAAACTATTCAATACATGATTGACCAGATACAAGTATTAGAAAGATACAACATCAGTAAATAATATATTTTCGGTAATCTGCAAGAAATAATCGTTCAACATCACAAATCAATAAAATTAAGGTGACTACGCCCCCTCCCAGTTTATAGCAACGCGCCTCCTCACAGTGCAGTGTAAGTGTACATGATGTCAATATGGGAATATTTTAATCTGACATTTACATTATTTTTTTAAACACTGTTAAATGATATTAATGTAGGCTTTATTATGTATTATCAGTAGTTTGCTAAAACAGTGTAGATTCAGATATATATACACATCGATCCACTGTTAGTTTTTTAGACTGTCCATGTCGGGCGAAATTTCGAGGTTTTACCTTGACACCGCATGGCTATTGGCTATATGTTTCATGATTATTATAAGCACCACCTTATCAACGATATTATTAGTTTATTAATGATCTGTAAAGTTAATTAAGCATTGAGGCTATCCCAGCAAACACACGCCATTGACCCAATATAGTGACGATGTATTTGTTTGCTGGGATGTCACGTTTTTTGCCGAGTAGCTGATACTATCGAGTTATTTGTCTCGGTATGGACATGTAACGCCTCTCTTCAACACGATAATATTTGGCGAGACCATGTCACCAATTACTTCTCAGATTCCCGTGTCAATGAAATGCCAGAAACGAACCCTCACCTCACGATTGTCATTCATTAATTAGTTTTATTTACTTGTATTAATTTTTCATTTATCGCTGATGGATATAAAACAATAACGCTTGTGTATAAATTACTGCCAGTCACATCTGCTGATTACCGAACTGTCACAGATTCAGGGAAACTCTAGATCCAGGGTTCTGACCGCCACAGTGGAGATGACAGGGCAGGTGGCAAGGGGATCCATTACACTCCTAATGTTGTCATATTATTATTATTATTTATTCATTAAAACCCCCCACAAGTGAGGAAAACATACTATATTGTATATTACATACATAACACCTATCACTGATAAGAAATATCACAGTATATGTATTAAAAGCGGGTCAATAATTTAGTTAGAATATGCGTGGTAGAGTTTCTATTAAAAAAATCAGCTGTATACAACACGCCTTGCAATGAGTCACCACCCCGTCTCTAACAGAATACTTTTGAGTATATTTAAATGTTGAAAGTGCAGAAAGAAGGGGTGATAGACCCATGTCAAGTAGTCTGCCAAAAAGCGTGATTTTACTGCACTAACCGGTTAATAAATATTTAGACATAAACAATGAGCACAGACTCCGTAGGCCTACTGGATAATTCACTAAAAATAGCCTTTTCATCAGGATTACGAACATAGGCATAGATTTAATACTTTCTTCAATAGGTAAGATACCAAGAGCCGTCATCAACTTGGAGTGATGAGAGTACCTACTCAGACCAAGAAAAGCTTTACCAATTGTACCCTGCAGCGATTCGAGCTTAATATACATTGTTCTATTTAAATAAACGGTTTCAAGCCCGAAGATTAAAATAGGGCGACATATGGTGTGCCAAAAGTGGAGCTACAGATCAACTGGAAGGCCAGGATATGGCATAACAACATTATTAAGACTAAAATATGACTTACGACATCTTAAAATTCTGCTGTCGACCTGATTGATGTATTTTCCATCGCTGGATAACATAAATTATATAAAATTATATTTTCATATATGAGCATTCGGGCCCAACAGTAGCGATTCAGAGACTGGTATAGATGAAAATGAATATGGAATACTCCAAAATTCAATCAAGACAGTTTCTGTAATGATTCATATGCTACATGTCTATGCCTCGTGTCTGCTGGGGTGGCAGTGATACTGGCAGGGTGTTGACGAGGATGTGATGCATGCTTCCTACTGGTCGACAGTATTATGCTATGTTGGCCCAACAATAAACTAACAGCGGGTCGACTTTCCCTGGTTCTTGGGTACACGTGATCTGCTGCTATAGGCAACATATTTATGTATAACCTATGACCTCCAGCGATAAGACCTTTCAGCTGATCTTCATGGACGCTGGTCCAGCATTAAATCTGCATTGGGTGAATGTCTCGTGTCTGCTTGGATTGGATAAATACAATATACGTAAGAGCAACCCAATAGTCACCAGACACTGAGCCGGTGTTGTTTTAATGTTGTGCCACCGTGTGCGACGCTGGCCCAACGTTGAAACATCATTAGCTCAGTGTCTCGTGTTTGCTGGGAATGATTAATAGGACTGCTTGATGTGTCCTGCACATGTGTTTGGCCCCGCGACATGGATTACATATCTTCCCTTCCTCAAGGTCAGATAACTTGTAGTTTCACAGAAGTGAAAACTTGCTTAACAACATGTTAGCCGAAGAGTAAAATTACAAGTTAAGAAAATACTGTCATTTGAAATAAAAAAACATGCTTTAAAGGCTAACATGATGTTCGACAAAATTAATTTGTATTTCGCGACATGCAAGCTGAGAGTTGTTGAAATACAAGATAGTGTTGTCGAAATACAAGTTAATTTTAATAAGCACTAACTTGTTTTTCAACAATATTCTAACATGTATTTCAAGAGAGCTAAGATGTAGTTCATCAACATTAACTTGTATTTCTACAGGTCTAACTTGCATTGCGACAACTATAACTTGTATTTCCACAACATCTAACTTGTATTTGTGGTGGCCCTAAAAAGCCACCGTAACAAACGCTACCAAGCGTGCTTTACTAGGTAGATAGGGCCTAGTCTGCCCCCACTTATCTGTCACAGACATCCCAATATCTTGTAGTAAATCTAGGGACAATCGCAGTGTATTTTCCACGGGATGGTGTAAAACACCATCTCGATGCTCTGTTTCACAAACCATAATATCGTTGGCGTTTGAAATGGCATCGGATATAGCACTGACGTCATAATCAGGCGGCTGGTCATCAGATGACACAGGAATGGCGGATCGCCAGTCAGTTCCATCACCAAAGAAAAGAATAGCAGGTGATGAAGTACTACGTTGTAGTGTTGGGGTGTAAGTATTATCATATTGCTCCCTACCTTTATACTGACCATGACTAAAAAAAAGAGACTTCTTAACCTCAGACACAGGACGTGATCCCCACCCAGTTGCTCAAATAATGATGGAAATGTTTGTAGGTTTGATGGTATCGAAAGTTTCGAAAGAACAGTGGACTGGTGCAACGTCTCTTATATAGCATATTGTCACCCAGCCCCTCTCTGACATCCATTTTTACTTATCTCCCCAGGAAACACGAGATGTTCAGCCAATGCTGTTTTAATGTTGGGCCAGCGTCGCAGCCGGTGAACCAGCATTAAACCAACACAGGCTCAACGTGACCGTCTCGTATCGGCTGGATCCCCACTCAGAAACCACTTCATATCAGCAAAGAGGTGTATACGGCTATCATATAGGCTCTTTGATATCAGCACACCCCCAGACAGATAACCTCGCGAGGCCACACCAATGTTATATTGGTATCTTGTATCTCCACACTCAACCTATTTTAACAATCATAATGTATTATTTACGGATCCCCACGGGTCGGTAGGCCTATACTGCAACACAAATTTCGGATTCGAAGCCTACACTGCAAACAATAAAGGTTCTTTGAAAAGAACCCTTCAGTACTATTACCATGCAACCCCAAGAGAACCCTTGCAAGAAAAGATGTAGGCCTACATGAAAATTGTTGAATATTTTTTTAAAATTATATTTGTTATTTGAATTTTAGTCTCATTTATATTCAAATCAGAAATTTTCATTCAGTGCAAATACTGACGATCACAGTCTCTGGTATAGTATTTTTTTTAGTAAATTTCAATCCAATAGTGTGTTAATTTAAAAAAAGTACAAATTACCTTTTTTGAACTTTAAAGGTGATTTTGTCCAAATCACGCAATTTCAGATTTTATTTTCCTCTGAGTCATATTTTTAGAGCTAAGCACGCTACAGATTTATCTGATACATCATTTTTAAGGTAATAATATTGTGTTGACCAATCTGTTACTATCTGCAATATTTAAATCAGCGACTTTATACAACTCATTTGGTCAGATCGGCTAAAAGTTCGTGTAACCCCACAAATTGACAATTTTACATTTGTATCAACACGTGGCAGATCAGTCGTTGATGACATAGTCACACATCATGATTGTTTAGAATACTGTATATCGTGTCAACTTGACACAGTCAGCGAATTAATTGAAAAAAAATTGACCAATAGATCTTCTGAGTGACAAATGTAAAGCTCCCGTTCATTCGCTTATAATACAACTGTGCGATTTAAATTTGATAATGTGCAATCTAAGAACGTAAATTATTCTCATTGTGATATTGATAACGACACACTTAGAGGTAACATCAAACTTTAAAAGGCAACAGAAAGCAGTTAAAATGCGACGAGAAAACAATCAAGAGGCGATAAAGCACGATAGAGAGGAGTTCAAGGGTGATGGAGAGGAGTTCATGGGCAATGGGAGTACTATTGTTTTAACGTAATGAACATGATTTTTTAAATTATTATTTTTTAATTTAATTAGCAAAGTTATTAATTATCATCGTGAAGGATGACAAAGATGCATTTAAATGCGACGGAGAGATGTTAAAGTGTGACGGCTAGGCATTAAGTACGACGGGGCGCTCTAAAAGGTGACGGGAAGCATTTAAGGGTGAAGACGATGAACTAAATGGTGACGGGGAAGAGTTAAAGGGCGACACGGAGGCAATAAATGGCGATGGCAAGGCGTTCAACAGCGATCGTGAAGCGTTTAAAAGTGACCATAGAATGCGTTAAATGGGGATAGGCGTGAAAATATGATAGGAAAGCGTTAAAGGCCAATGGGGAAGCTGACTGACAAAGCGGCGTTAAACGAGAAGTTAAATGGCGTCGACGAGGCGTCAGAGGGTTATGGGATGTGCTAAAAGTGGATGGAGATGCGGCAAAGGTTGATGAGAAGGCCGTAAAGCACAACAAGGATGCATTAAAAACTGATAGTGAGGCAGTAGATGATAACGGGGATGTGTTGAAAAGGCGATTTGGATGCGTTCGACGGCGACGGGTGACGCTAAACAGCGATTGAAAAGTGCTACTGGTGATGCGAAGGCTTTAAAAGGGGACGGAGAGGCGTTGAAGTGCAACGGGAAATCATTAATTTGAAGGACGAAATGAAGACGTTGAAAAACGAAGAGGAGGCGCTATTTATTTGTATAGCTACCAAATTTAAACTGAGATAATAAGCCCTTATGGGCTGGGTACTGTGACATTTATATACAATAAATGAATGCATGGTAAGAATTTTATATGGTACCTGGTCCCCCGGCTTTGCTGAATCGAATTGCCAAGAGCTGCCACATTACGTCGACATCAAAGAGAATGAACAGCTGTGTGGCGTTGGTATTGTCTTAATAGATGTCATGATATATGGGTGAATTCGCTTCAAAATGTCTGCTGACCGTTCTTCTGTCGGTAAACAATAAATAGTTTGTGGAAAATTACTCTTCACTTCTAATGACGCTGTGCTTGACATAATTCATGTAACTTGGCTGCAAAATGGCTGTTGCGTCTTCTGTATCTGAGCAAAAAATTATTTGCTTAGAATTATTTTCCATTTCTGCTGCAATAACAATAACTAATTCGAGCTCAGAAGGTTTGAAATATTGTCCAGAGTATCTTGACTGATTTTTGTTAAATCTTCTTCTGCCAATAAATGATTTTCTCTTCAGACTCATCACAACTATTCAACCACAACCATTCAATCACAATCTGCAACAATGACCATCTTGGCACCTCGAATCAACTAAAGCCGTATTACCTGCTAAGAACAGGGGTGTCATCGGTCACCACCCGACTCATTGTTGCCAGGTTTTAATTCAGAATGAACCCCCTTTCTATAACGAAGAAGTTTGTGTTGATCCTTAATTTAGAATTTCACGATCTTCTTCGCTTCAGAACGATGTTATTCATTTAATTTTAATTACTTATTTTGTAAGATGACCGATTAATGATTTATACAGTATAGCATCACTTCCCGCGTCGTTGGTCAAGCAGAAGCATTGGTGCCGGCAAAAATCAGATAATGTTAGGAGCAATTATAATTAGACTATACCGCCTATGTCAAGTAACTGATGTACATGTAACATCTGAGATGGCTACATGCTATTATTAGCCGAACTTAATCTAATGTGGACTTATTCGTCACAAAAATTAACATGCTGAGATTTATAAAATTAAAATGTTAATATAAGGTAATATTACATATATACCTATTGACAGTTTTTATAGATCATTAGTTACGATAACATTATTTGTTTCCCACTCAAAAAAAACAGAGATAAAATAACTACGTATAATAACCAAAAAATATACATGATAACTAAGGGTAAAAGTACAGGTTATTTTACAAATATACATCATGCGTATAATTATGTATACCAATCAATCAATCTATCAATAAAATTTCAATGACATTTAAAGCCTCAGCGGACCGAGCTCAGAGGCGTACAAATCCTTAGCATGATCATGTGTCATTATCCAGGCCAAAGGCGGTTCATCAACAGGGAGCCGGGCCACCGAGAAGCTAGTGTGGAAAAGCCAGATCAAATAGGTGAGTTTTAAGTAATTTTTTGGAATGTTAAAATTGTTTAGACATTACGTATGGGCGCAGGCAGGGCGTTCCATAAAGTTGGGCCAGATATAGAGAATGCTCTTGACCCAGTAACCTAAATGAAATCTCAACCAATCTGGTCATAATTTTTTGCATTTTATTTTTCTGCAGTGTGGCAAAGTATAGGCCTACAGCATAAACGCAACAATTTGTGACCACACACTGTTTTGTGTAAGAAGATTTGTCAAATTCCCTGAATTCCAGCTGATTTAGTATCAATACTGAATGTAAAATTCATGAACGTTAACGCCATCAAGAAATGTGATTATCAGGACATTTGTGGAAAATTAAAATGTGTTAACGTGTGACGTTGAACGCTATTTAAGAACCTGTTGACCGACTCATGATTTCACAGTACTGCTCTTCATTAAATCTATCTCGTTTTTTGCGCTGTTCAATCTCTGTATGCGATGGTTTAGCATTGTAAACCTTATCCATCGCTTCAATCAGCATTTCCCTTTCTCTCGCGCTAATTGGTGAGATATCTACGCCATTCTCAGCCAGAAGTGCAATAGATTTGCCCCCATTCTTATAGAGAAGACTGTATCTAATGTGAAATTTGACTTGTGGGAAGTTTGATTTGAAATTCAAAATATTGGCGGTACAGTTATCGCATGGACTGTGGCTCAGCATGATGGTAACTGGCACATCACCACCTTCTGAACATCTATCACGCAAGCAATACAACAAATTGGTCTCAGCGTGTATAGATGGATGGTCTTTGGACAATTCGGTTACATCAAATATGCCACATTTCACACACTTTCTAATAGCTGAAGAAGTTACTCGTTCTTTCTCGGTACTTTCAGCTAAATAAATGTCAGTGAATGCTATAAATGCTACTAAGCTTGCTTTTTTAGGGAGGTAACGCCTCTTTTGTCCCCATCGATCTTTCACAGACATCCCTATATCCTGCAGAAAATCTAGAGCCAGTTGCAGCACTTTTCTCGCAGTATGTTGCGAGACTTCAGCTCGATGCTCTATGTTACAAACCATGATCTTGTTGGTTTTTGTAATCGCAGTAATAGCATCAGAGATGGCACTGTTATTATAATCAGAAGTTTGGTCGTAAAATGGCAAAGATTTAACATTCTGCTTGGCATTCTCATTTACACTCAGTATGTGACTGCTAGTAATATCATGCGGGTTTACAACTCCACTGTCAGCAGCATCATCAACATGGACAAACGGGACATTATTATCCGGATCTAGTGCCTCAACCACAGGCACATCTAGTCTATCTACAGGCCTATCTGGTAGCCGAGTAATCAACGGCTCTGGGCGAGAGCAGCGAGCCACAGATGGCTGTTGCTGTTCAACACAGAAAATACTGGCTGGTGATGAATAACTACCCTGCAGTTTTGGTCTATAATTATCATCATATTGCTCCATACCTGTATCATGTTTATACCGACCGTGACTTCTCGACCTCAGACGCAGAACGTGATCCCCGCTCAATTGCTCAAACAAAGTATTCGTAACATTAGCCATGCTGGTAAAGTTTCGAAAGAACAGAATACGAGTGGAACGCCGTTATATAGCCTCATATCCTCACCCATCCCCTCTCCAAAACTATGGTGGCTCCCCCTCCCAGCAAACACAGAACATTATATTAACGTTGTTACAATGTTGACTCACTGTATGTGATGCTGGCCCGACAATAAAAGGACAGTGCACTATCCTGTATTTGCTGGCCTAGGATCTCCGCATTTAGCAGCGAAACCACACCACGCTGATACAGCCACAACAATATGGAACGCCAAAGTGGACTTTTTCTGCTACATTTATTTTGTTGGGCACATTTTCATTTGTTGGTGCATACTTTTTTTCTGGTTGTGTTATATTCCATTTGTTGTTGCGTATATTTATTTGTCCCTGTCTAATTTACGTTTTCTTTGTGCAGTTTTCATTTGTTGGTGCAAACTTTTTTTTGTCCCTGCTAGTTTTCAGTTTGTCTATGCTTGGAATTATTTGCTTGGTGCCGTATTTCGTTCGTCGTGCTGTTTTCTGTCCGGCATGCTAGCGACATCTGGTGCCGATATTGTAAGTTGGAGCTGTCCTTTCGTTTAGCTTAGGCGCCACCAAGTGAACGAGAGAGACTGCTTGACTTTCGGTCAGAAAATAAAGGATCCCAGCTACTAAGAATAGTTTTAAAGCTTGGTAGGCCTACTTAGAATTAAACAATGCATTTTAAAATCGACACACCATGTAATTCATCAAATCCAATACCTGTTATAAGGCAGGCCTAACATTACAATAAGAATTGTATCTAATTATTTTACATATTATACATAGGCTAGACCTATAAAATAATTTTAGCCCTATATTAATTGATAGGGGCGGATTAACATTTTTTATAGAAGCGTAGGAGTGTATAATTAAGTAGGAGGTTCGGGGGCATTCTATAGCTGCACGTTTATGACAACATAAATATTTTTTTTATTGTATAGTCCTTTGCTAATACCCTAGAAAACGCGAAGCATTGACCTGATGTTGTTTCAATGCTGGACCAACCACGTAAATGGTCGACCAACATCGACCTACATTTGTCAGTTACTCGTGTTCACTTTGACTCGCCTATGTGTCCTGAATAAACCGTCCTGGGGCCTATTGCACCACTTTAAATCTAACGTGTGACGTTAATTGCCCACGTAAGACGTTGTAACGACCGACACTGACTGTCCGGACTAACGTAGCTTAACGTCAGGTGCACAACACAAGGTGTTACAACGTATCACCAACGTACAGCGTTCCCACACGGTTATCAAAAACACAATGACCTTACAACAGTAGGTCAATAAAGGTTTATTATTTACCAAGCTAGTTAACAAACTATTAAACAGACACATACTATCTCAGTGACATAGAATAGCCTAAACGTAATGCAACATATTATATCACAATATGAACCGTATGATGTTATATACAAGTAAGAAATTAGCCTATAAATCATTACATCAGTGTCAATTTCTGAGGTAGGCATCAAAACTGCATGTGTTTGCTATTAAAGCTACCATAAATCTGTAAATGTATTTTAGTATATAAACTTGTGTTCCTTGCACAACTTTATAAGATATTAATTGAACATTTGAATTTATTTTGCATCGGTATACTATATCTTTTTGGAAAAAGATGTCAATTTCGCTCCAATTAGCGTACTTCTCAACAACTGACTTATCAATGCATCGTGATAGTATTTCCCCTTTTTAGTTTTGGTGAAGATGGGCTTGTAGGCCTAAACTTGCTATTGCAGCTCAGCGTGCACTGCTAACAGTAAATGAAAGTCGACGACATTTAAATTTTTATCATTCAACTTACTTAAATGTAGGCTATATTGTTGTGTTTAATAAATTTATTGTCTACACTTTGAAGTTCGTTTAACTTAATTTCTTCTCAATTTTATTCATCTTGCCGCAATGCAATTAACACCTCAAAGCCTCCTTATTGGGCGGAATTAAACAATTTTATATTCAATATTCAATGAATTTAATTTTAAAATAGGCCCTAAAGGCGATGACGGAGCTTAGAGGTAAAATATAAAAAATTGTCATATGTCGTTTTTCATACGTCGATCAGGCCTCTATATGCATTGTGTTTAAAATAAAATAAAAAATATGATTTAAATACGAAACATTAAAAATATTTTACATTAGTTTTTTAACATTGCAAGACGTAATACAGACAACAATTCAATTCAGTGATATACGAGATACACTATTGATAATAATTTGATAAAAGAGGCCTACATGTAAATTGTTAATGTAACGTAAAGACATTCAATATATGGGAACTATTTTATTAACCCTTTCACCACCAGTACAGGCATTGCGTCAGTATTATTAACGTCATTATCCCAGCACCTAGGCCCACTGTCTGTCACTGTCAATTGCGCAGCTAGTACTAAAAGGTATTTACCACCAGGAGTGAGAGGGTTAAGGAAGCTACGTTTGAAGCAGTCCGTGCAGCATAAGGGCGGTACCGTAAGAGCGATACAATGATAAATCAAGATCATTAGATAAAGATTACGAAGGAAACATCCCTTGCTCTATATCCAAAGAAGTAAGTCATGAACATTAACATCATACCTGCGATATAAACACTTTCAGAAGAAAACGATATCAGTATATTCCTGACGCATAATTAGAGGATAATGTTCGACATATAGTAGACGATGAAAGTGTCGGGATTAATGAAATTTATGCGCGTCACGATCTCAACGTTCTGTCAACGTCTTAGAGGTTAACACGACGTTGGTAATTTACCCTGGACCGACCCACCAACGACTGTTTGGTGCACTTCCCCCCAGATTACGACATAAATGTGTTTCTAATCACAATAGAGGGACAGTCGAGTTACAAGTGTGTGTAGGGGAGACCGGGGCTAGTTCGCACAGGGTTAGTCAAAACAGTTCCCATAATTCCGACAGAAAATGTGTTTTCGTTCTGTGCTGCCTTCTGTTGAAGAACTGTATCAGTACCCTTGACTTCATGTTGGAAGGTTTTTTTCAAAACAAATTATGAAAAACTACAAACACTTTTTCGTTTTGAGGGGTCAAAAGCATTTTCTTGCTATCGCACAAAATGTTATTTTGCTCAATGCTTGCCATTGAACAGACCTGGGTTCAATTCCATTTTTTTAATTCCAATGCCTGATCCAATTTCTTTTTTTAAATTCTGAGGCTAATTCCAATTACTTTATTTTCATTTTTTATAATTCCAATTCACCTTCCAATTCCTAATTTCAAATTCCTTCCTAATTCCGGACTTTTTTAATATGCTATACAATTATCTGATTTTAGCACAAACTATTTTATTGTTAGAATAATAAACAACACATTTTATATATGAAAGCATCTTTATATAAGTAGTAAATCAATCAGAATCAACTGAACTAATTATTGTGACATGTATTTTAACATGACTTCGTGTTAAATTTGTGGTCATTACATTGGATATTTTGTATAATCTTTGCATATTTATAAACTGGGCCAGGAGAACCTCCTGAGGATGGTGAGATGATTGAGATGACACTGTCCTCCTGACACAGGATTCGAAATTCGAGCTCTGGCGGTCTGAGGCCGAGCACGCTACCTCTCGGGCACGGAGGCTCCTCACAATACTGACTTTCACACGTGGATAGGGAAGAAACAGTTTTTGTTTCTTTCAAACCGCCGAGAACCGAACCCCGAACTCTGGCGTGAAGGGCAGCGGTGCTAACCACTACCCCAGGGCCCCCGCCTTGTAGCGTAAACAAATAATAGTACAGCAGCAGAGGGAATAAATTTTCGAGGTACCTAAACCGGCGGTACAACATTTGTCCGCATGTCTAGAATTGTTCTCAGGGATCTCTAGATACAGAATCTGGTTGATGACATTGCCGGAAATGGGGGCGGGCAGAGAATTTGATACTTTTGTACACCTACCCAACTTTTAGTGAAAATATTCGCTTATATATGATTTTTGGGGGCGGGGGCCCTAGGGTAGTGGTTAGCATCGCTGCCTTTCACGCCAGAGTCCGGGGTTCGGTTCCCGGTCTCGGCGGTTTGAAAAGAAACAAAAATGTTTCTTCCCCATCCACGTGTGAAAGTTAGTATTGTGGGGAGCCTCCGTGACCGAGAGGTAGCGTGCTCGGCCTCAGACCGCCAGGGCTCGAATTTAGAATCCTGTGTCTGGAGGACAGTGTCATCTCAATCATCTCACCACCCTCAGGAGGTTCTCCTGGCCCAGTTTAGCCTATATGTGCACAAAGGTGGCCTAAAGCCCGATTCATTTCATTTATGTCTAGAATTGTTCTCAGGGATCTCTAGATACAGAATCTGGTTGATGACATTGCCGGAAATGGGGGCGGGCAGAGAATTTGATACTTTTGTACACCTACCCAACTTTTAGTGAAAATATTCGCTTATATATGATTTTCGCGTCATTCTCACTCTATCATAATGTTGGGCCAGTTAAATCAAATATTGTTGTATTTAGTTTTTTCTATTCATCAGGTCATATATCTGTGGTGATAAAATAGTAAAAAAAATATCATTTTGCGGTAGTATCCCATCTCGAAGAGCTATTTTGGATATTGTAGATATGTCGCAAATGCAAAATTTTTCAAATTTGTCCATTTTTTCCATTTTTTTGCATATAGTTTACGACAGCAGGTTCGTTTATGGACGAAAGTCTCCATGAGCTGTATCATTTGGTTCAGATACATCCCTTAAGTCAGAATTAGGTTACCAATGTTTGATTTTTCGAGTATTTGATCATTATGGGCAATTTCAAAATGGCCGCCGTAAAGTCCATAATTTCTTCTGAAATGCTTTATCAAACATGGTTTTCTTAAATTTCACATCACAATCACAGTTCTGGTATCTAATCTTACTTTTCAATGCTCGCTTAATTATTTACAAATACTGTAATGTGATATTTACCACCGAATCCAAGATGGCCACCAGAAAATAGTTAAGAAAATGCTCAAAATTTCACTTTTTTTGCAAATAGTGTATGAGCACAGGCTCTAATGGTGTACGATAACCTCCATGAGCGGTATTATTTCATTAAGAGACACGATTAATGCTTGATGTGTTGAATAATCAATAATTATGGCCTATTATTTCAAAATAGTCGCTGTGAAATCAATTACCGGTAATTCTGTTAAAAGGCATTATTAAACATGTGTGTTACACAGTTATCTCACATACATGATTTAAGTGTCTAATCTTACTTTGTAATCCTCACCACCATGTCCAATAAAAGTATAACATGGGAAAAAAATGGAAATTTACTAAGAAATTCAAGATGGCCGCCGCAACATTGTCAAAATGTCGCAACATTTTACAAATAATTTATGAGCAGACGCTTTATTCTATAACTGTATGAAAACCCCCATGAGCGGTATTATTTATTTCCGAGACAAAATGGCCGCCATGAAATCTATGAATACTCCTAAAACGCTATATTTAATATTAGTCATTTCACAAACACGGTCTTTGTATTTAATTTTGCATTTTAATTTTCAGTCCACTAAAAGTAATGTTAAGTGCTTTAAAGACCGACGTCCGCTTGGTGACACCATGACCTCCATGCAAGAGACGTGATGAAAATGCCGTCGTAAAATGCTCCATCTGTCATCACGGAGATGGGATACCTTAATTGGCTGATAAGCAGCCAACAAGACACGTGTCGGGATCGCGGCAGCACTGACAGTATCATATAGCAGGGAGTTTACACCTCTCTACATCCAGCAAGTACACAGGGAAGAAATAGGCAATGTTGTAACTCGACTGTAACTCTATTAGCTACATATCTTTGCAGTACTCTGGGCGGTTTATTCAGGACATATAGGCCGGTCATAGTGAGCACAAGTAACTGACGCAAAGCTAGATCGATGTTGGCCTACCGTTTAGGTGGTTGGTCCAGGATTGAAACAACCTCGGGTCAATGCTTTTTGTTTTCTGGGGTATTAGCTATAAAACTAAAAAAAAGTAGACATATTTATACTTTATTTATTATAAACATGATCGACATGTAGCAAAAAATCAAATCAGGTCCTATATCCTGATTATTCTAGGAGTTTTCAGATGTTCACTAAACGTCATTAACAGTTTAGCATACGGTACTTCAAAGTACTATTGTACGGTAATAGTAGTAAACGTATACTCGTTTTTATACTCAGATTTTATTATTACATTGTACTTTTTGCGCACATTATGACAGTTATGTCACCTATCATCACCTATCCATTTTTTTCTATCCCCATTACAGTCTGTGTAGGTCACACACCTACACAATGAAATTCCGTTTCAGCAGAAAACAGGTATGTTAATCTATCTTAGGCAAACCATGTGTATAAACTGATCATTGTTGTGAAAGTGGTGATGATCCACCATTGGTAACAGGAAAAATACCCGACACATATCAATAACTAAGTAAGGATAGGGTTTTCTAGGTTTAATGCTAAGTATAATGATTATTACTATTCATTTTCAGGTTTCTGAGCGTAATTTTAAATTTTTAGCATTATATTAAAGCCTGTCGGGCGGACAAAAGCACCAAATTTGGTACACAGCTTTTCTAGGGGCATCTGATGAGCTTTAGTCGTTATCTTTCTTATTTTTGCTCAGATTTTCCATAAAATCCCAAATGGCCAGATCGCATTTCACTGTAAATGAACATTATTTTCTCCATGTAGTAGTAACCGGTACCGTAACATAACCATAAGAAGCTTTTGTGAGTCATGTAATTTGAAAAAAGTTATTTGAAAAAACAGCATGTAAATTGTTGTATTACTTCCGGACAAAATAATTGCAATTAGTTTTGTCATAACCATGATAACTTGAGCATTGAACACGGTGAAGCATCTATCTACTTTTTGTAATAATAAGGAGACAAATATCAAGAATAATAAAGTTATTAAAATGTAGGTTATCAAAATTCAATAAACTAAAATAATAACATTATATCTAAAGCCCTGAAATCCATGCCTCCGGATTGACTAGAAATCTTGAATCTGCTTATATTCTATCGAAAATTATATCAGTTTATTCTTGGTCAAAACAGCGGTCATTTTGGATTTGTGTTGTTCACACCAACACTTAAAAAAAATAGAATGCTCATAGGCTAATGCTAATTAGGGGGTCCTTTTAGCAGAAATGTATAAAGACATTTCTGCTTTTAGTCGTGTGATGGTACATGGCGCATCAATGTTTATACAGATAGTGAGATTTGAAATGTCGATGTGTTAGTCTATATATTAGCAGTTCGTATATGTACGTGAATAAAGATGGGAGTTTTGCATACGCCATGCCAAATCTGGCACAAGTTTTTTCGTACTTGCCATGAGTACACTGTGCGTGAATATGGTGTGGGGGTAGTAGTAGTAGTAAATCTTTATTAATGTCTCATCCAGTTTACATTATAAATACAAATCATACATACATGACAGATTACCAACGCAGTGACTCGTCACTCAATGTGAGTTTGTAAAATGGGTTGGTATCCAGCAAATACAAGACGTCGACCCACTGCCGATGTAATGCTGGCCCACCATCTATAACGCTGGCCCAGCACTGAAATAGCACCGGGCGAACGTATCCGTGTTCGCTGGTCAGTTACGCAGCGAACACGAGACATCGATACAATGTATGTTCAATGCTAGTCCACCGTCTACAACAAGGTCCCAACATTAAATCACCACAAGATCAACGTCCCACGTCCGCTGCTTACCACCACGCTGTACACAAGGGGCATTATATTTGGGTTACAATAGTCCAGTCAATTGACCCAACCTAGAACAAATTGCAACAGAATTATTTTTATGGCAAGGTATTCAGAAAAAATGCAGGGATTCCAGAAAAAAAACTACAAAGATATAAGTGAGGTAACATTTTCAAAACACCCTTTGAAATCGACCTCCCATTTAACGCATAAATATTTCAGGGATAATTTTCTGCCTGGCTTTAAAATGCTTTTATCTCTATATTTATCAAATTGTCTTTTTATATAATGCAAGCCCACATCACTATATAAGTTTATTTCGCCATATCCAATATCTAGAACACTTTACTGAGAGCGTTGCAGTCAATTAACACATTGAACTCTAGACGACAGTTGACCACCTTATTTGATTAAAAATATCAAAAGACCCACCAAAAATGAGTTTTATTTTCTTTACCAATCAGCTCAGAATCATCAATAGAAAATCTGCTAAAAGCCAATCGGTTTAAGGATACCTAATTTACATGAATCCAAGCGTTTTCCTAATATTTAATATCTGATAGCAGGTTTTGGCACACTTTAAATGCATAGCATTATTAGTCTTATCGATATCATCTACCGACATCAAATCACTGCTGATATACGACGCATATTTAAATAATAATTCTCTGACACCAGTATACATTGTACAGTGTAATAAAACATGAATTTCATTTACAATTTTATCAGGACAAG
This sequence comes from Flabesymbios commensalis, assembly GCA_964017125.1. Classification (NCBI taxonomy): domain Eukaryota; kingdom Metazoa; phylum Annelida; class Polychaeta; order Terebellida; family Flabelligeridae; genus Flabesymbios; species Flabesymbios commensalis. The sequence continues at coordinate 38,451,088 of OZ024909.1, forward strand.
TATCTTACTAAATCTTTCAGACGCAGGCACGTTAAAATATTTTCCGAGTTCAATGTTTATTGGGGCAACGCCACATCGGAACCTGACATTGCACTGCGTATTCGTGGTGCTTTAATTTGTAAAATAACTTACATATCTGGTGAATACTGTTTTTCAAACAATCTATAACCACTCTGTAATATGATCATATAAAAAGCTTTTATAAATACTTGGGATACGATATGTGGACACCACTTGTGTGGGTATTACGCATTATGTGTGTAAATTATAATTCGTGGGAGTCACCTTGACATGAGTGATTCGTATTTGTAAACACTCACATTAGCTACATCAGGGTTCCAAAGGTTTTTTCTGCTTATACTAATTCAATAATTTGATTTTTTTACGATTGATTTTAATTTTCGATTTGACCACTGTATGCATGGAATATATAAAACATACATTTAAAATGATCAAGGTCTGCACATTGTGTGACCTTCGTGCAGTATCACAGGAGTATATTTATCTGTTTATCGTGGTGATTTTAAATTTTATCTCCAAATAACTTTGAAACGTAAATAAATCAGTGTATTTAAATCAGTTGAGATGAGGCATTACATTAGTTTTCCGTGCCTATTACTTACATTACTTTAAATATAACGTAACCACTCCAAGTGAATGAGAATATCAATATTAGAATATATGATATATGTGATATAATGATATATGACATTACATATGGCATTACACTCAAGACCATTATTTCCACAATTAAATATTCACGCTTATCATTGATTAAAATTACTAATTTCAGATGGGATTTTCTTTGTCTTGACCTCTAGGTAACTTTGAAATGCAAAAAAAAAAATAATTCAAATAAATGAGCAGATTCCAACTAGTCTAGATCTAGATATTGTATTGAATATTATTTTGGAACTTGAAATGTGGTCACTGGTGAAAATATATCATTTGCATGGTGGTTAGTGACAGCCATTTTGTCTATTGACCTCTAAATGATATTGAAAACAAAGCAATATAGCTGGACCATCAATATAGAATAAATGTTAGGTCTCACACATGGCTAACCCAGGACCAATTTCGGAGAAATAAGAATAAAATGGCCGACTGGCGGCCATATTTTTTAGTTGTTTTCCGCCTAGAAAATCTTGCATGACAGCTAAAGCGGTAATATAAAATAAACCTTGAGAACGTTTGCTGACTTATATATTTGTCTGGTGTAGCAGAGCAATTTGCTACACAATTTAGGGCATATGCTACATAATAATATGTTGGTGTGGCAGTTTTGTGTATGAAGAATAGTAGATTAGCACATGCAGGCTGCTATGAACTGCTGCACACTGTTTTTTAAACAAAGTATCCCCTGCCTGGATGTCTCGTGTCTGTTGGTAGGTCCGTATTTGTTCCAGAAACCAGAGGGAAGTACAGAAATGAATGAGTGAATGAATGAATGAATGAATGAATGAATGAATGAATGAATGAATGAATGAATGAATAAATGAATAAATGAATGAATGAATGAATGAATGAATGAATGAATGAATGAATGAATGAATGAATGAATGAATGAATGAATGAATGAATGAATGAATGAATGAATGAATGAATGGGAATTTAAGTCATTTTTCAACACACAATGTCAAGGGAACACTGTCCTCCAGATACATGATGATTCAAACTCTAACCTTGTCAGTGGAGGCCAAGCACGCTACTCTAGATCGTGTAGGCTTCTCAAAATAAAGAATGATTTATCTAGGGTAATAAACATTTAGTTTTCTTTAAAATCTAGATACCTAAAAATGAAATGAATGGGGTTTTGTGCCATCTTTGTCCACATGTAGGCTAAACTGGGCCAGGGAACCTCCTGAGGATGGTGAGGTGAATGAGATCACCCTACCCTCCAGACACAGAACACGCAATTCGAGCCCTGGTAGTGTGAGGCCGAGCATGCTACCTCTCAGTCATGGAGGCTCTATAGTGAATATTTACGAGTGAGCGGGGAAGAAACATTTTCTTTCTTTGAAATTTGAATGCCAGACCGTGGCTTGAACCCACGATCTCCCGAGTTTGCAAGCAGGCAGCTTTTCCTACTGCACCAGGCACTGGGGGACAGAAGCGTGGACACCAGACACCACATTTGCTGGGGTACATAGCAATGCTCGGACTGTACATCCTTTCTGGATTCTCTAGAGAGTATGTACAGTCCGAGCATTGCTATGTACCCTAGCAAATGTATCTGTATCCACGCTTCTGTCCCCCAGTGGCACCAGGGCCACCGTCCTGCATACCTAAAGTGTAAGAAAAAACGACATGTGCGTAGTGTTTGACATCATGATAATATATATAAATGTCCAGGGAAACTCACGCAGGGTCAGCCCGAAAATCTTTATTTCAAAAATACTCCCCCCCCCCCCTAAAGGCTCGGCTTGATGTGGTGACTTGTGCTGAGATGTGCCTATCTCGCCGTCCCAACGATGTCGTATGCATATATTCTCACTCTAGTGTGGAAACAACTAAGTCTGCCTCTGTCAGGATGCAATTCGGTTACGTTATACCAATACCGGCGAACAGTTGTCAGTGTGCGAAAAGTGTTGAGCGGCGATACACACTAGTCATGCACGGTGTGTGTGAGATGAGCAGCAGCCTGCACGGTATCACGCTGTCAACACGCCTGTCACCAACAGGTCACAGGGGCCAGTTAATAAATCTAACATGTCAGGTTTACCACGGAAACTGCGAAGAGTGTATCTCGGCCTTTAAGATAGAATCTAAGATGGCAGCAGTGAAAATGACAAGAAAATATGCGTTTTTTTCTGCTTTGGCCCCGGTGACCTAAAGTCTAAAAAAAAATTGAACATTCAGTCCACTTTATTTATTGTAATTGTTAAACATGTACTACGTAATAATCATTATAGAAACACTGTTTTGGTGTTTACTCCAGAGATCACAGCCACCTTAAAAGTTATCTCATCCACTACAAGGGTGATCTTGGCCACTAACAAACTGGTGTCAGCCAGTGACAAAGTTATCTACGCCACTACAGAGATCTTGGCCACTGATGAAATAATCACATCCTCTTTAAAAGTTATCTAAACCACTACAAAAATGATCTTGACCACCGAAGACGTAATCACAACCACTTTACAAGTTATCTCAGCCACTACAAAAGTGATCTTGGCCACTAAAGAAGCGATCCCACTCACTTTGAAAAAGATCTAAGCCACTACAAAAGTGATCTTGACGACTAAATAAGTGATCACAGCCACTTTAAAAGTTATCTCAGCCACTGCAAAGGTGATCTTGGCCACTAACAAACTGGTGTCAGCCACTGAAAAAAATATCTAAGCTATAACAACGTGATCTGACTAATGGGCCTTCTGACCAACTGGCCTTTTGACTAAAGGGCCTTCTGACTAGCGAGCCTTCTGACTAAAAGGGTGTCACCGTTCACCCCAACCTCACATCATGACGCATACCGTAATTAATTTCATCAACGGTTTGCACCGTTTTTAACATATTACAGTCACTTAAGTTACCATTAATTTTGCAGAAATTGAACAAACTACTATTTCACCCCAATCTTTAAAGTAGGTTTTGTACAGGCTTTGGCATTTAAGTATTGTTTATTCTGACGCAATATATATCCGAGAATATCATGCCATTGAGATTTTTTATGCACAGATTATGCTAATTAGGCCTAAATCTGTAATTAGCACCAATAAAACACTTTCTTAAGCTCATTAAGTACAGGATTTAACACTTAAGAACGATGAATTCGGGCTCTACCACCAAGCACCTTGTCTGTGCCATTGTCTTTGTGCGTGTACTCGGTATGCTAATTAATCATGATATGACTATTAGGTAAACGATGTTCAATAATGCATTTATTTAACGGCGGCCATTTTGAAATCGGCCATAATTATTAATTACTTGACTTGAATTAATCACCTGATTTTGACTTAATATATGCCTCACTGAGGTTTTCGTACAGAACAGAACGTGTGCTAATGAACTATTTTCAAACGTTTCGAAAATATTATTTGCCATTAAGCAAACCATGTTGAATTATGCATTTGAAGATTAAGCATTGATTTCACGGTGGCCATTTTAAAATCGGCCATATTGATTAATTACTCTACAAATCAAGCACTAATCATATGATTTTCACTTAAGTGTTGTCTCTAATCTGAACCAAATTACACCGATCGTGGGGGTTTTCTTACATGATAAAACATGTGCAATAAAATATTTGCAAGAAAATGTGAAATTTTGAATATTTTCTTGATCCTTTCTGGCAGCCATCTTGGATTGAGTTTTAAATATCACATTCCAGCATTTGTAAATACTTTAACGAACAGCAAAATGTAAGATTAGACATTCAAACCGTGCTTGTGATGCAAAATTGAGGAAAACCATGTTCAATAATACATTTCGCAAAAAAACATGGATTTTACGGCGGCCATTTTGAAATTGGCCATAATGTTCAATTACTCGACGAATCAAGCATTGGTAACCTTATTCAGACTTAAGGGATGTATCTGAACCAAATGGTACCGCTCATGGGAACTTTCGTGCAGAAATGAACCTGTTGTCATAGACTATATGCAAACAAGTGAAAAAAATTTAAAAATTTGAATAATTGCCTTTTGCGACATATTTACAATATCCAAAATAGCTCTTAGAGGTAGGATGCTAGTGCAAAATTTTATAATTTTTTACTATTTTATCTCCACAGATATATGACCTGATCAATAGAAAAAACTAAAATCCAACAATATTTCAGTTAAATGGCCTTACATTATAATAGAGTGTGAATGACGCGAAGCGTATATTTTAGCGAATATTTTCCCTAAAAATCAGGTATGTGAACAAAAGTGTCAAATTCTCAGCCCGCCCCCATTTCAGGCACTGTCATCAACCAGATTCTGTACCTAGAGACCCATGGGAACAATTCTAAACAGGTTGACAAATGTTGTACCGCCGGTTTAGGTAACTCCTTAAATATGGCTCTTTTTTGGTGTATGCTGCTCTACTGTAAATCAATAAAGTAACGCGCGAAATTAAAGCTGAACTAACATTGAATGAAAAATACTAAAATCATCAGTGAATCATTGAAATAGATTATGCGTGTTGTCAGATAATAACAAGTTACATATTGTTTTATTTTTAAAAATGACGGTGTTGTATTGAACAGTATGCCAGAGCTAGAAAACTGTCAAGGTGAACACAGTGTTATCGTAACCATACCCCCGCTCTCTGTCACATCAGACCTCTTTACTCTTTAATGACACTTTATATCCCCTGTCATGTTATTAGAGTTCATTGACATAATTTAGTGCTTTATCAAATTTAACTGATTGATAGGAATATCATGATTGAATAAATAATTTTATATTAGGTCTGTAATATTTATATTGTTATACAATTGTTTTGGTAATTCGACTGGTAAACACATGTATCAGAAAAAAAAATACAAAGACAGACTCAAACTCAGACAATAGAATAATTGACATTAGGACTTAGGAAGGTAGAGCTTGGCCACCCCTTATCCCACATCATGCTTGGTGTACGCTTGGTGTATTGACGTAACCTTGGCATGACCTTGAGGAGCTACTGAGTTGAATGACAATCCCAGATAATGTTATTATTTGCGACTATGGATCATGTTTTTAAAGGATGGTGACGGGATTACAGCGTTTACTAGGTTAATAAATGGTTATTATCCCCCCCCCCCCCCCCGTGGTAAAGCAGGGGTACATTCTATATACTTGGGTTACAAAATGACATCTGAATGCTAATTAGGCATTACAAGTACCCCATCCCCAAGTATTAAAGGATGGTGACGGGATTACAGCGTTTAAGAGGTTAATAAGGGGTTAATACCCCCTCCCCCCATAGTAAAGCAGGGGTACATTCTATATACATGGGTTACAAAATGCCATCTGAATGTTCCCCAACACAGTTTGGTGGCAATTCACACACATGGCCTTGTCAGTACTGTGATTACCAGTCATAGGCCTAACCTGTAACTATACATAATCCCGGCTGGGGTCTGGGAGCCGCAAATAAGGAGTGTATTCGGATCCCAGGCTGGGATCCGGGAGCCGCATGGAAAGGGTTAAGGAAACAATGAATACACCATGCCTTCGTGGAGCGCCTTCAATTCACGTACTGGTTACAGACGGGCGTGTTCAAACAGTTCTGTCACAATATTCCATAGTGTAGGCCTACATTAAATAACATTTAAATCAATTAGACCAGTCTCATTTGATTACTACTTGTGATGAGCGGAGATGTGTCATATGTTGGCTGTAAAATAATCATGAATTATGAATTCAACAACTCGGTGTTGACTGTTGTAATTAGATTCGTTCCATCTCATTAATACTGTATATATTCTCTATTCGCAAGTAGGCCTACATCGATCAATGTCAGTGGTACCACGTTACTGTTTATATGGTTATATAATATTATCTTTAAATAGCAAATATTCCAAAGTCGTGAAAATGTAAAAATATAACGGTTTTCTAGAAATTATGTTTAGTTTACTAATATTACTAATATTGAATAAGACTCTGATAGTACAAATAAAACAAATGATCATCCCTATTGTTTCTTAAGACGAAAATTATAAGACAAACTTTAATAGAATGGAACACTTAATGAGTAAATTGTAAGTCCCCTGAAAATTGGAGCTGTTTTAATTCTCAGGGGTGCTGAAATTTGACCAGGGATTGATCAGGGATCATGTTATGCCACATCTTGACCTCTTGTGACCTTGAACTTTATCCAATCAATTTTTTTCCACCTTATCACAGGGTCTGCACTCTTTTGAGTGTTTAAATGATGCTGTTGGTCATCATTATAGGCCTACCGGGTATGTGGAAAATTCCAACAATCCAGAAAAAATGAAATTATTTCGGTTCCCGGATGTTGTGCCATGTTTACTAATATTACGTTACTGATATTGAATTTGGATCTGATGGTACAAATATAACATTTGATCACCCCTAATGTTTCTAAAAAAACCTTTTATATGATATAGGCCTACTTCACTGGAAGAAAACATTGGGGACGTTTTAAAAAGAGGCGCTTAATTAATTTTGAGTACGGGTCATAATAATTCCACATCTTGAGCTCTGTCGACCTTAAGCTTTATTCAATCATACTGATTTTTTCTCATCAGGTCACATGGTCTACACTCGTCATTTGGAGGGTTTTTTGTTGCTGCAGGTGTATTTAGGTCTAAAACAAAAAAAGGCTGCTGTGAAAATTCCCGGGTCCATGTCAATTTCTACTGGACTATATGTATCGATTAGCCTATCTATCTAATATGGGTAATTATATTAATCGATAGGGGGCAAATATTATTTTTATAATCAGCGTCGTATGCGATGGACCAACATTAAATCAACACTCCGTAAAAGGATGGGATCCTCAGTGAACAATGATCCATTGTTGGATCAATTGGTCAGTCAACTTTGGGTGGATGTCTCATGTTTGTTGGGGAGTGTGTATAGGCCCTACTGCAGCATAATCCCAGTGTCAACACAGCTATAGTCCCTGGCACATGCACCCAATGCACCCTAATTTATGTCTACGAGAGCACACTGATGACCGCAATGCTGCATCGCCATGGTAACCGATGTGTTTTCAGAAACAGCAGACGTTGACCCTGGGTTGTCTCAATGTTTAACCTCGCGTCTACGCAAGGCTGCATGTTTCGCTCATTTATCTTTGACTCCCAACAAAAGGGAATAGGCCGATTATGTCCTAAATGACGATAACAGCATATATATGCAGGCGGTAAAGTTTTTGTCGGGATTCTTAAACTAACATAGATATACATGTTAGTGGCTCGGATCCACCCTTCTGCAGTGTTTTATGTTTAAAATTTTGCCACAATGTTTTTCATACAATCATATATGTGTTTTTTCCTTGTCGTGTTTCATTGCAGTAGGCCTATATAGAGAGCATCTGAAATAAAATAAAAATACTGAGAGAATGCCCACGAACCTCCTACTTAAGTCACATGTTATACACTCTAAACAATATAGGTCCCCCTGCAGGGTTTTCCTGGGGTTGCATGGTAATAGCACTGAAGGGTTCTTTTTAAAGAACCTATGTTGTTTAGAGTGTAGGGCAGCATGTAGGCTATATATATATAGGCCCAATACACTCCTATAAAAATATTGAATCCGCCCCTGTCGATTTAAATTTTCTTATTATAACGTTAGGCCTGCCTTATGTCAGGTGTTAAATTTGATGAATTATATAGTGTGTGTACAAAACAATTTTAAAATGCATTGTTTAATTCTAAGTAGGCCTACGAAGCTTCCGTATTTAAAATTACTTTTAGTAGCTGGGATTCTTTATTTTCTGACTGCAAGTTAATACATATCTAGTCTCTCTCGTTCACTTGGTGGGGCATAAGCTAAACGAAAGGACAGCTCCAACTTACAATATCAGCACCAGATGTCGCTAGCATGCCGAACAGAAAACAGCACGACGAACGAAATACGGCCCCAAGCAAATAATTCTAAGCATAGACAAACTGAAAAATAGCAGGGACAAAAAAAGTTTGCACCAACAAATAAAAACTGCACAAAGGAAACGCAAATTATACAGGAACAAATAAATATAAGCACCAACAAATGGAATATAACACAACCAGAAAAAAAGTTGAAATGTGGCCAACTAAATAAATGTAGCACTTTTGCGTCCCATACAACAAGGCCATATTGATTTTTCTCAAACTTTCGTTGCTGGTGCATCTGCACCAGTCCAGTCTTAATACACACAGAGCAAGATTGCGTGCCGCAAATCACATGGCAGAGTGAAGATGTGCTGGTGGCGTGATTCGGTAACAGTAGGCTACGTTTTGAACACAAATTTAGTAGGCTTAGTAGAATTAGTAGATTCCGCGGGTACTATGTGACCTATGCAAATGTGTAAGTAATTTTAAAGGCCAGATAAAAACATTTAAACTGTCTAAAATGACTGTAGATTGATTGTATTATGGTGTTTGTTAGGAGTTGACTTGTGTGAGTCAGAATAAATATGATAGATGAGTCACCTGTCTGAGTTCGTCATTTATCTGTACGTTCACACAATATCCCTAGCTGCATTTAAATGTCTTTTTTTAATTTTTTTTTTACATATACATAACCTGATAACGTAACCGTGTATGCCTACATGCAGACGATAACTCATCACGCGGCGTTCACAAGTGGACTGAAATGATTATTCTGGTGATATAACACTGCAGACTGTGTAAATAGTCCAGTTGAACGCCTCAGAATCCACAGTCAGTCAGCCAATCTAACGAAAGGTTAAAGGGCTTAGTTTTTTACACCAAACGCTAGATAATTGGTGCTAGGGACATGCTTTGGGGTCATCACCAGGAGAGTATAGAGTTTGAAAGTACTGCAATTTTTTGTTATTGAAAATGGCGTCCAAGATGGCCGCCGATATATATCATATCAATGAATCCATTTAGACCACTCCTAGACAATTCATGATTTAGCCTAGAGGCTTTCTATCGAACGCCTCTGTCGCCTCTGTAATGTCAATTGGGACATGATTAATAATAAATTCCTTATTAATGGTGATGGATTACCAATCAATATTATGGTAAAGACAATTGTGTAAACTAACTAATTATTATTTATAGTAATTAGGGCCTAATTCAATATTAATGATGACGGATTGGTATTAATACAGTAACTATGGTAGTTGAAACTGTTTAATTTTACCTAATGTAATGTCAACTAGGACAAAACTATTATTTATAATAATTATTTCATTATTAATGATGATGGATTAATATCAGTACACCATTTACGGAAATGTCAAACATATGTCAAATATTTTCGTCTTCATATCGTTCACAATCATCATAACGCATTGCAATGAATCTAATTACATGTATGTTATGATCTGAGTTTGAATTCGGATGACCATTGAAATCAAAATACTTGTTCTTGTTACTTTGATGTTGACCATTACAATTAATAAATGAAACGGTGGGCTGACTTGAGAAAAACTCAAATTAAACGACTTGTGATTAAAACATGCTTAAGCAATACTAGTAACATTTAAAACGGGCAGTTTGGCTGATTAAGTTATACAGACACCGGCAGCTATGAGTAAAAATATATAAAAGTTATACAACAAAAAACAAAGCACATTCGTACTAAATAACAATATAAATGTTTAAATATAACAGAAAAGTTAAATGATAAGTTGTAAGGTGATACTACAAAAGACACAACCATTATATAAAGAAAGTTTATATGCGCATGTACAGGAGAAAGACGTCAGAAAGCACACTGAAGGGAGCTGAAGACTAGAAAACGGAAGTGTTGATGAAAAAAAATCTTTTTGGAAATGAAAATTAAGATCTAATCCATTGTTGTGTATATCCAGCTATGGCTTTCCCGAAAGAAGGAGAATCAGATAGTGTACGAATTTCCTCTGGTAGATTGTTCCAGATCTTTGGTGGCAAGAATGAAAATTAATTTGTTCCGTGGCTAACTCTGTTATAAAAGATATTTCTAGGGTTTTCACAAAATTTCTAAGAATTCGAGTACATTTCCGCGGTGTGATTAGATCCTGAAGGTATTGTGACGAAAGGTTATTTACAATTTCCCAGGTCTGAATAGCTATTTGTTGTCAATAGTAACAATAACTGTGATCGCAGTTGCGATCACGGTTATTATTACTAGGATGTTATCCTGCGATTCACAGGATAACATTCTAGTAACAATGATAATATGCTTATAACAGTTACAACCACAAACTAATAGTAGCTACTAATCAAGTCAGGCTTGACAGGGAATCTGTCTCAATATCTTTATTAGTGTCAATAGCCTAAAACATGGCATGTTTTTAGTCAATTGAGATTCTTCCCGTCTTTTCTCTACTTCTTTGGTGGAATTGCATAATATGAAATAGCGCAGATGCAGTGCATGACCGGGTACTACTGGTAACCTACGGGTGTTGTCACCTTTAATGATTGTACATTACCATGCGCTTTAACAGTGTCTTATCATGTTTATGTCGTCACGCACTTATAGCTGAAGACAGAAGTCAAGTAGCGCATTTTTAGGCCTGACCGGAGGCCAGGAGCCTATTATAAGTTTATTGCGCCTGAGTTTGTGTCCTTTTTTAGGGAAAAGGGGTACCGTGTGTGGGAAACGGTTGACATTTCTGTAAAACAGTCCTTATGAACAAGTCAAATATAATGTTTGAGGTTTAGTAGTAGGCCTACTTGTGGTTTTATAAAGTGCTCAGAAAAAATATATCCAGATTATATTCGTGATTAGAGCTCGAAGAGTTTTGGTTGGAATAATGTTGATCCAGCGTCGCAGACGGTGGCGCAGCATTGCATCAGCATTGAGCCAATGTATCGTGTTATCTGGGAAGTGGCCTTTCTGGTGACGGGGGTCTAAAGCGTCACCCACATAGCAGTCATAGCAAACACGGGAAAATCACCCGATTCTGTTTCAATGTTGGGCCAGCGCGAAGTCTGGGTAAATATTGAAACAGCATTGGGTGAATGCCATGTGTTTGCTGATGTGATGGCGCAAAGTATACAGCAGACCCGGTGTTGGATTAGTGTTGGGCAAGCGTCGTAGACGATTGACCAGCATTGAACCAGCAATGGGCTGCGACGCTGGCCCAACATTGAACGGGTATTGGGTGGGTAGACCTACATCGTGTGTACGAGGTACATCGTAGAGAGGCGTGCACTGACTTATCAGGGAATGTCTCAGTACTCTCAGTCTCAGGAGTAAAAAAGGCACGCGGTAGCACGATTCACTGACAAGTATATCATTGAACTGATGTTGGCCAGCACCGGCGATGGTGGTGGAAGGAATACACATTGAAGATATATTTTAATTTGCCTCCTTGGTTCTTTTTTTTTATCATGGACTTTTTGGATTCTGGCCCATTGCAAAATATTGAGCCAATTTTTTGTCTATAGCATTCAAACAGATGCTCGAACAGACTAAAGCCGGGCGAGTTGTTTCTAGTTTTCTTTGATTTTCAATCATCCAAAATTTCCCAGGGACATTTTTTGGTAAAGTAGTGAAAGTAGTGGAATTATGACGTCCCTCTAATAACCGAATAGTCAGGGCGTCAAACTGCGATATGTGCCTAGATAACACTTTCGCTAAACATTTTTAGTACAAAATGGAGACCAATGCCAAGACATTCTCTAGCATATCCAAAACCCCAAACCAGGTGTCTCCAAGCTGAAATATAATTTTTAAGATATTTTTTCAACCTTTGAAATTATCACCCATTTTTACAATAATTAGTCGGATTATCTCAGGTAAAACAAACTCCAGCCCAATACAATGTTTCATAACTTTGGAATGGATACACAGATTTATTTGAAATTTCCACATCACATTCAAGATATGTCACAGGATGACATACATGTATGATTCCATTGTTTATACTAAATAACCTGTCGCTCACAATATGTTTTCTCTAAAGAACTTCCGGTGTGTTCCTACTTGACAATTATCACGTTTGCCTAACATCGTGCTTTTACAGTAGCAAAGATTTGGTATCCCTAGTCAGAGAATCCTACTCAAGATTAAGTAGGGATAATTAATAAGGCTAATAATACACTTTAAATGTCCATTGGCCACCTCCTGTAATAAGGTGAAATAGACTTCATATGCGGCCTAGAATCGAAATAGTCAAACAAGTGAAGTTGTCGCACTGCTGTGTAAAAAGGCAGTGGTAATTGAAACACCATTACAAATAATAATACACGGGTATAAACGTTACAAACAACAAAGGGACAAGTGCAATTAACCACAACCAAGTCCTTATTGAGTTATTGCAAAAAACAATCTGACAAGTCCAATTGACCACAACTGAACCTCTGACATGGGCGGCTTGTGTCAAACCAACGTGACCAGCGCAGGTATCACGTTAGTAAAACATGTGAAAATAGAGGAGAGTTTCATTTCACCTTGTTGCAGGCAACCATCGGTCTATGGTTGTGCAAAATATGAAGTTAATTCATCAATGGATAGATACATAACCATGCCATACATACATGTTATATTATTGTGGCTCAACAAGAATGAAAATCCAAATGACACACTGTCAATGCCTCACATGTCAAGCATCCCGGGGATGGAATTGATCACACAATCCATATACAACAAAAACTTAAAATAACAGAAAGTATATATAATTAAAACGGCTTGACGACACTTCTCTGACGAGATAGTCATGTAAAATAATTTGTAATAGGCCTACATCAAAAACAATACAATATAGCGATAAAACATAATGTTGTGCAAAAGATGACATGGGTATGGGGGTAAACAGGTAAAGAGTGTTTTCCTTCCACTGGTGCTCCATTGTACGCTGGCTCCTCTGTTCAACAGCGGTGCCAATGCAGCTTCCATATCAGTGCAGACAGTGTCAGTGCAGTGTCACAACAGTGCAGGCACTGATGTTGGTCGTGGTAGCCTTGAAACAACCGGCGATAGAGTGTTTGACATTATGTCTCACACGTGGGATTAATGGAGTTACCCTTAGCTATTCTTACTCTGGGAACTCATCTGACCCGACGGTAGCGGAGCCGCTTTTGAACAAACTAAAACGGAGTCTCTGGACGTCTGGGCATGCCTGAGGGTTAAATCCCCTAGACATGCCCAGAACCCCTTATTGGGCGAGTGAAGGAAAACACTCACAAGACCCACCATGCCCTATCACCCCACCCTCACGTCATCATCTGTACATCATTCATCTCATCGATGGACTGCGCCGTTTTTATCATATTACATTGTCACTTAAATGACTATTAGTGTCGAAAAGTGACGTAAAGCAGCAATTTACAGACTTCATTTTTGTTGTACAGTTTAACTGCTGAAAAGCTGTAGCTTTCGCTCAACTCGATCACCTATTCTAGAGGCGCATAATCGAAAGGTAGCTTCTTTCACTATAGTGTCAAACTGGACCAAATTCTTCATTACCAGACTAGTGTAAGGCCGCTCACAGCTTATCACGCGGATTCTTGCAGTTCCCTATGTGAGAGGTAATACCCCCTCCACTTCGGCGGTTTGACGGACGAATGGGCTTAGCTGAATCCCGTTTTCCGGTTTCAAACATACATTTTTACCAAGGTCTGCCAAAGACCAATGTGGCAGAAATAGCTCAACATCATTGATTAATAATGCGAATAGCACGTGATGTAAATGATCACATATGTCTCATATTTTGCTAGATTAACATGATTGTAATATTATTACAGAACATTACGTGGGTAGCAAATTCGCTATTGTACTTTTTGCAATTCCTGAACATCGATCTTTGTGACACATTGATTGATGCATCAGAAGAAACTATTCAAATAATACAATATCTAGACTGTTTCAGCTTAGATAATATACATTTTGATGACATCCCTTGGGATCACTATAATCATTTGGGAAAAGATGCTGTATAATGTAAATATTTAATTTACACAAAAGTGTAAATGCATCTTTCTGTTTAAACATACAATGTATATGTAAATTTTTTAAAAAAAATTTTCACTGAAATATGTAAATAAACGGGATTTACACGCATGTTTATTGCCTTTACAGAAACGTAACGTGTACATAAACAAGAAAAATGCCCAATTCTCAGGATTGATATAAATACAGAAATAATTTCTGACAAGAAAATCATCATGCTAGATCCGAATTACCCTTCTTATAGCTGTAGAATTATGGTAGACCGGATAAAACATTTTCCTATTTGGCTAAATGGCTTAAATAATTTGATGGTTTTCTTACGTTGTTGAAAGTAGAAATATATGTAGATTTGATATTTTTAATAGCTGCCATTTCGTAAAAAATGCTGAACTGTAATCACCATCCCTTTGTTTTGCAACCATACAGTGCAGTGCCTTTATACAAAATTACGTGTGACTTGGTTGAGCGGCTTACACATTTATCATTGCGAGCTACAGGGACGGCGCAGCGACTGTATACTGAACACATGCCTGCATCCCAGAAGATGCATAATAACATTGCTAATCTATGCTAAAAAACCTATAACCCGATAATAACTACAAAATAGAGTTGCATATTTGCACAGCTAAGGAGATCATGATCATATCCAACCCAACCGAAAATTAAAAAAGAAAGAAATAGTTCAAAAAATAATTCAACTTTCACAGATTGAATAATTATTTAAATTTTCTACGGCTTATTTTTACCGTTGTCCATTTAAAAGCAACTATTTACATTCGAGATATCAAGTTATGTCTATTACTCGGTAATGACTAGGCTATTTTAAATTAAGATTTAAAAAATCAGGCTAATCTGTGTAGAAGGACTTGTGTTATGGAAGATTATATCATAGCGCGAGAATGATTAAAACTGCATTTTACCGCTAAAATAGACAACAAACGGGTATGTTTTTAATATGCATATAAAATACTTAAAAAGCTAAATTTCGGTTTGGAAACACCTCAATATAGTATCTAGGAATGCTGAAGACAATATTTTAAGTGGTCTCTTGCTTGTACTAAAAATGTTTAGCGACATCATAGTTTTCTAGTTTGACACCCTGACTAGAATGTTAAACTCAGAATTTCATTACACGTCAAATGGTCGAACTTTTGAAATAATCAAATACAATTTCGCGAAATTTTACTAGAAAATAGCTTCCACAATATCGATCGATAATTGGCCAATATTAGCCAATATATAATTCTGTCTTCAGGTATAGTAAATATGTACATCTGCTATGTATCATTAAATTGTATATGGTAGATTTGATTTGATTTGATTGGCTTGTATTTCTCTCATCCAAAGTCTCTACTGAACCGATTGTTTTGATATCTGAAATAATTATGTGAACAATCTATAGCTTACTAGAATTTAATTTTTTAGATTAAAATTTTAATATTGCATAGTTTTTCATTAGGGGCCTATTTGCAAATTACCGTCAACCAAGGATTGATAGTACACTGGGGATAATTGCTCTTTGTGGCTATTATTAGATTCGCTCACCCTGTGTCAGTTTACTCATTTGGACACGTCTGCAACTTTGGTCCCCTGTTGATCTGAGTGAGAACAGATATGTAAGCTAAAGCTGACCCACTGGTCTTACCCACTGCATCCCAACCCGGTAGTTAGCTGCACCTCAGCCCGTGGTCGTCGTCTACCAGTGATGGGTCGGTTTGCGTTTTTCGTACTGAAATTATCAATAGAAAAATATAATCCACACCACGTAGTGCAGAAGCCGCACTGCTTTTGACCTTCAGTTCAGAAGGTTTGATTGCTTGCTTGATGGGCCAGATTCGATGCGGTGTTAGCCGGTATACACTAGCCGTCGACCCAATGTTGACCCATCGTCTGCGACGCTGGCCCAACATTAATCGAGCATTGGGACACCGTATCAGGTTTTCCGGGGATCCAGGTCGACTCCCGCCAAGCAAATCCAGGTGGTGTAGCTAGGATTCAAGTGTTGACTTACATTATACGTCGCCATCTAAATGTCCCTTGTTATTCCTCATACCAGCGCCGGCAGGCAGTTAGTGCGGATGAAAAATACGTATACATGTAATACAAACGTCAGGTATTAACTACACAAATATCTCTTTGCTGATTAGCGAATATATTAATAGTGAGCGTGTTACTTTATGAAGGTATTCATATCAAGTAATTTACATCTAACTGAATGTTACAAAGTTAAGGAGATGGCAACATGGTGTCGGGATAAACACGGCTGATACCGAAGATTGGGGGAGATGCACATTGATGTGGGCGTCTGTAAGTATTTAGCTCCTTTCTTGAACCGGAATCACTGCTATAGGGCATATTTATTGCAATTATCATGTGATATTATGACATTATCAGTGATCTTTTTTTTACTTTACAGTGTGTACTTACCTAGGACTCTTTAATGGCGGGAAACGTAATAGCGGAGAGACAATTATGGACTTGGTTGGCTGTATATATCCATTTTTGACGTACATCATCTGGTGGATTCCTTGGACAATTGCACTTCAAGGTAAAAAATAGCGTATTGCATAATTTTTACAGCAACAAATAATCGTCATATAATCATAATGCTGCCTGAGGTTTTACTGATTTCCAAATAAAAGTAATGATATTTGTTTTTATTTTCTTTGAGGGCGATTTCGTGAATTATTTTTTATGTCTCAGCAAAACATTTGGCTTAGATCGCATTGTCGTTACGCGACGCGTCCGTCCGTCCGTCCGTCCGCCCACCCCGTCTGTCTACCACTATCATACGGCCATAACTACCTGTTTGTCGTTAAAGGAATAGACATCATATAAATGTAAGCCATGACTAAATCTTGATTGAGTCCACATTTGCCTTTTTCATCACCTATATCACATTGATTCGTATCTTTTCTCGTTAACACGATACACGTCTGTTCATAGTATAAGTTATAAAAAATAAAAAAGTCTGCAATTATACCCTCTTTTTTTCATATTACGTCAGGCCTGTAATTTAAAATAGATGGTCTTGCGAATGCCGCCAGTTCATATTTTGAAAAGCAAAATACTATGTCGCAAAAATGTTGGGTTTATTGTGGCTATAATTGAAAAAGAATACTGACCAGTTTAATAATGACAAAACCTTGATTGGGATCAAATTAGCCTTTTTATGACCTCTATGAATTTGCTTCTTTCTATCCGCATTTTTTTCTCGTTATCACGATAAACGCATCATTTTGACATCTTCCTGGCAGCAAGTCTTGACACAGCGAGGCCGTCAGGCCAAGCCTTGCTGAATTAGCCATACCATCCACCTATTGGGGTAGGGAGGAAGATTTAGATATTGAATATTCATTAGTTTTTCAAAAAATATCTTTTTAATGTTGGCCCGCTGTCTGCGACGTTGGCTCACCATTAATTCAACCCTAACGCACGTTTCGGTGAGATGTGGTGATCTGTGTCTGAGACGTTTCCGGTGAGCTACTCGGCCAGCAGACATGTGTTGTTTAATGTAGGGCCGGTGTCGTAGACAGTGGCCCCACATTAAGACAACACTCATGCCTGAGGTCAAACTTGGGTCAAACAGAAAAAATATTTTTAGAAAGTCCCCACTCCAATAGGCGGATTCAACCCTGTTTCAGCAAGGTCGGTCTACGAGCTCAGGAATAGCCAGCCTTTGCAGAGGGAGATGCATTTTGACAGTATGGCTGCTTTAAGCCACACACGTTTGTATTTCACTGATAGCTCGAATATTTAAAAACAGACGTCGTGTGTTCTCATACTTTAAACTATAATGTGGATGGATTTCAAACGTATCCAATCTTGGTTAAAATGGCCGCTAATCAACTTTATCGCACGGAGAATTCTGTATTGTAATTTTCTACCATATTATCTGTCCACCATGGCAGCTGTAATATTAGGTGAATCTTTGTTTATAATTTATCTGATTCGCAGATGAAGTCACTGTGATATCTGGATCTAATATTCTGGGCGGGTCCGGCAGTATCGTATCACCGGATCAGTACCCCCGCCCGGGCTACACCATGGACAGAACCTCATACATAGCCATCCTTGAGAACATGGCCACGGAGGGCACGGTGGAGGTGTTTGTGGATGTCTGGAACCCTCACCCGTCCAGCTGGCTCAACGTAAGTATGTGTACGGTAAATAAAAACCCTTTACCCTTATTACGCTGAATTATTTTTGTTTAAACCATGGAGTCCAAAGGGTTTTTTCAATTTTAAATCATCATAAATGTCTTTGTTAGTTCTTTGCGGTTCATTGTAATACCTAACATGCCAGAAGTCTACGGCCATAAGAAATATAGTGCGGGGATCGATTTTAGACGTCAGACAGACGTCAGATTCTGACGTCTAAAGTCGCTCCCCGCGCTGTAAGTGTTAAGTGATGTGTTATTATTATCTATAGATGTTATTTTAATTTCACTTGAAGCTAGAATGGCATCAACCCAACAAAATAATGTAGCTCGCTTGATAAATGAACTAAATATTTACCTACATTTCAGGTGAGATACAGTAAGTATGGGGGTTATTTAAGCCGAGTGAGTGCCAGGTACGACGAGCAGACCCGTCCTCCACGTGTTCTGGGAGGAGAGTCATGCTGCATCCGTCTGGAGTTTCAAACAGGATGTTGTGGGATCGCCAGCGGCTACTCAGGTTTTAATGCTTCCTACAGATTTATACACGGTAATTATAATTCTGGTGATCATAATATGGGTTAAAACAATATAATAATAATAATAATAATAATAATAATAATAATAATAATAATAATAATAATAATAATAATAATAATAATAATAATAATAATAATAATAATAATAATAATAATAATAATAATAATAATAATAATAATAATAATAATAATAATAATAATAATAATAATAAAACAATTAACCTAGCAGAATAACCTGATAACTCTGAGCTGTTTCCCAATAGTTTCCTTTCTATTGCCGCAATTCAGACCTGAAAAGTGAACCGATTTTGCATAATATCCAATTGCTTCTTGTAATTAAAACTACGTCCTTATTTTAGTGAATCGAAGTATTTTTTATCAGATACATATTAGCTAAAATAACGTGAAGTTTATTGCCATTTGTGTGTGATATTATCAAAATACTAAAATATTTTGGGGAAATATAATTTTGTTTCAAAGTTCGTAATTTTTGTATCCATCACATTAGGCCAATCATTTTCTGCTCATGCTATTTTTTCTCGGTGATTTCCTATATATTCAGCGCCGGGCAAAGGCAGACGGGCAAGATGTGGTCCACATGCTCGGCTTTGTAATGGTGAATGTCTACATCCTCATATGTACTGCCGTAAGTATCAACATTCATTTAAAATGTGTTAACAAAAGATAAATAATGGCGAGAGTTCAAGCAAGTAGCAACATGAACACAACAACTGGTGCGAATAATTTCTGATAATTTGCAAGATGTAAAACGTCTCCATCTTCTTATTGCGCATATTATCTGAATATGTGTCAACGTCTCCGACATTCAGACAACTAAACAAGGACACCTGCATTAATTTACTGGTTAATGTTTTTCAACGTTTTTGTGGTAGTAGGATCCTTAAAATATTTATTATTATTAAGAATTTTTACATTATAACAAGAGCACATTCGAGAAAAGCACGCCACCTAAGTTCATTTAACGGGGACAAGTTCGTAAAATAAAAATTTAGGTACGTGAGATTTAGTGATTGTAATATATTAGTCAAGGAGAAGGCTCGTTGGACCCCTGAAAAAAACTAGTTGTTGAGATTATTGCATTTTTTAGTACATTAGGATCCCTAGAAACAGATTCCGGATGATGACATCAAATTCGCCTGGAGTATTTTTTTTATTTCGCATAAATCCAAGATGGCCGCCATTAATATAGGTTGGAACACGACTTTGTAACCACGCCACATAGAACATCATGTAATACCACTTCTTCCCATAATTTGGACCCAGAGAATAGATTTAGATGATATAATTAGTGATTTGCTGAGTTTTTCAAGGTCAAAGGTCATTTTAAAAGGCACGCGGTTCTAAAATAGGATAGATTAGCCATTCTGTGGACCAAACAAGCCATCATTTGTTATTTTCTATATCTAGCTTGGTTATTGGACCGTATGAATGTGTTATATAACTATTAGAAGTAAAAAGGAGTTTAAGGCGGAACTTCGCAGGTCAAGGTCAAGTTATACAGGGTTTTGCACTCATATTAACCCTTTTAGCGCCGCACCACTCCCACCCCAACCGCCAAATTCCTGGGAGGGTGGGGGGAGAAAAAATGCTGGGTATTTTGTACTTTCCGATGTTTCTAAGCACACCAGCAGGATTCCAGACTAAGAGCAAATAATGACATGTGATGATGGTGTAGTTTAACGGGATACAACTCCAAGGTCACATCAACGTCAGATTAAATTCATTTCAAAGTCAAATTGGTATAAAAACATATTTGTTTTACTTTTACCGATTTTAAACTGATGTGTTGTGCAGGAAAGTATTACAAATGACTTCTGTTCACACACACATTCTTTCTCGGGTACCCTTAAGACACGCATCTCAATGGTTTTTGGGAAATTTTCAGCCTGATGGGGGAAAATACCCCTTTTTATTCCTCTTATTACACCCCTTCCCCAACGCTGGAATGAATGAAAAAATACTAAAATGTAGCAGTGTGGAGCTTCAGCCTGGGCTCCCATGTCCATGATGACAACAGATGGATACAGAATCAGATAAGAAAGCTGACATAGGCTGGAGTTGTGCTTTACTGGGGTACCACTCCAAGGTAACATTACGGTCATCTCAAGGTCACTGCAAGGTCAAACTGGCAAAAAACATGATTTTTAGAATTTTTTATCGATTCCGAACCCATTTGGGGTGCAGATGAGAACTACAAATCACTGTTCTTGACACATAATTGGTCGGGTACCATTTCACCACGCATCACAAGGGGTTTGTATGCAATTTCAGCCTTGGGGGGTGATTACCCCCTTGGTATTTCCCTTATGACACTCCTTTCCCAAAGCTGGAGTGAATCAACAAAATTACTGAAATGTAGCAGTGTGGAACCGCAGCTTGAGCCCCCATGACAACATAAGTATGGATACCGAATTGGTAATGAAAGGTGGCATGAGCTGGTGTTGGGCTTTACTCGGGGTATCACCCCAAGGTCACCTCAAGTTCATAGCAAGGTCACTGGAAAGTCAAACTGATAAAACATGATTTTGGCGTTTTTATCTATTCCCAACCCATTTGGAGTGAAGGTGAATTTTACAAATGACTGATGTTGACACATTATTGGTCGGCTATCACTCGACCACGCATCGCAAGGGATTTGTATGCCATTTCAGCATTGGGGGGGGGGGGTTACCCTCTTGGTATTCCCCTTATCACACCACTTTACCAACGTTGCAGTGAATCGACAAAATTACTCAGATTTAGCAGTGTGGAACATCAGCTTCAGCCCTCATGACAACATATGGATACAGAATTGGGTATGAAAGATGACATGGGTTAGTGCTGCGCTTTACTGGGGTACCACCCCAAGGTCACATCAAGATCATCTCAAGGTAACTGCAAGGTCAAGCTCTGTTTTTATCTATTCCAAACCCATTCGGGGTGCAGTGCAGGTGATTATTACAAATGACTTCTGTTGACACATTTTTGTTCGGATACCATTTCCCCACGCATCGCAAATCGCAATTATGCAATTTCACCCTTGGGGGGGGGGGGGGTGATTACCGCACGTAGTAGCAGTAGCAACATGTAGCAGTGTGGTGGAAATTGACTTTGAATCACAAAAATAATACTATGATTGAATTTTCAAAATTCCACGAAAAAAGAGGTATTACACACGGAACTGGCTCCCTACCCTGCTCCCATGTTTAATGCCACAGGGAATGATGCGAATGGCTACAAAGTCGACACCCAATAATGACTTGCACGTAGATCGTGCCGTAATCGACATCATGTAGAGTGTGAAGGTACATACATCTATTGTACCAGCTTCGCTTGCCATTCATGCCCTTACAGGGGCCGACACATAAAATCAAAGCACTCAAGGTAGCCAGAACTGCTAGGCTACCACTACATGCAGTGGTTTGCTTATGAATGTTTCCAAAAGTCGTATGACGAAAAAGTTGAGGTCGTTCGACACAAGTAATATAATGACCTTCTGCCAGATAATTGAGGTCGCAAGTCGCGTTAGACAAAAAGTCGTTGATCACAGGTCGTTAACTATAGAAAAATGTTCAGTGCAAGAAATAAAAGTCGTTAGACACAATAGGTCGTTAATGGCAGGGTCGTTGATGACAGGATCTACTGTATTAGAGATACAC
This sequence comes from Flabesymbios commensalis, assembly GCA_964017125.1. Classification (NCBI taxonomy): domain Eukaryota; kingdom Metazoa; phylum Annelida; class Polychaeta; order Terebellida; family Flabelligeridae; genus Flabesymbios; species Flabesymbios commensalis. The sequence continues at coordinate 38,473,934 of OZ024909.1, forward strand.
AAACACATTAAGCTATTGTATTCGAGCAAGCGACGACATTCATATTGGCTTGCAATGGCAAAGGTTTCAGCAGATGTGCGAGCAGGGATTTAGCCCGGATCAAAATGCTGAGAAAGGAGACTCATATTGGTGCTTCTTTGAAGTTGTGGAGCCTGCTACCTATCACCGAGGCATTTACTGAAAATGTCAAACGTGCTCACCTGCAGGCTGCACACTGGAAGGCATCAATTGAAGGCACAATGCCCCCATATCGATGCCCTGATGCATGGTTGGGAGCATGACGGATCCTACTTGAAGCCCACGACTGTGCCAGAGGGAACCCTGTCTGCCCCAGTTGCTGTCTTGGTGATGATGCGATGTGGGTGCGCATCTGGTTGTAAAGGAGTCCACTGTAAATGTAGCACCATTGGTTGTACTATTTTCTGTGCATGCAAGGGAAATGAGGTGTGCATGAACATGCTCACAAAGAAATTGCAAGAATCAGTACAAGTTGATGATGATAATGATGATGAGCTGTAGTTGGAATTCTGGCAGTTGAAATCATATAGGACAAAGTAAAGAGGTTACATCAAGTGGAATCTTCTTTTTACCACTATAACAGTATTAAGTGCATTTTTTGTTCAATGTTGCATTAAATATATTTCCTAATCACTCAACTATCTTTTTGTTTTTACTCGTGAAATGTGTGACCTATTGTGTTATTCCCGGGACAATGTTAGTGGTAGTTTTAACTTTGTCAGCTCTTGTCATAGTGGTTGTTGAGATTAAAGATGTCCTGAATTGGTCTTGAAATAAATATGGTGTGTCCAGAAATACATTCTCTGCTCTTGAAATAAAATAGATACGATACACTACTTGAACGCTTTCTAATTTTATCTAGGCCTAATAGGACCTTGAAATTAACGATTTTGACCTTTGAGATCGTCAAAATCAACGTCGTATTTACAGAGATTTAACTTAACCTTGACCTTCGCCTTGAACCCCTTGTCACTTCTAATAGTTATAACACATTCATATGCTCCAATAACCAAGCTAGATATAGATAATAACAAATGATGGCATTGGTTTATCTATCCTATTTTAGTATCGTGTGACCTTGAAAATGACCTTTGACCTTGAAAAACTCATAAAATCACTAATTATATCATCTAAATCTATTCCCTGGGTCCAAATTATGGGAAGAAGTGGTACTAAATAATGTTCTATGTGGCGTGGATACAAAGGTGTGTTCCAACGTATTTTAATGGCGGCCATCTTGGAATTATGCTAATTAAAAAAAATACTCCAGGCAAATTCGATGTCATCATCCGGAATATGTTTCTAGGGATGCTGAAGTACTCGAAAATGCAATAATCTCAACAACTAGTTTTTTTAAGGGGTTCAGATGAATATTCCAGTTTTTCCCCCTGACTATATATTTTTTGATGGAAAACGTGTTATCGAGTTCAAAGGTAAAATTAACCCCGTAATATCCAATAGGTCGGCCGTTATGTACACATACATGTTTGTGAGATGATTATAAGCAATAATTGGTATGTTATTATGCAAATCCTGGACGGGGGCCCTGGTGCAGTGGTTAAATTTAAGCTGCCTGCTTTGAAAGTCGGGAGATCGTGGGTTCGCCCCCCCCGCCCTATCTGGCATTCAAGTTTCAAAGAAACAAAATGTTTCTTTCCCGCTCACTCGTAAAGATGCATTATTGTGGGGAGCCTCCGTGACAGAGAGGTAGCGTGCTCGGCCTCAGACCGCCAGGGCCCGAATTTCGAATTCTGTGTCTGGAGGGTAGTGTGATCCCATTCATCTCACCATCCTCAGGAGGTTCTTTTGGCTCAGTTTAGCCTATATATATATAGGTAGGGCCTACAAAGAATCCTATATTATAAATCTGAACTGTATTATATGGAAAACGCACCCCAAAACGTCGGTCAAAATTATAGCAATGTACATGACCAACATATCTGAGCTGGTCATTTGCGTGTCCTAACCTTGATCCTGCTAAGTTAATTTATTCAAATTTTCAACCATGTGAGGTTGTGTCTCGTTACCAAAGACATGTGAGATATATACAAAAGTTATACAGTATTATTAGTTTACCAGGAAGGCACACAGTAGAATTACAACTTTTTTTTATCCGTTTGCATTCTTAACGATCATTTGTATGAGTTTAGACAAGTTTCAATAGTTTAATTCTACTAACAGTCATAACATTATGTAAAGATCGAGGGATGTGTATTTGCCTAGTAATACCATTCTCTGCTCAGCAAAAAAAGAACATTTTGATACATAATGGAACTCGTCTCCCACTTTATTTATGTGACATAAAGTGCAGTATCTTAAATTTATATCCTCTGAATTTTGTCTAAATTTGTCAACAGAAGTCTATGAATTCGGCAGCTAAATTTACAGAGCGGAATCCAGAGTGCTGATAGTAGTAGATTGATTAGACAATTTTCTCTTTCAAAAGTTGACTTGAACATTCTGAAGCTAGTGGATTAGGACTGATATCAATGAGGCAAAGGGTTAACATGCATACTGTACATGACACTTAAGTAGGCTACCTGGGAAACGTGCCAAGTCATCGTGCTGAGTAGTTGAAATCTAATATATCAGCCAGTTATTTTATCATTATTGACCTAGTCCGAGAACTGGTTATTCGCAAGATGCATGACTAATTTGCCGACGAATGCAATATGCCACTATTTAAAAAGGGGCCAAACTGGTGTTATCATCGCATTATAATATTGGGAATGCGAAAAACAAAAATATACACTGTTTTCAAATACTGTCAAACCAAATGTAATATTAACCTAACTTTCAATTTATAATAATACACTGTTGTAGATACGTATGAAAATCAATTAATATCATTCTTTAATGTGGCTTGTTTGTTTTAATTTCAGTGTTTATTCTTTCAATTGAAGGCTTTTTCAATTTGAAATCATCATAAATATCTTAGTTAGCTCTTGCCGCTCCTTTGAATATCTATGTTATGGATCTACGGCCATTATAAATATTTTACTCTTGCAGTGCGGGGATTGACTTCAGACGTCAGATTATGACATCTAAAGTTGGTCCCCGCGCTGAAAGGGTTAACATATTTCTAAACGTAAATATTATTGTTGAATCTGTCATGTTTAAGCCTGTGCCGTGTACGGACAATATCGCTGTGATAAAACCACCTGCATACCTCCTCAAATGATCTGTGACGGTAGAGAGGATTGTAGAGACGCAACGGACGAATATCTATGTCCACGTAAGTCTCCACTTTCAATGGTTTCTCACCCACTGCTGTTTTTATGTTTGGTCAGCGTCGTAGACAGTGGTACAACATCATACAAACAACGGGCTTGTTAGAGTCGTACCATACCTAATCAAGTTTTTTTTCCATTTTTTTGCACTTTACATTTCATTGTTATATTTGACTGTTGTACACGTAATCGCAATTGGCAATCATAATGCTACTATAATATTATTATTATTATTATTATGTGCAATAATCATGATAATTAGGTGCAATGTTTTTTTAATAATTTCAGTAATGCATTCCCTCAATATGTATTGTATGTTTTATAACTAAAAGAAAAAAATACCTATTCAGATGATGAGAAATAATAAATCATGTGAAGTTTGTGTCGCTGGCTTCTATATATATTATCATCTCATTTTAACGTATTGATTTTCATATCAAACGACTTCATAGATCTGTTCCTAATATACCGGCTCGTATCTTGCTAATTTGCATATAATTCCAATATAATGACTGTTGTAGAGTTACTAATAATGTCTAAATATTTGTCCGTGACGTCTATGTTGAACAGATGTCGTGGCTCCGTCATCCGTTGTGCCAGAGACAACTCCTTTATACGCCTTATTCTGGATTTTCATAACAGTCTGTGGTATCCTGCTCACAGTGGTATGTTTACTCTGCCTCACATGTGGTCTGGAGAAACTGCTACGACAAAAACTCATCGACAAACCTCGTCCTCAGAGTGTCAATGGAGATGTATAATCATTAACCCTTGAAGCGCTGAAATATTTTTATACAGACCAAGAAACGAAAGGTTTTTTTCAATGTGAAATCATCATAAATGTCTCATCATAAATGTAAAAAATCAGTATTTTTATTTTGGCTTCTCAATATGTCCATAAGATGTGAACATATACTAGAATTGTGTAAGTTTTTTTTAAATTTTGTGTTGCGCATTCACCATTCAAGCGAAAAATAAGGATGCGATTTAATTTCAGTCATTCATGTCCGAAAAAAGAAATACAAGAATAACTGTTAAACGGGGCTTTTGGCACACTTACGTTGCAACAGCAACCCAAAATGTGAAAGACTTGCTCAATTCTAGACATGTTCGCATGTTATGGACATATTAAGAAGCCGAAATAAAAATACTGATTTTTTATGACTTTAGCCTGATTGTGTCGCTTTAAAAAATCGATAAAAATAAAATCGGAGTTACGCCATCTGTATCATGTCACGTCATCTGTATGTATCGTTTCACATGTGGTGCTGTAAGTAATACATCGTCCATGTGGAAATAATTAGTTAATAAATAAAACATGTCACCTTAGTATTAAAGAGATGTATCTTCCACTTTAACAAGTGGCAGATACAACTCTTTAATACTTGTGTGACGACTGTGAATATCATCATGCTCCAGAGAAGGGGACGTGGCGCTTTGGTAGAGCGCCTGTCTGCATCGAGTCATGCTTGCGTCCCGGGTTCGAACCCCGCTGTTACTACATGTGTGGGTTTTTCAGAGAAATATCATTGTTTCTTCCTTATCAATGTGACTAATAAATATTGGTTAAGCCCCCTGACTATAAACGATTACGTTAATTGCGGCCTCGTCGTGTTAAGGTTGAAACCAGTTAGTCCCAGAGCTAGGGGGGTTTTATTTGTGTTGAAAGGTCCATACGATCCAAGAGTTCTACCTATCGTGAAATTTTCTCAGGAATCCGAATCTGCGCGTCTTACAAAAATCATCCTGTCCAAAAGTACCGTAAAAACCCTTTAAACACTAGTACCGTCAAAATCGCAAACCGCAATTTGAAATATTGCGTATGAAGTGATTGTTTGCTAAAATTGTGGTAATTTTCTATTTAAATAATTTTTTAATTATTTATTATCCTCACATATGACACAGGCTTTCACATGGATGTAAAATATTTTGTGTCTGATCAATGACAAATACACAATATAGCTTTAAGTTGGTATTTTAACACGTAATTTTACTCATTTTTCATACTTTTTCACTAAATAGACAAAATACTTTTCTCTCAGCCGATTTTTGTATAGTATAAATGTTTAGTTTTGATTCAAACATGTTCTAGAACTATTGTTGATTTAAAATTAACAAATTTGGAATAAAAATAATGAGTTATGTGAACATATTACTCGCTTTTTTTCGTTAGACGTAAAATTAGCTCGCTTTTCTTCAGGCTCGGGAAAATTGACCATATCTCACATTTTTGCCCACTGTGTATCCAAATTTTAAGCTATATCAATATATTTGATATCAATAGAAAGCAACTGGCACAGGCCGTCACATGGATGTAACATATTTTGTATCTGATCATTGACAAATGCACAAGAAAGCTTTAAGTTGGTATTTTAACCCTTAATTTGACCTTTTTTCATACTTTTTCAGTAAATAGTCAAAATACTTTTTTCTCAACTAATTTTTGTGTATAATAAATATTTAGTTTTGATTCAAACATGTTCTAGAACTATTGTTGACTTAAAATAAATCCATTTGGAATAAAAAATAGTGAGTTATGTAAACATATTACATGCTTTTTTGTTTACACGTAAAATTTGCGCGCTTTTCTATGGGCTCAGGAAAATTGTATGTATCTCACAGTTTTGCCCAATGAGTAGTCAAATTTTGAGCCATATCAATATATTTGATATCAATAGAAAGCTACTGGCACAGGCCACGGATGTAAAATATATTGTGTCTAATCTTCTACAAATGCACAAGAGAGCTTGAAGTTGGTAATTTTACACTTAATTTTACCTATTTTTCATACTTTTTCGGTACATAGTCAAAATACTTTTCTCTCAACTGGTTTTTGTGTATAATAAATATTTAGTTTTGATACAAACATGTTCTAGAATTATTGTTGACTTAAAATAAACCCATTTGGAATAAAAAATGATAAGCCATTTGAACATATTACACACTTTTTTGGGTTGAATGTAAAATTTGGGCACTTTTCTTCCCCCCCCCCCCCACATTTTTGCCCAATGAGTACTGGTTACCCAAATTTTAAAAAATGTACAAACATCTTTAATATCAGGTAAAAGTAACTATCAAAGGCTTTAACGTGGATACATAATATTTTATTTATGTTAAATACGAAATGTACAACAATTAAGCGCTAACTTTGTATTTTATCCCTCCATTTGAACAATTTCCAACCTTTTTCTTGGTCAATACCAGCAAGATTTCTCGCTCATGTTAACTTTATATGGTATAAATGTTTGTTATTACTTTTACATTTTCTGGAGCCATTTTTCAAAAGTTATCTTGGCGACTGAAGAAGTGATCATAGCCATTTTTAAAGTTATCTCAGCCACTACAAAAGTTATTTTAGCCACTGAAGAAGTGATCATAGCAACTTTAAACGTTATCTCAGCCACTACAAAAGTGATCTTGGCCACTGCAGAAGTGATAATAACCACCTTAAAAGCTACTTCAACCACTACAAAAGCTATCTTGGCCACTAAAGAAGTAAATACAGCGACCTTCACAGTTTTTTCATCCACTACAAATGTGATCTTGGCCACTGATAAAGTGATCACAGCAACTTAAAAAAATATCTCGCCAATGCAAAAGTTATCTTGGCGAGTGAAGATGTGATCACAGCCACGTTAGAAGTTATCTCAGCCACTACAAAGGTGATCTTGGCCACTGACAAACCGGTGTCAGCCAATTTAAAGGTTATCTAAGCCACTACAAAGTGATCTGGGCCACTGAAGAAGTGATAACAGCCACTTTTAAAAATATCTAAACGACTACAAAAGTGATCTTGGCCACTGAAGAAGTGGTTACAATAACTTTGAAAGTTATCTCTGCCACTATAAAAATGATTTTGGCCACTGACGAAGTGCTCATAACGACTTTAAAAGTGATCTCAGCCACTACAAAAGTGATCTTGGACACTGAAGAAGTGATCTCAGTCACAGTAAAAGTTATCTCAGCCACTACAAAAGTGATCTTGACCACTAACAATCTTACGTCAGCCCGTAAAAGTGATCTTGGCCACAAAAAAAACGATGTCAGTCACGATCTTAGTCACTGAAGAAGTGATCACAGCGACTCTAAAAGTTATCACAGCCACTACAAAAGTGATCTTGGCCACTGAAGAAGTAATCATAGCCACTTTAAACGTTATCTCAGCCACTACAAAAGTGATCTTGGCTACTGAAGAAGTGATCACAGCCACTTTAATGGTTATCTCAGCCATTGCAAAGGTGATCTTGGTTAGTAACAAGCTGTTGTCAGCCACTGAAAAAATTATCTAAGCCACTACAAAGTGATGTTAGCCAAGAAATGATCACAGCCACTCAAAAAGTTATCTCAACCATTACAAAGTTGCTGTGAGCACTTCTTTAGTGGACAAGATCAGTTTGTTTGTGACCAAGATCAGCTTTGTGGTGGATGGGATGATTTTTAAAGTGGCTGTGATGGCTTCTTAAGTGGTCAAGATCACTTTTGTAGCGACTTAGATCATTTTTTTAGGGACTGACATGAGATTATTAGTGGCCAATATCACTTTTGTATCGGCTGAGATGACTTTTGAAGTGAATGTGATCACTTCCACGATGGACAAGATCAGTTTTTTTGTGGCCAAGATCATTTTTACGGGCTGACATAAGATTGTTAGTGGTCAAGATCACTTTTGTAGTGGCTGAGATAACTTTGAAAGTGACTGAGATCACTTCTTCAGTGGCCAAGATCACTGTTGTAGTGACTGAGATCACTTTTAAAGTCGCTGTGAGCCAAGATCATTTTTATAGTGGCAGAGATAACTTTCAAAGTTATTGTAACCACTTCTTCACAGGTCAAGATCACTTTTGTAGTCGCTTAGATATTTTTAAAAGTGGCTGTGATCACTTCTTCAGTGGCCCAGATGACTTTGTAGTGGCTTAGATAACCTGTAAATTGGCTGACACCAGTTTGTTAGTGGCCAAGATAACCTTTGTAGTGGCTGAGATAACTTCTAAAGTGGCTGTGATCACTTCTTCACTCGCCAAGATAACTGTTGCATTGGCGAGATGACTTTTTAAGTTGCTGTGATCATTTCATCAGCGATCAAGATCACTTTTGTAGGGGCTGAGATAGCTTTTAAAGTCGCTGTGTTCACTTCTTCAGTGGGCAAGATAATTTTTGTAGTGGTTGAGGTAACTTTTAAAGTGGTTGTAATCACTTCTTCAGTGGCCAAGATCACTTTTGTCGTGACTGAGATAACTTTTAAAGTCGCTGTGATAACTTCTTCAGTGGCCAAGATCACATTTGTAGTGGCTGAGATGACGTTCAAATTTGTGATGATCACTTCTGCAGTGGCTAAGATAACTTTTTGTAGTGGCTGAGATAACTTTAAAAATGGCTGTGATCACTTCTTCAGTCGTCAAGATAACTTTTGAAAAATGGCTCCAGAGAATGTAAAAGTAATAACAAACATTTATACCATATAAAGTTAACATGAGCGATAAGGCTTGCTGGTATTCACTAAGAAAACGGTGGAAATTGTTCAAATGGAGGGATAAAATACAAAGTTAGCGCTTAATTGTTGTACATTTCGTATTTAACAGAAATAAAATATTATGTTTCCACGTTAAAGCCCTTGATAGTTACTTTTAACTGATATGAAAGATGCTGGTACATTTTTTTATTTTGGGTACCGGGTACTCATTGGACAAAAATGTGAAACACTGTCAATTTCCCCGGGCTGGAAGAAAAGTGCCCAAATTTTACATCAAACCCAAAAAGTGTGTAATATGTTCGAATAGCTCATTATTTTTTATATTCTAAATGGGTTTATTTTAAGTCAACAATAATTCTAGAACATGTTTGAATCAAAACTAAATATTTATTATACACAAAAATCAGTTGAGAGAAAAGTATATTGACTATGTACTGAAAAAGTTTGAAAAATAGGTAAAATTAAGTGTTAAAGTACCAACTTCAAGCTCACTTGTGCATTTGTCAAAGATTAGACACAAAATATTATACATCCGTGGCCTGTGCCAGTAGCTTTCTATTGATATCAAATATATTGATATAGCTCAAAATTTGACTACTCATTGGGCAAAACTGTGAGATACATACAATTTTCCTGAGCCCAAAGAAAAGCACGCAAATTTTACGTCTAACCAAAAAAGTATATAATATGTTCACATAACTCACTATTTTTATTCCAAATGGGTTTATTTCAAGTCAACAATAGTTCTAGAACATGTTTGAATCAAAACTAAATATTTATTATACACAAAAGCTGAGAAAAAAATATTTTGACTATTTACTGTAAAAGCATGAAAAAAGGTTTAAAATACCAACTGAAAGGTTTCTTGTGCATTTGTCAATAATCAGACACAACATATGTTACATCCATGTGAAGGCATGTGCCAGTAGCTTTCTATTGATATCAAACATATTGATATAGTTCAAAATTTGACTACACAGTGGACAAAAATGTGAGATATGGTCAATTTTCCCGAGCCTGAAGAAAAGCGAGCTAATTTTACGTCTAAAGAAAAAAGCGAGTAATATGTTCACATAACTCATTCTTTTTATACCAAATGGGTTAATTTTAAGTCAACAATAGTTTTAGAACATGTTTGAATCAAAACTAAACATTTATACTATACAAAAATCGGTTGAGAGAAAAGTATTTTGTCTATTTAGTGAAAAAGTATGAAAAATGAGTAAAATTACGTGTTCAAATACCAACTTAAAGCTATATTGTGTATTTGTCATTGATCAGGCACAAAATATTTTACATCCATGTGAAAGCCTGCGTCATATGTGAGGATAATAAATAATTAAAAAATTATTTATATAGAAAATTACCGCAATTTTAGCAGACAATCACTTCATACGCAATATTTCAAATTGCGGTTTGCGATTTTGACGGTACTAGTGTTTAAAGGGTTTTTACGGTACTTTTGGACAGGATGATTTTTGTAAGACGCGCAGATTCGGATTCCTGAGAAAATTTCACTATAGGTGGAACTCTTGGATCGTATGGACCTTTCAACACAAATAAAACCCCCCTAGCTCTGGGACTAAGTGTATCGACGTTAATTTCGCACAGTGTCGCGCGCTGCGCGCTCCTTCTCATCATCGTGCTTCACGGGGATCACGATAAGTTGGCTCTGTGTTGTTTTATTTCAGCTGGGTTTACATTAAATATAAAGTCGTCGTCAAATAAACAAAACAAAAAAGATTATGCTCAACAGAAATAGAGAAACAACCTTAGATTGCGTAATAATACTTTTTTTACTGATAAAATTGATGATTGATATACCGTAATATAATGTCAACAAATTCTAATAACACAGAGATGATAAACATAGAATTATCTAATTACATCAACATAGTGCTACTAATCTAATGGCGCACCCATTTTGAGAGTTAAAAACAAACCCAACAAATACAAGATGTTGACACAATGTTGAGTTAATGCTGGACCAACGTCGAAGACAGTGGACCATAATAACCCCAACATTGGGCCGACGTCTTGTGTTTGTTGGGAGCCCAGCTCCCTAGTGTTCGTTGTTCCAATATATACTGTTTATTATATGTCTAAAAAAAAACAAGTGAATATCATTTGCTAATTATTAACCCTTTGACTTCCAGGCCGGTGTGCATGCCAGGATCCAGATATACTGGTGTACGAGTTCTATTTTTCGTCATTTGAAGCTGGAATTGCTAACGCAATTTCCAGCTTCAAATGACGAAAAATACATAAATGTAGTATATATTTGACGAAAATTTGTGTCAATTTATGGTTACGTTCATTGACGAATGACGACGGAAATTTCCGTCATGTATGGTAGTGAAAAGGTTAAACAATGTCTCCTTTGCATATACAAGACTAAAATAACCGTGATAATGTTGGTCGACATGTTTATCTTACATATTAGTGGCTAAAAAACGTTTAACCTTTTCACTACCATACATGACGGAAATGTCCGTCGTCATTCGTCAATGAACGTAACCATAAAATGACACAAATTTTCGTCAAATATATACAACATTTATGTATTTTTCGTCATTTGAAGCTGGAAATTGCGTTAGCAATTCCAGCTTCAAATGAAGCCACTACAAAGTGATGTTAGCCACTGAAGAAATGATCACAGCCACTCAAAAAGTTATCTCAACCACTACAAAGTTGCTGTGAGCACTTCTTTAGTGGACAAGATCAGTTTGTTTGTGACCAAGATCAGCTTTGTGGTGGATGGGATGATTTTTAAAGTGGCTGTGATGGCTTCTTAAGTGGTCAAGATCACTTTTGTAGTGACTTAGATCATTTTTTTAGGGACTGACATGAGATTATTAGTGGCCAATATCACTTTTGTATCGGCTGAGATGACTTTTGAAGTGAATGTGATCACTTCCACGGTGGACAAGATCAGTTTTTTTGTGGCCAAGATCATTTTTACGTGCTGACATAAGATTGTTAGTGGTCAAGATCACTTTTGTAGTGGCTGAGATAACTTTGAAAGTGACTGAGATCACTTCTTCAGTGGCCAAGATCACTGTTGTAGTGGCTGAGATCACTTTTAAAGTCGCTGTGAGCCAAGATCATTTTTATAGTGGCAGAGATAACTTTCAAAGTTATTGTAACCACTTCTTCACAGGTCAAGATCACTTTTGTAGTCGCTTAGATATTTTTAAAAGTGGCTGTGATCACTTCTTCAGTGGCCCAGATGACTTTGTAGTGGCTTAGATAACCTGTAAATTGGCTGACACCAGTTTGTTAGTGGCCAAGATAACCTTTGTAGTGGCTGAGATAACTTCTAAAGTGGCTGTGATCACTTCTTCACTCGCCAAGATAACTGTTGCATTGGCGAGATGACTTTTTAAGTTGCTGTGATCATTTCATCAGTGATCAAGATCACTTTTGTAGGGGCTGAGATAACTTTTAAAGTCGCTGTGTTCACTTCTTCAGTGGGCAAGATAATTTTTGTAGTGGTTGAGGTAACTTTTAAAGTGGTTGTAATCACTTCTTCAGTGGCCAAGATCACTTTTGTCGTGACTGAGATAACTTTTAAAGTCGCTGTGATAACTTCTTCAGTGGCCAAGATCACATTTGTAGTGGCTGAGATGACGTTCAAATTTGTGATGATCACTTCTGCAGTGGCTAAGATAACTTTTTGTAGTGGCTGAGATAACTTTAAAAATGGCTGTGATCACTTCTTCAGTCGTCAAGATAACTTTTGAAAAATGGCTCCAGAGAATGTAAAAGTAATAACAAACATTTATACCATATAAAGTTAACATGAGCGATAAGGCTTGCTGGTATTCACTAAGAAAACGGTGGAAATTGTTCAAATGGAGGGATAAAATACAAAGTTAGCGCTTAATTGTTGTACATTTCGTATTTAACAGAAATAAAATATTATGTCTCCACGTTAAAGCCCTTGATAGTTACTTTTAACTGATATGAAAGATGTTGGTACATTTTTTTATTTTGGGTACCGGGTACTCATTGGACAAAAATGTGAAACACTGTCAATTTCCCCGGGCTGGAAGAAAAGTGCCCAAATTTTACATCCAACCCAAAAAGTGTGTAATATGTTCGAATAGCTCATTATTTTTTATATTCTAAATGGGTTTATTTTAAGTCAACAATAATTCTAGAACATGTTTGAATCAAAACTAAATATTTATTATACACAAAAATCAGTTGAGAGAAAAGTATATTGACTATGTACTGAAAAAGTTTGAAAAATAGGTAAAATTAAGTGTTAAAGTACCAACTTCAAGCTCACTTGTGCATTTGTCAAAGATTAGACACAAAATATTATACATCCGTGGCCTGTGCCAGTAGCTTTCTATTGATATCAAATATATTGATATAGCTCAAAATTTGACTACTCATTGGGCAAAACTGTGAGATACATACAATTTTCCTGAGCCCAAAGAAAAGCACGCAAATTTTACGTCTAACCAAAAAAGTATATAATATGTTCACATAACTCACTATTTTTATTCCAAATGGGTTTATTTCAAGTCAACAATAGTTCTAGAACATGTTTGAATCAAAACTAAATATTTATTATACACAAAACCTGAGAAAAAAATATTTTGACTATTTACTGAAAAAGCATGAAAAAAGGTTTAAAATACCAACTGAAAGGTTTCTTGTGCATTTGTCAATAATCAGACACAACATATGTTACATCCATGTGAAGGCATGTGCCAGTAGCTTTCTATTGATATCAAACATATTGATATAGTTCAAAATTTGACTACTCAGTGGACAAAAATGTGAGATATGGTCAATTTTCCCGAGCCTGAAGAAAAGCGAGCTAATTTTACGTCTAAAGAAAAAAGCGAGTAATATGTTCACATAACTCATTCTTTTTATACCAAATGGGTTAATTTTAAGTCAACAATAGTTTTAGAACATGTTTGAATCAAAACTAAACATTTATACTATACAAAAATCGGTTGAGAGAAAAGTATTTTGTCTATTTAGTGAAAAAGTATGAAAAATGAGTAAAATTACGTGTTCAAATACCAACTTAAAGCTATATTGTGTATTTGTCATTGATCAGGCACAAAATATTTTACATCCATGTGAAAGCCTGCGTCATATGTGAGGATAATAAATAATTAAAAAATTATTTATATAGAAAATTACCACAATTTTAGCAGACAATCACTTCATACGCAATATTTCAAATTGCGGTTTGCGATTTTGACGGTACTAGTGTTTAAAGGGTTTTTACGGTACTTTTGGACAGGATGATTTTTGTAAGACGCGCAGATTCGGATTCCTGAGAAAATTTCACTATAGGTGGAACTCTTGGATCGTATGGACCTTTCAACACAAATAAAACCCCCCCTAGCTCTGGGACTAAGTGCATCGACGTTAATTTCGCACAGTGTCGCGCGCTGCGCGCTCCTTCTCATCATCGTGCTTCACGGGGATCACGATAAGTTGGCTCTGTGTTGTTTTATTTCAGCTGGGTTTACATTAAATATAAAGTCGTCGTCAAATAAACAAAACAAAAAAGATTATGCTCAACAGAAATAGAGAAACAACCTTAGATTGCGTAATAATACTTTTTTTACTGATAAAATTGAAGATTGATATACCGTAATATAATGTCAACAAATTCTAATAACACAGAGATGATAAACATAGAATTATCTAATTACATCAACATAGTGATACTAATCTAATGGCGCACCCATTTTGAGAGTTAAAAACAAACCCAACAAATAAAAGATGTTGACACAATGTTGAGTTAATGCTGGACCAACGTCGAAGACAGTGGACCATAATAACCCCAACATTGGGCCGACGTCTTGTGTTTGCTGGGAACCCAGCTCCCTAGTGTTCGTTGTTCCAATATATACTGTTTATTATATGTCTAAAAAACACAAGTGAATATCATTTGCTAATTATTAACCCTTTGACTTCCAGGCCGGTGTGCATGCCAGGATCCAGATATACTGGTGTACGAGTTCTATTTTTCGTCATTTGAAGCTGGAATTGCTAACGCAATTTCCAGCTTCAAATGACGAAAAATACATAAATGTAGTATATATTTGACGAAAATTTGTGTCAATTTATGGTTACGTTCATTGACGAATGACGACGGAAATTTCCGTCATGTATGGTAGTGAAAAGGTTAAACAATGTCGCCTTTGCATATACAAGACTAAAATAACCGTGATAATGTTGGTCGACATGTTTATCTTACATATTAGTGGCTAAAAAACGTTTAACCTTTTCACTACCATACATGACGGAAATGTCCGTCGTCACTCGTCAATGAACGTAACCATAAAATGACACAAATTTTCGTCAAATATATACAACATTTATGTATTTTTCGTCATTTGAAGCTGGAAATTGCGTTAGCAATTCCAGCTTCAAATGACGAAAAATAGAACTCCTACACCAGTATATCTGGATCCTGGCATGCACTCCGGCCTGGAAGTCAAAGGGTTAAAACTTAGATCGTCGCCAGTGCGCACGCTCTGATCCCCAACTTGAACAGTGTACCTGTGATTCGATAGAAGGCAAACTAAGTATTAGAAGGACTAGCCCACCACCTAGTTTTAGTCATGGATTTCAAAGTCTAAACTTGCCTGCTACATTAAAAGTTGGTTGATTTAGTTTTATTGCTAAAATATCATTAGACTAAAAAGTATGTCAACAATAAAAGTTAAAATTTATTGACTATTGACGCACCTTGAATATGGCTAAAAACAGGTGGTGGGCTAGTCATACGACCGACATATAACTATGAGAGAAAATATGAGAGCTTCTGACGATCAGATAGGCCATACTTAAAAATAAAAGCAAGTGGTCTAATTGTTTTTTCGATCAGACTGATTAGTCTGTTATTGCACAGATTTTCTTATGTAATTGCAATACGATAATGATCATCGTGCTGAGAAAAAGAAGGCAATGTAGGAATTTACTTTAAAATATTTTTCCTGGAGTACAAATCACAGTAGACTGTGGTGTAATATTTATAATCTAATATGTTCAATTCTAATATGTTCAATGTGCCATTTTTGCTCGCTCATATCAAGCTAGTAACGTGCTCCGGGAACATACACCCGTGGGTGGTCTCTATTTGGCGCTGGATAAAATGGCGGACGAAATTCGTGTATTTCGGAATACTCCTACTATACACTACTATAATGAGCATAGATAAAGGGTTTCTCTATATCTATGATAATGAGTTTACAGATTCTTCTTCTCATAACTACATAATTATGCAATATATATCAAAATATATGCAGACATTACTAGCAGTACATTACTAACCTAGAATACTCCACCATCCAGTGTCAGTTAACACGAGGCATTGACACTGTGTTGGTTTAATGTTGGGCCAGCGTCGCAGACGGTGGCCCAACATTACACCAACACGGGTCAACGTCTTGTGGTCTTGAATTTGCTGTACTATCATATCATGATATATTGTATATAACTACTAATAATAATATAATACATAGTATCTACTCTCATATATTCGTGTAATATAAGGGACGGTATCATGAACATTTTTAACATTGACAAAGCGGCATTGGAAAAAGACATTGCACGCGTTTTTTTCGTTATCAGGTTATATACAGCTTATATATGAAACTAGATAATAATATACACATATTTAACATCTCTATTTTGAATATCGCACTGACTCTCTCCAACAACACACGAGCACTGATATAGTAGACAAAATATACTACACAATATTATGTTGATGTAGCAGGTTTTTACATTGAGGATAAACTGCTACTCAATTTTTCAGGAACAAATATTTCCTGAACTGTGTATGAACCATAACCTCGCATGACTCAAACGAATAAGTCGGATTATATAAAATCCAATACGATCACCGTGGTGGGTTATTTTTGTTGATTGCCCAGTCTATTCTCAACCAAGTTTCTAGAAATTAAGGAAACACTTTTTAAACCTTGAAATTTTGTGAAATTTTAGAGAATATTTAATCCTAAATGTTCATGCTAAGCGCACCAGAACTTGAAAATAGTCCTTGCATAATAATTTCATAAAGAAAATTGGTTGTGAATTATTTGACTGAAAAATTAGCGAAAATCGCCCACGACGGCTAATAGGAAGCCTACATTTCGTCCTATTGGATATGAAAAGGTGTATCTGCCACGATTTAGCCATTACATAATACACTACATTTATTCAGTTTTTAACCCCAACAATATATCTTTAATTTTACCCAGCAAACACAATGTTTCAACTCAATGTTGACCCACCGTCTGAAACAACCCCAACATCGGGTGAACAACCTGTGTGTCATGGGTACGACATTATAATATAACTTCTAAGGTCGGTCCACGCATTGAAAGGGCTAATATCATTATTGGATAATAAAACATTCCATTTGTTTGTATATGTGATGATCTATAGACGTTAAATTCTGATTTTTAAGGTCGGTCCCCGCACTGAAAGGGTTAATAACATTATTGCGCAATAAAACATTCCATTTGTATGGAATGCTATGTGATGATTGACTAAATCCTCCCTCTGCCATTCATGTATCCCAGCAAAACGATGTTGGTCCAACATCGCAGACGGTGGACCAACATCAAACCAGCATCAGCTCAATGCATCATGTTTGCTCTCCAGCATGACTGCTGATTTATGCGGTAAGCCAATATTGGTTTGATGCTGGAACAGCTTCACCAACATCAGCTCAATGTCGTGTTTGATGTTTAGCATGAATCCTGATACATGCGGTAAGCCAATGTTGGTTTGATGTTGGTACACCGTCTGCGACGCTGGACTAACATTAAAACAACAACATCAGCTTCACGCCTGTGTTTGCTGTGATTACCCAGGAAGCGCGAGACATTGACCCACTGGTGACCTAATGCTGGCCCACCGTCTACGACGCTGGTCCAGCATTAAGCCAGCATTGGGTCAACATTGGGTGGCTGTCTAGCATGACTCCTGATTCATACGGTAAGCATGCACGCTGCCTTTCTCCACAAAGGTATGTACCCAATGCTGGCCCACCGTCTATAACGCTGGCCCAGCATTAAGCCAGCATTGGGTCAACATTGGGTAACTGTCTAGCATGACTCCTGATTTATACGGTAAGCATGCACGCTGCCTTTCTCCTCAAGGGTATGTACCCAATGCAGGCCCACCGTTTATAACGCTCGCCCAGCATTGAGCCAGCATTGGGTCAACATTGGGTGGCTGTCTAGCATGACTCCTGATTCATGCGGTAAGCATGCACGCTGCCTTTCTCCACAAAGCTCTGTACAGTTCGCCGTGTCTTTGCCGGGGTCGGGCCTTCTGTGTCTTCATCTTCCAAAGGTGTACCGAACCCTCCACCACCGGGAGTGAGCAGCTGGAACACATCCTGTACCGAACCGCACACATAATTTGATTACCCAACTCGACTCAAAATTTACATCACAGCGAAATGACAGGCATTGGTGATTTACCACTGAATTAAACAAATGTATTGAAGGTGCGTGTTGCTCAATAATTTATAGGGGTTTTCACAGACGTACTTTTAGTTTTTGGATATTTAATAATAAATGACAGTAAATCTAATGCACCAAATCAATAAATCAAAATTTCAGCAGCCATGACGCTGTGTGTCTCGTGTATGATAGTAGAGTATTGAAATGATTATACCTTTAATTATTAGAAAGCGAATTATACATAATAGTATATTAGGGAGCCAGTAATCCAAAAACCATTAACAATGAGCAGTTACTCTACATTAGGATAATCTCAGATTAATTCTTACCCCTGCGGCGACTTCCACAGACATCTTGCCGCCCAGATTAATCAGACGGCCATCGTTTTTCTTCAAAAGATTCCGCCCAGCTTTCCCTTCTTCCCCGCCTGCATTTTAAATAATTTAGACAAAAAAATGAATGAATCCAGACAAAAACACACATTTTGATAATGCATATCAGGCAAACACGACACGTTGTCCATGTGGTGACTTATTGTTGGTCCAGCGTCGCAGACGGTGGACCAACATTAAACTAGCACTGAGACAATGTGTGGTATTTGTTGGGTAAACAACATGACTCGTAATGCAAACGGAGAATAATATAATTAAAGAAATTGTTTATTATGCAGCCAGGACATTAATTAGTTATCAATTAATATTAAACCACGCTCAATTAAATTAGATGAATGTTACTAAAAATTTGATCGCATCACATCATTGCGTCCTTCTGTATCCAATTGTGTACAGCCGTGTTTCGTTATTTGTTATCACCGTAGTTTCTCCGTTGTCTCGCGCCATGACCCACCATCTCACCCCCCCCCCCCTCCTCCCCTTACATGGAGACGCGGCGTGTCTGATCTCAATCGTCTAACGTGTGTGTAACGTGTGGTCAATAAGTGTTTTTTACAGATAAATTAACCATAAATATGATTTTCGATTACACTTGAGTTAAAGACGTTAAACAAACATTGGTATTTTTCAAAAAAAACACATTATCTCACCTTGCATTCCATACGGACGGAAACACCTTCGCTCCGACAATATGGAGAGAATCAGGGACTTCCTGAACAGCATCTCACGTAGTACCCCGTCACCGCCGTGGTACCTGCCTCGACCCCCTGTACCGGGGTTCAGGTGGAACGCGTTCACAACAACCGGGTACCTGGTAACACATAGGGTTCAGAACAGCCTGGTGAGTTCAGCTACAATATGTCAGCATACAGCGGAGATAATTTCGTTTAACCTTTTCACTACCATACATGACGGAAATTTCCGTCGTCATTCGTCAATGAACGTAACCATAAAATGACACAAATTTTCGTCAAATATATACTACATTTATGTATTTTTCGTCATTTGAAGCTGGAAATTGCGTTAGCAATTCCAGCTTCAAATGACGAAAAATAGAACTCCTACACCAGTATATCTGGATCCTGGCATGCACTCCGGCCTGGAAGTCAAAGGGTTAATATATTAACCCGTAAAGAGCTACATTATCAAATTTAATAATTTTACCCACTTGAAGTTGTCTCTCGCTGCCGCGACCCACAACTTCAATTAGGTAAAAATACTTATATTTGCAAGATCTGAATCAAAACATAAACGCAGTTTAGTGCGTTAAATGTTGATTTCTGTTTCAATGTTTTTGTTCGAAGGATGAATATAAAGGCTGAAAATGGCCATAGACGCGATGAGCACTTTAAACCTTTCAGTGCGGGGATCAAGTTTAAAAGCGTCTACAGACGTCTGATTATGACGTCTAATGTCGACCCCCATACTCATTGATACTGAAAGAGTAAAATTTGTCCAATTATTCGACTGAAGCTGGAATTGTAAACGCAATTGACAGCTTCAAATGACGAAAAACTTTTATATTTATGAAAGATGGATATCTGTCAAATTTATATTTTTATCACAAAAATATGCAAATATTGCATCCAGTTTACCATGATTGTATTTCAGCAGAACCATTATAATAAACCAGTTTTTTTGTTGTAAATTTCCGACATACAACGCACCATTGTAAAATAAGTAAACTGAAATATCACAGTCTCACTGATATTTATCTTCACATACTACTTTTGCTTTGTAGAAAATAACAACATTTCACCTGCGCTCTACAATTTCTGGGTCAGTTATTCTCGTGTTAGTCATATGACTGTGAATACCACTGCGGCCGTGCCATGTTGGACCCTGTGAAAACGACAAAATTCATTTCACTACACATCCCCCTTGAACGAAATAAAAAACATCTTGAAATTTAAATCATTTTAATCGTCATTGTCGCTGATGAATAATCAGTTAGCCTATATCATAGTCACATTAACACATAATAACTAATCGCATATATATTAATACAATTACATGAATTAGCACTGACACAATTCAAAACACAAAACAATTCAAATAATGAACATTATGATCATTGTAACTAGCAAGCTTATGTTCACAAAATTTAATTATTAACCAAAATTATTTCATTTTTTTAGTTATGACTCGCGATTTAATTGAGGAGAACTATAATATACATTGATCTGAATATAATATATCGTCGCATTGATATTAAAATGTGAAACTGTTAATTATGTGTTGGAAGCAAGCAATCTAACAGACAGTTGTATATATGTGATGTGCACGTCTATACCATGATTGTCATGAAATAATTTATATTGATTACAAAATAATCGTAAGCGCTATGCAAAGCAAAATCACGTTTATTTATATCGTCGCCTTGGAGCTAAAGGATCCTATCTGACACTCGTCAGAGTGGCAGATAGGATCCTTTAGCTCCGAGGCGACGATATATTAGTATAATCAATATGGGTAAAAGCTATGCATTTTAATGGTCAATGTTTTAAATTCCATGTCTATGTACCTACAAGCGTACATACAGTTATCCTAAACAAAATCTGATCAAATTGGGAGTTGGTATTTAAATTGGTTGAAGATAACTTCACTTGTGCAAAATTATAGCGTATATCTACAATTAAATGTGTATATTGTTTAGAGTAAACTCACTGCCCCGCTTCCCCCTGCTACTGTTTCATAGTAACCGACATCTTCATCTCCAAACGTAATGTTGTTCATGCAGCCCTGTAAACAAAGGTGGCAAAGCTGGGATTGGAGAGGAGACAGGGTTCGGGGTTATATGTGACGAAATCAGCACTTACAGCTCCCGCCCCACCTGAGACAGTTTCACAAAAAGTTGTGCCCTGATCGTCTCCGAAAGTGGTCACGTTCATACATCCCTACAAGAAACAGGGTATAGTGACCAAGCTAACAAGAACCGTTGTAATAATGTTGGATTAATGTTAGGCCAGGCGTCGCATCCGGCGGATTAACATTAAACCAGCACGGAGATCTGTTCTCATTGTTAGCTAGGAAAAGGTTTCTGGCACACTACAATTTCTGATCAACGTCAAATCAATACGAAAACGGCGAAACCCAGCAAACACGATACGTCAAATCAATGCCGATTTAATGTTGGGCCGACGTCGAAGACGGCAGGCCAACATTAAAACGGCATTGTATTAACGTGTCGTGTTTGCTGGGGAGGTTTCTACGAAAGGGATAAACACCAGTAGGACAGGATCATCTACCATTGTAGATGATGGCGGCCCAGAACAGCATTATGCTGTTCTGGGCTATACCACTCCCAAAATTTCATGGTGGATAATGCTATTCTATGATATAAAGCACATTAAAAATATCAATCAATCACTCGGTGAACTAGACACATATCGACATTTTTATCTGCGAATTATTCACGTTATTATTCACCTTACATAAAATGTTAGCATTTTCGTATAATATATATATTCATATAATTAATATTTAGTTCTGACAAATCGGACGTTGTTATATAGGCCTAGCTTAAAGTGAAATAGATGTCAACCTTAATGCTCGGGCTCACTATAATTTCGTAATATCAGAATGATTGACAGACCAGGCAAACACACAAGGCAAACGTCAAAACAACTCATTGGAAAAATGATTACATTTAAGTTACAAACATACTCTCAGTACAATATTAGCCTTTTTTCAAATAAAATGTATGAAAACGAATATTTACCTGTGAAGCAGCGCACACTCCGAACGCCTTAAGTACGACATCAACTACCCTCTGTGAAGTCAATACATTCCCTCCAACAACAGCAGCAGAGAAGGAAGGGTCTAACATACATCCCTTTGGAATGTGCACTTGAACCGGTTTTAGACAGCCCTGACAACAATTAAAATGATATTATCTTGTTGTTAACCACCCGTGTAGCTTTCAAGTCCTCACCTAATTGAAGATGTATCTGTGTGGTAAGCTGTGTCTACGACGCAGCACGACTCAAGTGATTTCAAATTAATTAGATGCAGAATTGAGAGGCATAACAATTGTTTCGACAGCATAGATACCTGGTCCAAACCCTACCGGAAACCAAGTCACACTCTATATGGATATCACATCAGACAAAATGAATATATTTTAATATGAACGTTAGTTTCCTTGGCGTTAATGAAACGTCATTTGCGTTGACTCAAGAGCGGTAGTTACAAAATTAAAACCATTTTAAAATAATGACACAGGGTTATTCTTACATGCCCCGCCGGAGATGTAACTGGTAGTCTACATGAATAAAAGTGACAGGTGAACAGGTTTACATCATCTGGCGATAGAATGGACATGACAAATGACTAGTGAAGAGGCATAGAATAATAAGATGATCCTAGCAAAGAAGCGGCATTGTATAGTACAATACTGGGCCACCGCCTGCAACTCTAGCCCAGCATTGAACCGACGATGCTATATATCAGACTGCGGATGTGACATCCAATAATTATATGAAATCCAATATGTGAAATACAGTATCGCTTCTTAGATAATTATGGTGTTTGCATGAAGCTTGATTGATCTTTTCTGTCTGCATCGATGTTTAATTGAGCGAATAAGAGATCCTAGCAAAAGAAAAAATGAAGCAGATGATATATGTTGTCATCATAAATATAGCGTTCGTCAGCGATTTTTTTTCTTTTTCAATTCCTATGATTTGACAGCAGTAATATAACTATTTTCTTTGTGTCATGTTTATATAATAGGAGCAGCATTATAATGAATCTTTATTATCAATTTGATACTGTGTGATACTTGCGCTTGAACGTACCTGATTTAGGGGGACATCATATCCAACCATACACCTTAAGCAGTAGATGATAGCGGACAGAGTGACTGCTCTGGGCGCATTACAATTCCCGTACACCTCTGTCCCTGTGCCAGTGAAGTCAAACTTAGCAGTCCCCTACAAACAAAGTGTAGTATTTTATAAATTTAGTAATATGAGCTGAGCCCTATATATTATTCTGTATAAAGAATGCCTTAATAAATATTATTATGTTTGGACTTTGTGGTCCAAACATATTGAGTTTTGCTTGGATCTCAATGTTTTACTTATTCTATATTGATGTGCTATGTCCCTCTGAGTTTTTATCCAATCGACTTCAAAAACACGGCAATGTGTTTATTGGGCCCTTTGAATGTCCTTTCATTTGGCAAACAAATATATATCTTTTTAAAAATACAAAAGTTCAGTAGGGACTTCTGATGTCTGATATTTGAAGTCCGAATCCTGAAATCTAAAATTCCAATTCAAAATGGCTACCACAAATACACGTAGGCAAAAATCAAAGCAATCTCTCAGAAACAAAATAACCCAACAAAATTTAAAATGGCCGCTAAAACTTAGTCCAAGCATTAGTGTTACTTGAACGGTCACAATTGCCTTCTAGTTATCATTAGTATAACTATGTGTGAAATGATGTTTCACAATACAAGTGATTACTTAAATTACTTAAATTTAGTGGGATTGGTTTACCTAAATTTGAGTTCAAAGATCACTATCTTGCTTCATAAACGAATAAGGAATTCACTACATTGTTATACAAATTTACATATATTTGAATAGCAGATATATGACAGATTCAGATTTTGACGTCTAAAGACGGTCCCTGAAATGAAAGAATTGACAAATGTATAATGACCGTAGACCCATAACATAGGTATTCAAATAAACCAGAAAGAGCTAACTAAGAAAATTATGATGATTAGAAATGTGAAAAAGCAAATGTTTCTTACAAAAATATTTCAGCGTTGAAAGGGTTAAATATTTGTTAATAAGCTTACAACTGCCACGAGGACAGAGAGCTAAATATGATAGAAGCAGCTTGTAAACAATACACACCTCATTCAGGTCAATTTGAACATTGAGGTTGATGCTGGAGCCGTCATCCATGTGATCTATGGCATATAGATTGGTGCTGCCACTTTTCTTCAGGGTACGCTGACCAATCTCCTGGAGCATTTCCCGCACAGCCACTTCTGCATTGTTCTATTATTATAAATTAAAGTATGTTACAGAATGCAAATATCATAATAATAATATTATTAACCCTTATCCTGCTAAGTTAATTTATTTAAATTTTCAGCGACTTGAAGTTGTGTCTCGCTATTGCGATCCACAACCACAAGTCGCTGAAAATTACTCATATTTGTTTAATTTGAGACCAAACATTTGCAAATCTCGATGTTTAACCACACATTCCATTCCCAATAACAGTGATTTGGTCGGCTAATAAAACAGATTAATAACGCCAATAGTCGTGATCAGCAGGAGGAGGGTTAATAAATACTCTTATTTTTATTGTACTACTTACAATGTTGGCTTAATGGTGGGCCAGGGTCGAAGACGCTGGCCCAGCATTAAGCCAACATTGTTCTACGTAATTTCCTCCATCAACCTCACCTGTATATGAGCCATGTATGCCTGAACTACAGGCAACGTGTATTCATCTATCAGCTCCTGTACCAGTGTAATACCCTGTTAAAATTGAAAACATTTCGGCACATATTAATTATCTGAAAGATCTTATTATTTGTCTATCTGATAACAGTAAATGTAGTTCCATAACAATATTCTCAATGTTTTCCTTTCACTAAGGTGAACAAATATAGAAGCTGATAAGAAGTCCGATGCGAGGTGCCAACTCAGTTAACTTTAATTTATATATTATAGCGAGACATACATCAGACGTTGAAACAATGTGGGCTTAATGTTGTTCCACCGTCTACGACGCTGGATCAACATTTCGCCAACATTGTGTTTACTGGGTTAATCTTAGCTGGACATATTTGTACTATATACCTTCTGGTTGGCAGCCACCTGGGCTCTCAGATCACTCAGGTTATCATGCAGGTTACGTGTAGGACTGCTGCCAGGGTATTTACCAGGCTCATTCAACAGCTCAGTAACAGCTGTATTAACACAACCACAGGAGAGAAATGTTACAAGTATTTCAGTAAATATTGTGCATCTTCTTCCGACAGGTTCAACCCTTACACGTGTACGCATCTTTACCCACTTGGAAGTAGTCGGTCGCGGTAGCGAGACACAACTTTATTGTGGGTTAAAAAATAAATTTACAACGTAGCGTTTTGAGGGTTAATAATTTGTTGGGATTCAATTATCTTTCTGTTTCAAATGATCATTGTCAAATTCTTAAAGCTATATATTCGCGTATAATTTTTGGAGTAAATATTAAACCTGAAGCTATACTGGGGCCTATCGTAACGTTGGGAGCTAGATGGGTTGTGAAGAACATTAAATTTACAAAGTTTCACACCTTAAAAATAGCCAAATAATTTGAATACATTTCTTTCACGAATTAATTTTATCTGCTAGTCTAGCTGACATTTTTAATCCCATGATTTAGCGTAATTTTGACTTTAGTTTCTGTTCTTTTTAATATATACACTTCAAAACAGCATCATCCACCATGAAAAATTCTTTTTTAACTATAATTTAGATCGGCACGATTCACAATAAATGAATCTGTCCTGTGTATAGGCCTGTAAATCTATAAAAAATCACTGGCTAAGTCTGGACGATAATAGGTATACTAAATTTCCCATTACAGTCAAATCAGTCAGCTAAAAATATCGCCATCTTGAAATGTGACATGTGAAATAAATATGGAGGATGTTAGCCAGCCCTTTTTATTCATATTGTACAAATTACAGGTTATGAAATGTTTTTTCTAAAAATGTCTAAAATCTCAACTATAATTCATTTACAACATGGTATAAAGCAGAGGGGGGGGGGGTGGTATAATTCATTTACAACATGGTATAAAGCAGAGGGGGGGGGTGGTAATATAATTTTACGCGAATATATAGCTTTAAGGTCGCCATATTATTACAGTTTTGTGGTATTATTATAGTTCAACATCATAACTGGTGTTACATAAAATATTCAAGAATGTCAAAAATGCACAAAATGTGACCTAATTTATTGCCCTCATGTTGCACGGACATAGGCCTCTTTTTATAATTATGTAGGGGCCTAGGGTCATTAACGTGACAAGTAGGTCAAGCGTAATGATGCTAGGAATAAACACACTCAATGCAAATTTAAAATAATGTGTTTGACGGCCCAGAATATGAAAAATGATTATTAACCCTTTCAGGGCGGGGACCGTCTTTAGATCGTCTATAAAGACGATCCGCGCACTGAAAGAATTAAAACATTTACAATGGTCATAGACCTATAACATAGGTATTCAAATGAGGCGGAAAGAGCTAACTAAGCCATTTATAATGATTTCAAATTGAAGAAAACATTTGGTCTCCATGGTTTTTACAAACATATTTCAGCGTTGTATTTGTATTTGTCTCGTATTTGCCAACTGTACACGGCAGGTGTGTGGACATAGACTTTATGATGTAAGTCCAACTAATGTCATAATGTAAATCGAGCTAGTATATGCCATTATTCTATATTATAATCGTCGACGTACCTTCTTCTTGAAATACACCGTTTTGCACCAGGTAAAAAGACTTGAAGACAGCACCTTCTTCAAATATAGACTTTGAATGCGGTGGCATAGAACCGGGAGTTATTCCACCAATATCAGCATGATGACCGCGACTGGCAACAAAAAAGACAGGTCTACCCACATCTCGATAGAATACCTGTGAACAGAATAACAATCCAGACTTAGAAATAAGTATCCACGAAAATTAGAGAAAAATTTTAATGGTTCAAAATGGATCAAGACGATATGGGTCAAGGTCATTTATCAGAATTCGACCTGTAGTTTCCTTCACTTACGGTGATTTCATACGTTTGCTATATCGCAGTTGGTGATTTCGGACGATAATTCGGCTCGGGATTTCGGTTTGCGGTAAAATCGGACGTAACGGTGTGTAAATTTATAAAGAGAACTGTTAACGAATAATATCGCAATCGTTCAGGAACAATGTGTAGCTTACAAAAAAATCGTGCGTACGTTCATGAACATATAAATTCAATAATGAGCTCTGTATGTTGTTCATAAAAAGTTGTTCACGAATTAGATGCTGTACATGAATGAACCAATTTTCTGTACATGAACTGTTCAAGGATTAAGCATGAACTGTTCGTGAACCAAATAATTCATAGACAATATTTACAAGGTATGTTTCGTTCATGCATAGTACACGACAGTTTCACACAAGCAGCGGATTAAACTACCCAGCAAACATGAGACGTTGGCCCAACGTTGGTTCACTGTTGGCTCACCGTAAACCAATGTTGGGCCAAAGTCTCACGTTTGCTGGGTATGGTGACACATGTAGGAATAATCATCTTTACTCTCACTTCGGGCACAACATAAACGAATAGTCTTCAGCCCTTAGAGCACTGATGTCGCCTCCACTGCTATTTCTGTGTTCTTTTTATCACTTATGTAGATATTTTTTGTAAGGGAAAACTTTAAAGGCTGTGTCACTGATGTACGTTCTGACTTAAAATTCACAAATCAAAATTGATTTTCAATCACTTGAATTTGTGGATCGCGGTAGCGAGACACAAATTCAGGTGACTGAAAACGTAAACTAGATAGCTCAGACCACTAAGGATTAATGCAAAAATAAGTCCTTCATTATTTTTGTTTTGAAATATTTTGCGAGCCATAATATACTCACGGGTGTAATGACAGTGAGGTCGGGCAGATGACTTCCACCGGCACATGGGTGATTACTCAAAATTACATCCCCTTCTTTTAGTTCATCACCCAATATTTTCATCTGCGGAACAAACATTACAATATTATTCTACCTAGAATAATCTACAGCAACTCTACACTTCCATTTGTTACAATGTATGCTTAGCACATTAAAACTATGCATTTAATTGGAAATATATTATATTATTAGGAAACATATAACTGCGATAGAATTGTGACGAAGAAACATAAAAGAATAAAGCATCAACCTTTATAGCGCGGGGATCGACTTTAGACGTCAAAATCAGATTCTGATGTCTAAAGTCGATCCCCGCACTGAAAGAGTAAAATTAATAGTGGCCGTAGACCCATAATATAGGTATTCAAATGAAGCGGAAAGAGTTATCTAAGACATTTATGCTGATCTAAAATTAAAAAAAAACCTTTAGTCTCTATGGTTTGTAGAAAAATATTTCAGCGCTTGAAGGGTTAATAAACAAAATAACGGGAAGTGTATACATACCTGATACTGGACAGTTTCCTGCATAGCACCAAGATGTACAGGTATATGTGGAGCATTGGCCACCAGACCACCATCAGGACCAAACAACGCACAAGAAAAGTCTAGTCTTTCCTGTGTGACAAACATAAAAATATATTTAAAAATACCTGGCCAAAAACAAACGTTATCCAATTGAGATACAACACAAATGACTGTAGATAAAGGTATGGTGCCTACAGGTTAAAATATGGAATCATAGTATTGCACAGGTTGCACCGGGTAGGCCTATGGAGCGTTGTTGTTTAAACGTTTAATCATATAAAGAGATGAACAGATTTACATACTGTATTATTATTTCTAAACTCTAAACTACCACAGTAATTTATATTATCATGTATAATATATGGACAAACCTTTATATTTGTTGATATCGATGTTCTCTGAAGAATTCTACAACAAAGAAAAAATAAGCTGTACCACAATATTACACATATAATTGTATAATTTTTGAGGGGGTCGTAAATAATTTTAGATGAGCGTATCCTTTTCAAAAATTCAACAGAAAAATAGTTCAAATGGTTCTAATTTTGTCAGAAAAGTTCCATCCGTCAATTTTGCGATGTTCAAGCATGCCTGACCATGTGGAACCTTACGTGAAAATACCTGACCAGTAAGTTTCACGCTACTGTAATGTGATGACCATTTGAAGAACTAGGCCATTACGTGTAATATTAGGTCATTGTGAATGTAACGCAAAGGGTATGCAATTTTGAACACAATTACTGAATAATGCTGGAAACCTCCAACACACAAGCCGAAACACATAGAACGCATGTAAGACGCGTTAGCTCCCCAGCGTTAACCCTTTAAACCCTCACAATGTATCATTTATCATTTATGAAGACAGACTTAATTTCCTACATTTCGGGGGTTTATAACGAAAATTGATTCCGGGACAAAATTAATGATAAAATATGACGTTGATATTGTAATTATTCAGGAGTTCAAAACACGTCGGCTCAATACGAGCTCAACTCATACACTGCCGCGCCAAAACCGCGCGTACCCACGCTAAAAGCGTCCCTGGGGTCACGTGCGAATAGATAAGCACCTCGAGGTCTCACACACTATAATAACCTGGACACTGGGGTGTCTGGGGTGCGCTTCAATAACAATTTTTTTTTCATTTGCCACCCTACCCACTTCAAGTCATCTTCATCCATTACAAGTCGTGAATTGCGACAGCAATTCGCGACTTGTAGTGGATGAAGATGAACAGTGTAAATTCAGGCTTGAAAGGGTTAAAAATAAAACAGTAGATCTGAGCAATCAGCTTCAAAGGGCTTTTGCCGCCAAACGTGTACCCTCTACACGTGTCTGTATATACTAAGCAAATGAAGAATACATCATAGGGGAATCACATAGTACAGGTTACATGTGCGCTGTACAACTACTTACAGGACACATTTGTGACTGGAAGAGTTATTTTATGATACCACAAGGTCAAGGAGAACAAGATAACGAGGGATAGTCGCCAATGGTCGGCAGGCCTACTGGCAATAAGCCATGGGCTTATGCAACAAAGGTCCGTGATAATTTAAAGACGTACGTTAATAGCGATATTAAAGCTGTGCCTTGACAACATACTGTCGTCCGACGTGGTAGGTCAGTAGATATAAATATCCGTAGAATAGATAGCAATGTGCCTAATGAACCCTCACATGTTGACGTCATATTGTGTAATCACGTCGCGTTTGGTCGCGTCAAGCGTTAGATGTCGCCCGGTAACACTCGCGTGACGCGCGACGCTCGCAAGCTATGTGAAAACAAAAAATCATGTCTTTTTTTAATGGGAGCTGACAAGCTGATGCCAGTGGCCGTGATAGAAGTCCGTATGAAATCATATCTGGTGCGTTGATACCAGAAAACAAAAACGTTGATCCAATGCCGTAATAATGTTATCCCGGGGTGAACGACGTCAGGCCAACATTAATACAACATCGTGTTATCATCTCGTGTTCTCTGGGGTGTACGTCCACTCGACAATGAAATTAAACATATCAACCCAGCAAACACGAGACATTGAACCAATCACAGACATACATTGCATACATTTCATGTTGGGCCACCGTCTGCGACGCTGGCCCAACATCAAACCAGTATTGGTTCAACGTCTCGTGTTTGCTGGGAATGTTTCAAGAATATGTGCCTTGGGCAACATGCCGTTCAAAACTGACTGAATACACGAAGAGTATTTGAGAAGCCATTTTGAAAATAAAATATTACTGTAAGCACAATGTATAGTTGTATGTTACCAGTGGTTACGCAGGTAAAAAAACCTTTTAACCGCAGATTTGTTATTTACTATCTTCTAGCAAATTGAAGCTGGCAAAACATGTACCTGACAGAACGAAAACATAGCTTAGAAATATGTTCGTAAATTAAAACACTATACTTGAGACTAATCTAAACAAGACAAATACATGAAGGCGTTGACCCACTGTATATTTGATGTTGGCCCACGGTCTGCGACGCTGACCCAACATCAAATATAAAATGGGTCAACGCCACGATGTTTATAAGTTAGAGGAGCCACTGGGGTTAAAAACAGTCCCATACCTGCCCATTTGTTCAGCAGTACTCATGAATCTGTGAGAGAAAATAGACAGTTGTATGGTATCCAGATCTGTGCCTACTATTTTCACTTCACCATCACCTATCTGTGAAACAAACAAGTATTAACCCTTGTGCTGCTAGGGCCGCACATTACACGTTTTCAAGCAAGATTCAAACCAAATAATATTGAAATCCATAAATAGTTTGTGGTGAATGTTCAGTTAAGCAAATAATTCAATTTGAGTCTTTTTTTCATACACACATATATTTTTCGCCATTTGGAGCTTTTTAAATGCAAAGTTCATACTCACTTGTATTTCCACATCGCCTTGTTTAGATATTGTAGCAACACATCCGGGTTCTATTAAAATGGTACTGTAACAAACACGAATTTCTGACGACTTCAGCATTTTGAACGTGAGGAAGAACACAACTAGCTTGTATTACACTAAAAAAATATACTATTACTATTGGGTTTGATTGTAATGGTTCTGGGCGAATGATTTCTTTGTAGCCTATAAAATTATTGATCTCTGGGACTTGAAGGGTGTATATCAAGCACAGAGTGTACGTATATTATATATGCATATAATGGGAAGTAGGCTATACATAATATATCAATTTTGACGCGAAGCGTATTAAAATTGTTGTTTTAATAAAGGCTGTGCCAAAACGTATTGTAAATTAACAAAGTGTTATGTGTTTATCTTACAATTGTGGTAGTAGTATTCAGTACTTATTATCCAATAAGCTCGACTTGAGTTGGAAACCCATTTATGTCGTTACCATTGAGGGCACAGCACCTCTCATTAAAACCCCGATTAAGGATATCAATTCATGAATCATACAGGTTTCAAGGGTTAACCCTTTTCCTGCTAAGGTATCTTATTTAAATTTTCACCCAAATTGAAATTGTGCTTAGCTACCGCGATCCACAACTTCACGTGCGTGAAAATTATCCATATTATTTCAACATGATACCAAACAAATCTTGATGTTTAACCCTTTCATGCCTGAATTTACCATGGTCATCTTCATCCACTACAAGCCGCGAATTGCTGTCGCAATTCTCGACTTGCAGTAAATGAAAATGACTTGAAGTGTCCGGCAAATGAAACAAAATATTGGTATTATTAAACCGTTCCAAGAACATTTTTGTTCTAACACTCATAGGGTTTCAGGAAATTGAGTCATTTTTCAGAGATGCAAAATGATGTTTTAATGCATCGTGAGGGTTTAAAGGGTTAAACACACATCCCATTCCCAATAACAGTGATTTATTCGCCTGGTGAAAAACAGATTAGAAACGATTGTAATGGTGATTAGCGGTGAAAGGATTTATGAGGGTGCACTCGAGACATTAACTTAATGTTGCTGTACTGTTGGGCAACTGTCGCAGACGGTGGGCCAACATTACAGCAATATTCGGGCAATGTCTCTCAGCTCCCACACAAGGAGTGTTAATACGCCGGTAACATAAATAAGGTGTTTTCAGCAGCTTCACTTGTAGCTAATACCGAAGTCAATATAACTTTACCTGTTCTTGTCTATAATGATAGCGGGTCCAGGACATTGGTGTCCCGCTTGAAGCTCTTCCAGCATGTACACATTTGTAGCATGATAACCACCCTCAAAATAAACTTGTGTTACCTGACAAATAAGGTAAATGTGATACTTCAGTATATTAGACATGTTGACAGGGAGTGGACCACCTGTTAATTATACTCCCTCACAAGCTGAAGCTAGCAGGTGACAATATCAAATCATAGTAAAACACGGGGTATATAGATCTATAAATATGTACACGACAGATAAACGGGAGAGATTAGAAAAACTGAAAATCAACCCTTAAATGGTTAAATGAAATCATTTAAATTATCTCCCACTTGGAAATAGTGTTTCTCTACCGTAACCCACATCAAGTAGTTGACAATTAGGCGTGAAACACACCAACGCGATTTCCCGCGCGACGTTTGGGACAATGCTGTTTGAATTGTAGGTCAGCGTTGCACGCGGTGGCCCACAATTCAAACAACATTGTCCCAAACGTCGCGCGGGACGTCGCGCGTGTAATCGCTTTGGTGTGTTTCACGCTTGACTCCTTATTTGCTAAATTTGAGAGCAAACATTTGCTAATCTTGATGTTTGAAACGACACAATCAGAACAAAAATCATCTAAAAGCCAAAATTGTCGTGGCTTTTTATTTTATCAGTTTTCTCGTATTTCTTATTTTGGACATGAAATTAATTGTCGTCCTTATTTCCCGTTTCACTGGTAAATGCACAACACAAAAGTTAAAAAAAAACATACGCAAGTCTAGTCTATGGACGCACGGCCGGACGGCCAGACATGCTGCTGACAATATCCCACTCCCTACTTCGTGGGCGGGGGATAATGATGTTTTTCGCCTGATTGTTAGCTTTAAACACACAATTCATTCCTAATAGCTGCGATTTGAACGGCTAAATAGAACGGGTTAAAAACGACTATAGTCGCGCTTAGCGGTTTATTGGTTAATACCGTCTCTACTCGTGGTGGTCCGGAGCAGGTTGTGATTGTATTAAGGTTGTGTACATCTGTTTTTCCAACACCTCTGACTCTCAGATCATCGACTAGTATATCCCTCTCTGGAATGGTGAATCCAAATTCACGAGAATATCTGAAAAAAGGCAGATGTTGTTGCTGAATTGTGTTACATTAATTTGTATTTGGATAAATGGGGGTCAAAAACCAAGTACAGGAGTATTAGCAGGATGCAACAACAACGTAAGCTATGTTTTCACAAAATAGCTGACACTGGGGAGAAATAGTCAGACAAATACGGGACCAAAGCAGTACAGAAAAACAAGTAATTGTTTATGATTTCTCCATACTAACCTTTCAAAGAATGTTTTATGGAAATCACCAAAAGAACAAGAGTCAGATGATGCGGGATTATCATTCCCAGAGCACATCAAGGCGCAGTCAGTGCCTTTGTACCTCAAATGAAGGAATGGTTCTGTGTGGATTTGAGACCTGGAATGATCAAAATACAATTGCAGTAGAGCATGTCGAGGACACCATCTGTTATGGAAGCAAGTATTGATATAATGTAATAGTGAGCGTACTATTTTTTGATGTAAAGTCAAGCAATAAAAATAGAAAGGAACGCATATGATAGTAAATACCTATTAAAGCCCTGCTCCTCTAGTTTTTCTACACATTGGGCAGTGAGAGCAGATAGCCTTTCTTCAATACATTTAAAAGAACCTGTCAAAATAGAAGAATAAACAATATTTCAGTAATTCAAGAACGTTTTGAAAGTGTTTACACATAAACCTGTTAGTATACAGTAATTACAACATAGTTCTACATCATATATTATTGAGTATCGGTTTAACCCTTTCAGCGCGGGGACCGTCTTTATACGTCCGAATCTGACGTCTACAGACGTTGTCTACAGGGGACCGTCTTTATACGTCCGAATCTGACGTCTGTAGACGTCAGATTCGGACGTATAAAGACGGTCCCCGCAGTGGAAGAATTAAAATATTTCTAATGACCGTAGACCCGTAACATAGGTATTCAAATGAAGCGGAAAGAGCTAACTAAGACACTTATGATGACTTAAATTGGAAAAAAACATTTTAGTCGCCATAATTTATACAAAAACATTTCAGCCTGATAAGGGTTAAATAATTATGTATCTTACTAGAATGGTAAACAGTGGCTGATGGTTCTTGAGCCTCGTGGACCACATCGGCCAGCGCCATCCCATACGCTGACAAAATCCCCGCATACCTGAATACAGAGAAAACAGGAGTAAGAGTCATGCAGATGGGAAAAAAATCCTGGGACGTCATAGCCTACTAAAACAATTTGTGACTAAATTATTTATCACTTTCAATAAAGTGTTGTGTACAAAAAATTACAACCTTAAAAATTATATGATCCAGAGGCAAGTGCGTTATATACAGGGTATCCCAGCAAACACAACATTTGTATAACATTTATACAACGTCGGCCCAACGTCTTCGACGTTGGTCCGACATTGTATAAATGTTATACAAATGTTTAGTGTTTGCTGGGATAGTGTAATATAAGATGTCTTACTTGTGAACAAATACAGTCTTCATGCCGAGTGATCGGGCGATGGCACATGCGTGTTGTCCCCCAGCTCCTCCAAAACAAGCCAGAACATGCCGGGATGTATCATAACCCTTAGCCTGGTGAACAATTACACACGTTGTACTCAATCTCAAAAAGACAAGATTGGAAAAGGGTAGGACTATAACCGTTTGTAATTCGATTTATAAACCGATCAAATCACTGGTAGTTGGGATAAAATGAGTGCTTAAACATCAACATTTGCAAATGTTTCGTCTCAAATTAAACAAATATGAGAAATTCTCAACCACTTGGGAGTTGTTGGTGAACATTCTATATTCTCACGTATTAAGTATTACGTTTTCATTCAGTGTGAGCATGAATTACTTGGTGTGAGCTATGAAGTGCTGCAGTGTGCAGCACCCACATGGTGGTGTATTCTAATTAGTTATTTTATCAGATATTCTAATGCATGAAAAGATCCGATCCGATACTGCTTCTACAAGGTATATATCTAAGCTATAATGTACATATATTACCTGTGTGAGAGCTCTTATTGGGCGACACATTGCTTCATTAGCAACACGAATAAATCCCATCCCGATTTCTTCAACTGACATCGGCGCTTTCTTTGAACCATCAGGCTGTGTTGCGGAAAATTCGTTGACCTATATACACCGAAAAATAAGATATTTTTATATTAAAAAGTACATGATACATCAAGCCAATTTTTACCAAAATTAAACAATAATTAAACAAAGCATTTTTGTTTTAAATTCAAACCTCAGTGGCTAATTTTCCAAAAGCTTTCATTGTCGCTTGTAAATCGAGTGGCTGGTCTTCATTTTCTCCAAAGATACATGGGAAGTATTGAGGCAGCAGACGACCCAGCAAGAGATTGGCATCAGTGACAGCAAGTGGACCCCCTGATTAAAAATCATCTATTGGTGTTAGACAACTATTTCATTTAATATTTTCCGCCAACATATAAAACTACATCAGTCTACGTTTGAATGTCATTTTCCGGACAGTCGGAATTTATCTTAAAAAGGTGGAATTGTTGAATACGTGTATCTGCCATAACCAGTGGTTTATCCTTTATCATGTTTACTTAAACAATATAATGTAAATTGAGAAAGCCATGGTGAGAAAAAAATATATTGTTAAATTATAATTAAATTTAATAGTTTGGCTTCAATTAACATAGATGAAAAACAACGATTTAAGGACATTTCATAATTTATTCTTGTACCGTGAGCGTAAAATGTACCCACTGGCACACGACGTTGTTGCGACGTTGAATCAACGTCACTGACGTTGATTTAACGTCGCAACAACCTCGTGTACCCAGTGGGTATCCAGTAAAAACAGCTAGCAATCGTCCAAATACCAGAATGGCTTGTATCGCACCTTTCTTATAACAGACGGGTCCTGGATGTGCGCCAGCGGACTCGGGTCCCACCACAAAAAGTCCAGCTCGAAAGAAAAGCTGGGACCCACCTCCGGCTGCCACTGTGTTAATATCAAGCTGGGAAGAAACAACACTGTATTTGAAGGGTTGTATATTTCAATACAATAAATCACACGCTATTCACACAGACGCAATACATTGACCCGATGTTGGTTTAATGTTGGCACACCGTCCGTGACGGTGTGCCAACATTAAACCAGCATTGGGTCATTATCTCGTGTATGCTGAGAGAATGTAGAATAATTACCTGAGGGGCCTGAATGGTAACGCCGGCCGTGGTGCTCTCAAACACGTGCTCATAGCAGCCATCATAACGACTGACATCTGTGGACGTACCTGAAATATTCAATCATACACTACCAATCTATCCACAAGTGGATGTATTTTGAGCTTTGTTCAACATGAAACCAAATAATCAATGCACAGGCGTGTTAACCGTAACTCAATTGAAAGCTCAAAGTGTCATAAGTCGTCCCCTTGGATATGAATCGGTGTATCTGCCACTTTGCCAATACACCCTTTTATATCCGAGGGAATACAATATGATGGATATCAATCAACATTTTCTTCTTGAATTAACTGTATTCAAAAGCTGCCACGTTGCGCGTTTGTGCGATTTAAGTGCTTCAATAGTGTTAGCTTTGATATATATGTTACGTATGTTTTAATACGATAATACATTGTGAAGCCAGATAAGTGATTCTGGCCACCCTTTCAGCGTGGGGACCGAAAGAGTACAATATTTATAACAGCCGTAGATCCATGGATACCATAGGTATACAAATACAACAGAAAGAGCTAACTAAGACATCTATGATGATTTCAAATTGAAAATAACACTTTGGTCTCCATGGTTTATACACAAATATTTCAGCGCGCTAAACTTGGGCTGACAGATTCGGATTGACCATACTAAAATGGAGTTTTCAAGGCGCCACGTTATATGTTTATACGCATACATTTAAAACGTACAGCGTCACAGTGGACACGATATATGTTGACATGGTGTTTGATTAAAGCTTTTTGGGGCGGGGGCCCTAGGGTAGTGGTTAGCACCGCTGCCTTTCACGCCAGAGTTCGGGGTTCGGTTCCCGGTCTCGGCGGTTTCAAAGAAACAAAAATGTTTCTTCCCCATCCACGTGTGAAAGTCAGTATTGTGGGGAGCCTCTGTGACCGAGAGGTAGCGTACTCGGCCTCAGACCGTCAGGGCTCGAATTTCGAATCCTGTGTCTGGAGGACAGTGTCATCTCATTCATCTCATCATCCTCAGGAGGTTCTCCTGGCCCAGTTTAGCCTATATGTGCACAATGGTGGCCTAAAGCCCGATTCATTTCATTTGATTAAAGCTTTAAACCAACATTAGGTCAACGTCTGGTGAAAACTGGGATATCTTTAGTTATACAAACACACCTCCCATGTCGAAGCCAATGACTGGTTGAGGGTTTTCTTTATCGTGTGTTGTCACGGCATAGCCGACTACACCGCCAGCGGGACCAGAGAGGATGGCGCGTGATCCACTGAATCTACAACGTACAAAGTGACAAAATAAACAATTACTGTCTCAGAAATCATCCCTTTATTATCAGATACATCATTATATAAAAGATGGTCGACTTCTAGAAAAGTGGATTTCCTACAGCTAAATTATTACTTGGCAGAAAGACATACTCAAAAAAGTTATATAAATTACTTGTTCACTATGGTGTGTGTGACTTCAGATCGCCAGTCGGCCATTTTGAACTTTATCGAGTTTATCACTCCCTGAAACCTCATAATTATTTTGTTCCATAGTAATATTGTTACATCCTGATCTGTACAAAACATGATGGAAATTGTTGCTGAAAATACTAATAGTGTCTGCTGTGTGACTGCTAGCTAAGGACAGTAACCATGTGGCGGGGAAAAAGAACATACACAGCACACTTGAGACGTTGGCTCAACGTTGATTTACTGTTGGCCCACCGTCTACGACTTTGGCCCAACAGTAAACCAACGTTTAGCCAATGTCTCATGTTTCCTAGGTAAAGGGAGCAGGTGGTCTTCTTGGTTTGATGAAAAACGAATCGGTTTGGGACAATGAATTATTGCCAAATGAGTAGCATCATCAAATTGGGGCATGTTTTGGAACACGTGGAATATCTTGTGACAGTAAGTACTATCATGATCAGAAATACCAGAATACCTTCACTGGTGATGGACTATATATTGTTCAAGTGAAAATCATTCTGTGGGAAAACAGTGTCGTGGTCATGCTGTTTGACACGACGGACGTGATATCTGAGACAAGAACATGAGAGAATGCCTAACTGAATCTCCCTGCTCTATGCATCACAATCTGAGAAGTAGAAGTAAACCTGACCTTCTGCGCTGTACCAACCAACCATACCTCCACTCCACTTTGCACACTACTCATTTACCAGCCGATTTGGGGAAAAAACTAGAGTATTTAAAAAAATGAAAATGTTACAGTATTTGGAAGGCAGTGGCTAACCGTAGTCAGTCACGTACGGACACACTACCTATTTAGAGCCACTCCTTTTTACGTCAGCTTTTAGAAATAGTCACTACACAGAAACGGCTATTCACAAATTAATGGTTGATTTAGGCTACTTGACAATATTAATGAAGGAATGATCAGACAAATGCTTTTTGTTTTTATGTCTTAAAAATATTTTGCTACCAATAATCAAGATTTACTTTTGGTAAAGCTTCAAAAAGACGGTGTTGAAAACAATAAATTATTGTGGTCTACTGGTTATGATAGAGTGGAAGCGGTTACCGTTGATGCTTGCATTATCTTCTTCTAGAAGTATTAATACAAGAGTTCCTCAAGGATCAGTCCTATAGGTCCACTGCTGTTGTTTTAAATCTTTTTTAATGACATACCAACGTGCTTGATAAAATCCTTAAAAATATCTATGCAGCTGCTACCGCCATTCGTATTTGTGGTATGAATATAAAGGAAATCAAGAAAAGAATTAAAGAAGAAATCGATACAATTTTCATATGGCTTCATAGGAATAGGCTGATAATTAATAATAATAAATGTTGTTGTACGATCATTTGTTCACGGTGTAGGCTAGTTAAAAGACTATTAATGTAGGCCCATACATTAATAATGTTAAAATCGCACAGGTTGAAACTACAAAATACTTGAGTGCTTTCATCGATTCTAAACTCTCCAAAGTGTGTGGGCGATAATACAGACAAATCTATATGGGATTGTAATTGGTTGTGCTAGACCTTATCTAGAGATATTGCAACCCGCATAACTAGATGAAATT
This sequence comes from Flabesymbios commensalis, assembly GCA_964017125.1. Classification (NCBI taxonomy): domain Eukaryota; kingdom Metazoa; phylum Annelida; class Polychaeta; order Terebellida; family Flabelligeridae; genus Flabesymbios; species Flabesymbios commensalis. Next base: position 38,514,140 of record OZ024909.1, read on the forward strand.
ATACTAATAAATTGTTTTTACGTAAAGCGAACAAAGGCTGTTTCAATGTTCATTGCAATATACTAGTGCTACTATAAGGAATAATTTACCAGACATTTTAACAAAAACAACACTTTTTCAAAACATTAAATCTATTTTTATTTGATTAAGATGATGCCGTAGAAAACGAGAGGTACTATCAATTTGTAATAAAATACATGTCAGAGCGATGTACAGTCAGTCATTAACTTTTGATGGTAATTGGCGTCTTCATATATGCGCTAGAGCATTCTCCATATTACCATGTTGAAAACTAAACCAGCATAACATACACTTCTCACGATAAAATTGATCAATAAGAAAACTTCTAACCGTGTGTACTATTTATTTCTTGGATCGCTAAGAGAATATAGCGTAACCAAACCAAAAGCCCTTTTCTTCTGATATTTAACAGTCAGCACTCCTCACTTCGAGTATTATACGCTGTGTGTTGAAGTGTTCTGCACAAGACAGAAAATGAACGTACTGGTGCTAAATAAAAGTGATATTATGTAACCCCAACTGAACGAAAAAGGGGATTACAACTGAAATACAACAGTGCAGTGCAGTGCGGTGGGTTTCGTGAGGCTGCGGCGGAAGGTGGGAAGGTTAGGGGGCAGAAACAACATCTAGTGGGAGGATGTTCCATATTCAGAGAGTGTAGGGTAAGAAGGCCTACCAGTACACACATTGGCCAAACGGAGAGAAACAGTGCTCCGGTTTGAAGAAGCATTTCTACAACGGTTTAAATTGAGCACAGCATCAATAAGCAGATAAGATATGGAATCATGCTGGAGAGAAAGATAAATAATAGACTGGAAGAAATTTGAAGCAAATGTTGTGAAAATGACAGTTTTAAAACATACAAACAGAAAAAAATTAATGCTATATAGGGCCTACATGTATTGATATTTAATGATCGATATTATTATGTAACGGATAATGGCGCGTCGTAACCGCATTTGGAGTGAGCGAAGCTTACGTAGTTTTTTGGTCAGCTGGTCAGTATCATTTATGGGTCTATATACAATGAGGCCACGCTGAATATACAGTGAATGCAAACCGCAATTGCGCAAGGTCGTCATAATAGATCTGCGCCAAAAACGGTTAGGTTACAATACAATGCCTTGTGATTGGTTCATCGTTATCTTACTATAAAAGATCAAAAGCAACCTCTGGTTAGCAAAGGACAATATTGAGAATGGTTTAGGTTTTTATGAAGGCTTTGTATGATTGCAGTTGGATCAATAATAATTGCGTATTACAATTGGTAAGCTTAGTTAGATTACATTCAGATATGCATGTCATCTCGTCATGATATGTTTTACTTTTCAATAAAACATTTTTTTCATTGTACTGATGAACACAACGTAGGCTTATAATGCAAACGTACAGTATTCAACAAATATAACATTTTTTTATACAAGGAGATAATGTTTATGTACAATGTCAATATAATCAGATAATTACGCCTAAAATCAATTTGAGCGACATCTCCATGCTGTGCAAATACTGCTTCTCGTACCAACAAGTGGAACAACCAAAATTAAATAATCCAATATTATATCAGTTGTATGCAGTGGCAAGCAGTCACTACTACACTGCGCTTATATTAAAATAATGAAAAGTAATTACAGTGAAAATGATGATAGCTCACAATTATCAATGTATTTCTCTAACATTTATGCTTGTATTATACGAAGGCCTCACTATATTAGAAATATATAGTGTAATTGCTTACAAATTATTAATTGTACTTCAAACATACCTGTTGACAGGTGTCAATCCGCCATCTGATTGCATAAACAGCACCTGTGTTCCCTGTAAACGAAATGGGTGACATGACAATGACTCCTTTGCCTGCTGATTACGACGTTTTTAATCAGTTTTTTTAGCCGATTAAACCACTATTATTGGGAATGAAATGACTGTCTTAACATCAAGATTTGTAAATGTTTGGTCTCAAATTAAACAAATAGGAGTAATTTTCAACCACTTGAGGTTGTGGATCGCGGTAGCGAGACACAACCTCAAGTGGTTGAAAATTTAAATAAATTATCTTAAGCAGGATAAGTTTTTTTAGCCGATTAAACCACTATTATTGGGAATGAAATGACTGTCTTAACATCAATATTTGTAAATGTTTGGTCTCAAATTAAACAAATAGGAGTAATTTTCAACCACTTGAGGTTGTGGATCGCGGTAGCGAGACACAACCTCAAGTGGTTGAAAATTTAAATAAATTATCTTAAGCAGGATAAGGGTTAACGCAGCCGTTGAACGGGGAAACGTCAATTATTAGCCTGAATAGTTTTTTAGATAGAGATAAACAATTATTTTATTGTGTCAAATTGTGTTTATTATTATAAATTTATTCGCTTTTGATCGAGTCCCATGCATATCACTATCAGCTGACACAAAATGTTGGCCTTACAAAATTTAATGTTGGGCCAGGTTCGGAGACCATACTTAAACAAGCATCGAACTAATGTCTCGTGGTGACCGGTATAAAACAGTGAGTCAATATCGTGAGGCTGCAGGCAGTATGGTCACGTGTTTCAACATCAATAATGTTCACACAACTTTAAGTAAATGAAATAAAATGAAATTAATGCGGTTTTAGGACACCTTTGTGCATATGTAGGCTAAACTAGGCCAGGAGAACCTCTGAGAATGTTGAGATGAATGAGGTGACACTGCCCTCCAGACACAGATTTCGAAATTAGGGCCTTGACAGCCTGAGGCCGAGCACGCTACTTTTCGGTCACGGAGGCTCCCCACAATATTTAATTTTACGAGTGAGCAATGAAGAAACATTTTGTTCCTTTGAAAATTGAATGCCAGAGTGGGGTTCGAGCCCGCGATTTCCGACTTTCCAAGCAGGCAGCTTTAACCACTGCACCAGGGTCCCCGCCCTCACAACTTCAAGTGGGTGAAAATTCAAATAAGATAACTTGGCCAGAAGGGGTAATCATTTAGTGGCGTTTACGTGTGCACAAAAAATCACTTTAACAAATAATTCTAATTTTACATCAAGTTCTTTTTTTGTCTGCTCCGCATATATCCGGCTACGTTGTAACCAGCGCTAAACTGAGCTCAGACATCAAAATCGCGATTGTGAAACACAAATGACAGAGACCACAGTAAAAGGTAAAGGGTTAAACAGTTACAGAGTATCAGAATATTAACCCTTTCACCGCTAAGCACTACTATATTCGTTATATTTTTTATTAGCTGATCAAATCACTGTTAGTGGGAATGAAATGAGTGTTTAAACATCAAGATTTGTAAATATGAGTACAAATATACCAAATTTAAACTCTGTAACTTGGCGTTTCTGAACATCTGTAAAGGCGAGCAAAATTTGTGAGGGGGGTGTTCTGGTTGTTGAGTGTTAGAATTGGAACTCTTAATAGAATAAATACGGTATATTGCAAGACGACTATGAGAATAAACGCTATAAAAGTATATGCTGCAAATACAAAGGCAATGCACATGATTTTATCAAATGTTGGCATTGTAGGCTAAATATACTCACATCAAGATTTTTAAAGCCAGATGTAAAACCATGGACGTACTTTTTGATGCAGGGTGTCAAATATGCATCTGCACATGCTGTAAGAAATAAGAAAAACAATGTTCTTGTTATAATGCTTAAATTACACTAAGTTGCGTTGAAACAGAACAGTAACTTTTATAAACATGATAAACGTACCAGTGAAGCCTCTGGGTACTGCGCGTACCATGGGCATGGCATGCGAGGACAATGACACGTGTGTAAAACCAACTTCCTCCGCAATAATCTTCACTTCTTCCTCAACAGCGGCATATCTAGTAAATAAACATAACGAAATATATATGTATGTATAACGGTAAATTCGTTTAGAATATAATATTTTGAGCGCTGGCCCAACATTGAAACAACACTGGGTCAGCAACTACAAAGTAGATCTTAGAAAAATTATGCACAATAACTGTTCACCAACCAACCAATTTACCATTATATTACGTCAAGTGATACTAATCATGCCCCCGACGTTGGTACAACATTTTACAAATGTTAGACAAATGTTTTGTGTTTGCTGGGCGTTTGCCCGACAGTAAATAAAATCGTAATATCACATAAAGCTGACATAGAATATGTGAGAATGAATATGCATCTCGCTATGGCGAGCTACATTTTCTTAAAATATGTAAAAATGTAAGATTAGAGAAATTTCAGCCCTGAAGACTTTCTGATTCGCAATGGTAGTGACCTGCGAAATCCCACGCTTGTTTAATATTTAAAGTATAGATACAATTGTTACCTTGTGGTACTAGGATCGTGTATATATCGTCCCATTGGATTTGAAAGGGTGTATCTGCCACTTTACAAAGCGGCAGATACACCCTTTTATATTCAAGGGGACGATATATATGCGTTATTGACTTTCAAACCAAATAAATGCCACTGAAACGAATACAATATTTTGTGATAAATGTCGAGATAATTAAGAGAAGTAATATCTAATCTATAAATAGAAATACATTTCGTTATTTGCCCGAAATGCGTCAACTATCCCAGTTTCAAATGAATAAAAAAACAGAAACAAATTCGGCAACACAACGTTAAATACGACAAAAACATAATTTATGTCATTTATTTATTGTCATTTATGCCATTTATTTATAGCTGTTATCTTAAAATGTAATTTGATCTTTCTTTGAAATGCCAACAGGGTGATAAAACAGTTAATGTTTAGCTATGCCCAGCAAACACGGGGCATTCACCCAATGCTGTTTTAATGTTGGCCCACCGTCTTCGACGCTGGACCAACATTGTAACAGGTATTGGGTGTATACCCCGTGTTTGCTGGTTATATGGCGTCTTGACAATGTTGACTTTGAATGTTATGATACTGACTATAAGTGATAAATGTTTTACGTGTATGAATGCATAAGCAGCACAGCCAGGCTATTGATTCCTCGTTCTCTCAGAGCTGTCAGATCTTTTCTCAGCTTCTGTTTGTTCAATGGCTTCCATATTTCTACCTTTACCAAAAACGTCATCATATTTAATACTTATAACATATTACAGTAAATTATATACAATTATAATGCTTTCCTTAATTATTGATATATCCCTGCTAGTATCACAGGGCAAGTTGCAAAGCAGCCGCTATGTGTAAAGTCACAATAATTTTCACACTGTGTTATGAACATGAACAGAAATATCCCATATCTGAAATTATGCCATGATATATGGACCCAGCAAACACAAGACATTTGTATAACATTTGTACAACACAGAAAGCAAGAGACATCCATCCAATTCCGGTTCGATGTTGGGCCAGCGTCGTGGACGGTGGACCAGTATCGAGACAGCATTGGTTGATATGTATATATATGTTTATTAGGATATGCGTCGAAATGGTCAAAGCATGTGGTCACGCCAGCCGATACTGAAGCTCCAAATGATGATGCAGGATTAGTATTCGCTGTGAAACGGAACACTTTTATCTATGTTATCAGGTTATGGAGCCTATACAGCATGGTATATTTTCACATCTAGCATTGTATACATGTGTATCTCATAATATGATAAAATGAGGCTTTTCTTGAGCATAAAATTAGGCATAATAAATGACAAATATAAAGAATCAAATCAGAGCCATTGAAGAAATATATCGCACATCAATCTAGGCCTAGGTGCAAATGACAAGCTGCTCGAAATGCTCCTCATTTGAAATGATATTCTCATGACTATCAAAGGTCAATTTTTAATTAAAACAAAATTTGTATGGGCTTAGTATTATATATAATTAAATGTACCTTTTATAAGGAGACTTTAAGTTAAAATATATAATAATTATAGATAGTTCAATATATTATACGCCCCGATGCCCCTCACCTAGACGGCCACGCCAAAATATCCGCGCCCAGATAGGAATGAATCATCAATAACCATGATAACACATCTATTTTTCTCTTCTTGAACTTATATTCAGTCACAATTTTTTGTGAATTTTACTTGATGTCAGATCATGTTTCCAAGCAACTTTATAGGGGCCTACCTGACAACACGTGAACACTGTATTTAAATAAATAGATCGATTACCACAGATTTTTAGCAGTGTTGATCCTACATTCAGCCAGTGTTGGACCAAAATACCGTACTTGATAAGAGGTATTTGTAAAACATTTGTACAACGCCGACTCAACGTCTTCGACGTTGATCCCACATTGTACGAATGTTATACAAATGTCTTGTGTTTGCCGGGTATTGTTTTGCCAGTGTACGGAGGTCAAAGTAAACCACCACTCGTTACATCATGTATTACTAAAGATAGTCAGTATCTATTCCCAATACAAGCCATGCTGTCACAGAATGTTCCCAAGCGTGAACAAATAAAGTGTAGACAAAACGAATGGTACACTTTGTACTGCATTGTTTATGCAGGTGCGGAGGGGGGGGGGGGTCTGTCAATCATTTACTCTGGATTCACTTTATCTGTATTTACATAACTTCCCCTCTTGGTGACAAGTCACATATTTCTATACCTCAGCTCCATTCGTAGTTTGTATTATTTTAGTAAATTGGAACCTTTTGTATTTAATAATCCACGATCAGTGAAAAAACACTCCCATATGAGGATAGAGCAGACTGAGACACATTATATCCATAGATGTCTAATATATTGTATTTCGAAGCATATCTCGAAAATATTTTAGATCTGGAACACAGAGGGTCATAATCGCCCACCATAGCCACAGCTGACACTATGGGTACTAGAGTATAGATAGGCTAAGACTACTATACTACTAGACTTACATCATTTGATGAAGTCAATCAAATGAACATGATGAAATTGCATAACATTTAAGATAATGAAACTAAAATCTATTTAAAATACAATAACGTGCAGATCTGTACAAATTACATACAAATAGTTGCATATCATAATTTAAAGGCCTGCACTTTCTGATATTACGATACATATACATGATATAGTGATCTATGTATAACTATTACCTTTTCGCCGGTTATTCCTGTTTCTACAGAGCAGTGTTTGTTCAGTTCACATTTGTCCTGCTTCAGCACCACGCGCTCCTCCACTTCCACCACAGCCTCGTACAGCTCATCAGGAACAGAAATTTCCTGTCGAAAAATTCAAAACTTGCCATTGCATTACGTGGAGCACATTCCCAGCAAATATAAAACGTTGACCAAATTACATGTTGGTTTAATTTTGGAGCAATGTCGTAGACGATGGATGATCACCTTTAGCCTACATGTAGGCCTTCAGCACATAAAAACGGGCTTCAGTGGTGAAAGGGTTAAGTCAGCGTCTTGTCTTTTGGCCAATTGATGATTTCTAATGTCACTTCATGGCATCAATGTAAAACAAGAGGTGTGGACAATAGTTAGCGGAGCTCATTCGCAAAATAGCTCATACAGTTCAAGCAGTTACATCGTTGGATGCAGCTAATTGTAGCCTAGGAGTAGCCAAGCACTATCTTCCAGGAAGCAAGGCTCGCTGCTCCCGATGTCGCAGACCGAGACGGTCTGTGACCTCGGGAGCAGCAAGCCTTGCGTGGGAAGATGCCTGGCACCAACATCTGTCTAACACACAGTTCCCATGGCTACGGTCTTGGACCCTCATCCAAAGAGGCATACTTTGACGGTGTGTAGGCGACGCGTTGAAATGTTTGAGGTCTTGATAATAGAAATTACATGAAATTACATAATTATTTGCCAGCAACAAGAGGACTATCGAAGGTGTCCCAGAATTTGAAATAACGATTCAAAGTTCTTAATTTCAGAGAATTTAACAAAAACTGATAAAAATTAAGATCACTCCAAAACACAGAAAAAACCCATCATTACTTTGATTTTGTTTGTTTACAAACTGACATGTGAACATCAATGTAATACAGTATGCTTCGAAATATTGTCTGCGAAGCTTCGTCCCAATAATGGACAAACAGCATATAGCCAGCTGGCCCATTGTTCGGCTGATAAGGCCTACTGACCAGTTATTAAGGCCTGCTGTCGTACTGACCACATCACCGACGCTGATTCAACGTTAGGGCGGGGGCACTGGTGCAGTGGTTAAAGCTGCCTGCCTGAGAAATCTGAGATCGTGGGTTCGAACCCCGCTTTGGTATTCAGGTTACACTCACTCGTAAAGATTCAATATTGTAGGGAGCCTATGTGACCGAGAGGTAGCGTGCTCATCTTCAGACCGCCATTGTTCAAATTTAGAGTCTTTTGTCTGGAGGGCGGTGTCATGTGTGCACAAAAGTGGCCAAAAACCCCATTCATTTCATTTTCATATTTGATTCAACGTTGCCACTGCGTCGTGTTCACAGCGGGAAGCCTCGACGAGACGTTGAATCAATGTTGATTCAGCGTCCCATTTACGTACATATATATAATCAACACCACTACCAGCTACACTCACCAAATCGAAAATTCTGGGCCTTGCTTGATTTCCGATATGAAGAAGATCACGGAAGCCACTGGTTATAGCAAGAGCCATGCGTTCCCCCTTCCTCTCCAATAGAGCATTTGTCGCTACTGTGGTTCCCATGCGGATCCATTCTATATGGGAAGCATCCACAGGACTGCCTCTTGGAAAAGGAGTTTTTGTCTCCTTCAAAAAACAACAGAAAACGTTATTGTGATTTTAGGTCACTGGGTAACAGTGAATTATACAATACACATCCAGCGAACCTCACACGAGGTGGCCAAAAGCTCTATGATTGATTGATTGATTGATTGATTGATTGATTGATTGATTGATTGATTGATTGATTGATTGATTTTGATTGATTGATTGATTTTGACTGACTGACTGACTGACTGACTGACTGACTGACTGACTGACTGACTGACTGACTGACTGACTGACTGACTGACTGACTGACTGACTGACTGACTGACTGACTGACTGACTGACTGACTGACTGACTGACTGACTGACTGACTGACTGACTGACTGACTGACTGACTGACTGACTGACTGACTGACTGACTGACTGACTGACTGACTGACTGACTGACTGACTGACTGACTGACTGACTGACTGACTGACTGACTGACTGACTGACTGACTGACTGACTGACTGACTGACTGACTGACTGACTGACTGACTGACTGACTGACTGACTGACTGACTGACTGACTGACTGACTGACTGACTGACTGACTGACTGACTGACTGACTGACTGACTGACTGACTGACTGACTGACTGACTGACTGACTGACTGACTGACTGACTGACTGACTGACTGACTGACTGACTGACTGACTGACTGACTGACTGACTGACTGACTGACTGACTGACTGACTGACTGACTGACTGACTGACTGACTGACTGACTGACTGACTGACTGACTGACTGACTGACTGACTGACTGACTGACTGACTGACTGACTGACTGACTGACTGACTGACTGACTGACTGACTGACTGACTGACTGACTGACTGACTGACTGACTGACTGACTGACTGACTGACTGACTGACTGACTGACTGACTGACTGACTGACTGACTGACTGACTGACTGACTGACTGACTGACTGACTGACTGACTGACTGACTGACTGACTGACTGACTGACTGACTGACTGACTGACTGACTGACTGACTGACTGACTGACTGACTGACTGACTGACTGACTGACTGACTGACTGACTGACTGACTGACTGACTGACTGACTGACTGACTGACTGACTGACTGACTGACTGACTGACTGACTGACTGACTGACTGACTGACTGACTGACTGACTGACTGACTGACTGACTGACTGACTGACTGACTGACCATTGCTGACTGACTGACTGACTGACTGACTGACTGCTTGACTGATTGATTGATTGATTGATTGATTGATTGATTGATTGATTGATTGATTGATTGATTGATTGATTGATTGATTGATTGATTGATTGATTGATTGATTGATTGATTTATTAATGATTGATGAATAAATTAATGAATGAATGAATGAATGAATGAATGAATGAATGAATAAATGAATGAATGAATGAATGCATGTATAGTGGATACCAGTACACATGAGTCAATGATTGATCAATGTTGCACCAGCGTCACAGACACCCGGTGGACCAACATTGATCAGCCATTTGCTTATTTTTGTGTGTTAGATGACATCTTATATCATGTGGGTCATTTTACTGGGCTTGAACCCTTTCAGCGCGGGGACCGTCTTTATACGTCAGAATCTGACGCCTGTAGATGTCAGATTCTGACGTATAAATACGGTCCGCGCACTAAAAAAAATTCTAATGGCCGTAGACCCATAACATAGGTGTTCAAATGAAACGGAATGAGCTAACCAAGACATTTATGATGATTTAAAATTTAAAAAACCCTTTGGTCTCCATGGTTTATACAACAAATAACTCGGCGTTGTAAGGGTTAAGGATATGTTCATCAGCTTCAGATATGATACTTGACATATAATACGTTTGTGGATGAAAAATGACAGATGATGACAAGAGGTGATAGGGCTTGATGGGATATTGAGTGTTTCCTTCACTCGCCTGATATTAGTTTGTAAAGGAGTGGACGTTTATTAAAGTAATTGTTTGTTATAATGCAATGGTTTTTTTATAGGACTACGTCATATACGGTTATACAGTAATAGTAATTTACCATATCCAAATATGATGTTTCCATTTGGTGTGTGTATAGTGATCACAAGCCTGTCATTTTGAATTGCATTGCGTGAACATTGGCAAACGTGCATATTATTACACAATATATACCATATGGTGATCTAGCATAAATAATGGTGGTATGACTTTAATTCTAGCATTCCGAGTAGGATAATTAGAAAGTGTCATATTCAGCCATATCAGTAGACTGTCAACATCCAAGGGATTTTCTCTTATAGTCAACCAGTTAGATTTTGACTATTGCTCAGCAATGCGAATGAGCAAAACCGGGAAATTGTCTTGGCTAAAATCAAAGCCTGCATTGCTGAAATACACTGAATACGAGCATCGATTCTTGCACTTATTGATGACAAAACTGAATTTGATAATAAATTATATTTAACATGTTTAAAGCAATTATATGTTTAAAAACATGATCTTATATATACCATAATGTACAGTAGCCCGTCTAGCTATTACTTGTAATGTTGAGAACACAACACGCACGTGTTTAATTCCCAAATTCATAATATATTCAACCGTTCTAGAGGGTAAAAATTACTCATTGATATTCGTTTAATTTGACACCAAACATGTTCTAATTTAGATTTCCTTCCAAATATAGTGATTTAGTCGACTACAAAAACGGATTTAAAACAATTACAGTGATTCGTGATGAAAAGGTTAATGCTGAACAATCGTCTGCAATAAACAGACATTGGGTCTCTACCCAGCAGACACAAGACGCTGAATCAATCTTGGTTTAAAGTTGGTCCACCGTCTACGACGTTGCCACAGTTGGACCAACGTTAAACCAACATGAATTCAATGTCTAATTGTGTTTGCTGGGTAGCCGTCTGCTTCAGAGATGATTGATAAAACAGCGGGAGAGATGGTGGCAGTTGGTGAGTGCATTCCTTGGGGAAATGAGCCAAAATATCATCAGGTCCTGTAACACGTGTAAGTTGCGGTGACCTTGATGCAGTGGTTGAGCTCTGCCTACTTATTGGAAAGTCGTCGGAGATCGCGGGTTCGTCCCCCGCTCTGGCATTTCAAAGAAACAAAATGTTTCTTCCCCACTCACTCGTAAAGAATAATTATTGTGGGGAGGCTGTGTAACCGAGAGGTAGCGTGCTCGGCCTCAGACCAATGCTCGAATTTCAAATCCTGTGTCTGGAGGGGCTGAGCAGTGTCATCTCACCAGTTTATCCTACCGTATATGTGCACAAAGGTGGCCTAAAACCCCATTAATTAATTAATTAATTATTGAATGAATGAATGAATGAATGAATGAATGAATGAATGAATGAATGAATTCATTCATTCATTCATTCATTCATTCATTCATTTGTTGTCTTAATATAAATCTAGATTTAGACCTAATAGTAATTTTGCCGCCCCAAGTGTCTGAATGACAATATCAGGTGTAGCACGGTGGTATAGTTAGGCCAACCCGTATCAGGCATGGAGGTAGTGCTATCAGAGATAATATCCAGCTATGGTGTTATCATGGTGTTAAACATGTTAAAACACACTGATGCAGAAATCGAAAGGTCTGATGTAACTAGTCTAATATACACTTGTTATTTTAAAAGACGAGCCCCACCGTGATCCAGATTCTGATACCAGATACAACCCCAGAGATTCTCCTTAAAATCTGATTACACGAGACAGCTTGTAACAGATATCGTACAATTCCCAGAAAACACGAGACGTTCACCCAATGTTGGTACAATGTCAAGCCAGCGTCGCAGACGGTGGGCCAACATTGTACCAACATTGGGTGAACATGTGAACGTCTCGTGTTTGCTAGGAAGGCAACAGAACGCATAATTGAACGCATAAAATCAGTTTGGTATGGCCTCTGTTACAACATATCACACCCCTCTGCCTTTAAAGACGATATTAAGGCTCAAGTCTATAAAAACAATATTTTACAGGCACCATCAAAGGTGAAATATAATTCACATAAAATAAAAAATCGTGATCCAAAACATTTAGGGTATTGTTCAGATATGTCCCAGCACTGCACTGATCTTGTGGGCCTATTTCTTAGTAATCAAGAATGACAAGTGACCGAATGCCGGCTTCGATCTTTCATTTATATTGACCAGCTGTAGGTCTGGGCTACTGGCTGTTATTACAACAATTATCATATTTCTCACCTGATAAATTATACAAGTGCGGGCTCATATTATTGACACGTACAGTAATATATACCGGTATAATCATTATAATAGCAGCGTTATCGTATTAATGATATCTTCAGTTCGATGAGATTTTGAACCCTCTTAACCTTACAGCGCGGGGAATCTGACGTCTGTGGACGTCAGATTATGACATTTAAAGTCGATCCCCGCACTCTAAGAATAAATATATTTATAATGGTCGTAGACCCATAACATAGGTATTTAAAAGAATCGGAATGATCTGAATAAGACATTTGTGATGATTTCAAATTGAAAAAACCCCTTTGGTCATCATAATTAAAAAAAAAACTTCAGTGCTTTAAGGGTTAAACAAGTGCATGCTTTCAAACAAGAAAATTGGAAGAAGAAACGAGCATCATTTATACAATTTGCTACATTGTCATATGTTTGATTCAAATTGTATAAATGTAAGTCATTTTTACCCACTTGAAGTTGTGGGTCGCGGTAGCGAGACACAACTTCAAGTGGGGAAATATTAAAAACTATAATATATAGCGCTTTAAGGGTAAAACGATTTTAAAAGAATTCAAACAATCTCTCGAAAGCTGGGGTATCGCAATCCTTATTGCCAATTGCACATCAGGCTCATAAAATATGAATAGTCATTGTTAGACGTTATAAAAGTGGTCTGAGATAGGCCTACACCATACACTCATCATGTAGAGTCATTTTAGTGCCAGGTGATGATGATGATGATGGAAACCTAGCGCCGAAGGCCGTGAGAGTAGTTTTATGACAATCGGGGCTTACTATAAATACTAGTCCCCATATACATGATATAGCCAACCACTACATGCTTGGGTTTGATTTCATAATTTGTTCTTAAATATCGTTGTCACATAGTTCATAATCATGTTCATTAAAGCGCGAATAAAATTTAAAATTCCATCCATTTCAAATTGTGTCTCGCTACACTGCGACCCACAACTTTAAGTGGGTGAAACGTACTCATATTTGTTTAATTTGAGACCACACAATCATTTGTATATCTGGATAATTCCTAAAAACCTATTTTCATTCAAAATATAGAAACAGCGCTTTTATTGACCCGTATATAACAGATTAAAAACAACTATATATGTTTAATATTAAAGCTATAGGAGTTTTCATTTCATTAAAGGTAGGCCCCTATTATTTGTACACTATTGTATAAAATGTTTGTAGGCCTATAGATCTACATGTATTCAAGTATTCTATTTTTGAAAGGGCCATGGTCTATCAAATAAACATAATCACACCCCATGGCTTGGACTTCCGGGCCTGTAAGAGTCGACGTTGTCAGCAAAAAATTGGCGTTGTCAGCAATTACAACATTAACAGGGGACACTGGTCTGGTGGAGTGGGCGATAATTAAAGCAGTACGCACCTCTTCCAATATTCTGCGAATTCCTTCACGTGGCGCATCATCATATTTCGCTGGATCTTCAGATAACAGTTTTGTTACTCGTGTGCGACCATCGGGACATCGAACCCAAATGTCAGTGAACGTTCCACCTCGATCAATTGCGAATTTAAATTTCTTGTCCATGGCGGTGTTGAGCTGTCAGTCGCACATCCACTCCAGAGTGCATACACTCTAACGTATCGGCACAGCTGTATAGGTCCAGTCACCGTGTAGCCTACTGCAGTACTGCTGATCTACAGTGATCTATACAGATTTCAATGTTGTTCACAGTACATGCAGTTATGTTGCTGTCTGTGAGTGGGCGTGTCAGCGTGTCGCCGTCTGGGTTTTGTAACCGTCGGCTAACAATATATGCCTACACTCACGCCGTGACGGTCAGAGGCTAATTAACATATCATTACTAGGCTATGGATACATGTAGGCCCCTACAGTATTATACAGTGGGTCTATGGGGTCGTTCAACAATTACGTAGCCTAACGCCTAGAGGGGGAGGGGGGGTGTTTAAGCGATGCGTTACGGTCCGTGGTCAACACGTTAAAAAGCGTTACGAAGGGGGGCTGGGAGAGGGGGGCGGTAAAAAATCTCCCAAAAAAAGCGTAACGTAATTGTTGAACAGCCCCTATGTCTGCTGTAGGCAACTATAGACTATATATTTTCAAACGTAGGTATTTTACTCAGGATATTTTATTATCAAGAGTGGATCCTTTTCAGAAGCTAGGCTAGATCTCTGCATGAAAATATTGGAGTTGATTTATATACTAGGCCTTTAGGCCTACAAATGTCCTTGCTCAAGTGAATTATAAAGACTAACGTTATAGTAGGGGAGACCGGGGCACCATGGACACCTATTTTTCATTTTGGATTTGTTTCAAATATTTGTGTAGCTCATTAACGTATTATCGACCAATAGGTAACGCTGGACTATACTAATATTTGACTGGAATACAATACCTGCATTCATGTTGGATGTTATTTAAAAATCAATTTTTAAAAAATCTGGCAAATGTCCATTGTGCCCCGAGCTCGGAGCACGATGGACATGGGGGTGGGGTACAATGGACATGTCTACAGGCATGTTGGAGGGACTTCCTGTGTCAATCAACACATTTTTAATAGTGAAATGAAAAACAAAAAAAGTGATATTTAATTGTGGAAATCTTCATTTTAGGGATAGTGCAATTTAAAAAAAAGATTTATATTCTGAGGACGGGGCACCATGGACATTAATGGCAATATTGGGGCACCATGGACACCTATTTTTCATTTTGGATTTGTTTCAAATATTTGTGTAGCTCATTAACGTATTATCGACCAATAGGTAACGCTGGACTATACTAATATTTGACTGGAATACAATACCTGCATTCATGTTGGATGTTACTTAAAAATCAATTTTTAAAAAATCTGGCAAATGTCCATTGTGCCCGGAGCACGATGGACATGGGGGTGGGGTACAATGGACATGTCTACAGGCATGTTGGAGGGACTTCCTGTGTCAATCAACACATTTTTAATAGTGAAATGAAAAACAAAAAAAGTGATATTTAATTGTGGAAATCTTCATTTTAGGGATAGTGCAATTTAAAAAAAAGATTTATATTCTGAGGACGGGGCACCATGGACATTAATGTCAATATTGGGGCACCATGGACATGTCCATGATACCCCATAGCATGTCCATTGTACCCCGTCCATGGTGCCCAGCAATGACGATTGTTATAAGTTTAGCTTGAACTAGCTTAAGGTAGAATATTCCATTATCACCCATGGTTCTTGTAAAAGTACAATATTCACTAGTTTCTATGTGATTCTTGTTTTAACTTAGTTTCAATGAGTGTTAATGTATTAACAAAATCCGTGCATCTCAAGAAAATACTCTTAACCAACAAACACACATATTTCGCGATAGCTTACACATGACTTGATGTATCACCACCAATTTTTCTCCTGGAAAAAAAAAACAGTTCAAAAGCATTCTCTAGAGGGCTCCGTTGTCAAAATTGGACAATGCACTTTGCCACAAAGACAGATGTTCAAGGTACCCCGATGCCCATAGTGCCCCGGTCTCCCCGGTCTTGTAGGCCCACAGTAACTGAATCCCCCCCCCCCTCCCCCTCCCCGGCCAAGCATTACCCAGCTAACACAAGGCGTTGAACCAATTTTGCTTCATTGCCGGGCCAGCGTCGTAAACGGTGGGCCAACATTGAAAAAACATTGCTAGGCCTACAACGCCTTGTGTTCACTGACATAAAATTATTGGCTATAGCTGTTATATAGGCTACATTATGATACATCATGATACTGTGACATCATAATTTAATAGAGGGGATATAATGGTATGCAGGGGTAGACTATAGTAGCGTCGCCAAAGAGGGGTATATAGGCCCCTATTCTGGAAGGGAAGGATTCTCCCATTTTGAAAAATCCAAAGTAGTAGCCCCAGAGATTCTTTATTATATAGAATCTCTGGTAGGCCTACGAATCCATTAGCATTATTATTATTTTTTAAATCAATAACTCTATATCAGTTCACAACTCGATATATTGATTTCATAAATCAATATAAATTGAGTTTACAACTCGATATATTTAATATATTAAGTTATGAACTCAATATATCGAGTTATGAACTCAATATATCGAATTGTGAAGTCAATATATTGAGTTAAAAAAAAATAATAATGCATGTCGCTTCTGGGGCTTCGTAAAAGGTTCCATAATAATCAGGCCGCCGTTGTTAATTTATGGGGCTAAGTAGGCCCTACTGCTGTCAATTTGCCACTCCAGTTGTTTTCGTTATTTTGCAAGTTTATATTTATGCAGCAAAGTAATGCAACCTGTTGTCAACGCTGTAGGTAATTTTTTTAATGTTTTTTTTCGATGGAGACATTATAGCGCCTTCCGCAACACAATGAGTGTCACAAATAATTTCGTGACGTAGGCCTATCTCAGATTTTGATCTAGATATTTTAGAGGGTTATGATGCGTTAAAAAGAAATTGTGACGTTTTTTATATTCTATGTGTAGCATAAATTCCGATAGACATTCCCACAAGATCTATTTTGTTATTTAAATATGCAAATTAGAGCCATTTTCTACAATTCTGTTTTAAGCTATATCTCACAAACCACTGAGCCATAGTCCAGCAGCCGTGGTGTCAATCTTGCAAAAATAGCTCGAGCCAGTCAATATACACAGTGCTCTGTGTAGGTTATTGATGATTTTGGTAGTTGAAGATGTATATAATTTACATCTGAATGATGCCAGGCTGGAATCTTTGAGTAGGCCTACACGACACATCCACCCAATGTTGGGCCAACGTCGTAGTATTTTTTAAAAATGGCGGCAAAGATAGCCTTCGTCACATATAGGCATACTTTGGAAATTGTGTGAATTAGTTAAAGGGACCCCTTGGGATGAGACATTTTCAATGTTGTCAATTTTGAAAATTTAATTTATATGAAGCTATATAGCCTACTGATCTTAGCTAAAAATACGAAAAAGTCAAAAAACAATTTTAAAGCACCGAAAAAGAGCGAAATAGTTGTATTTCCAGGTCGTATATTGCCATCTAAACAAAACAAGTCAGCAATATTAAGCACTTTCCATCACATATTCCCACGTATCAGACGGTAAGATCAGAGCAGTCGCCGCTAATTGGGGGATAATTGGTGTCTCATAGTCAGGACACGGGAGGACACACCTGCAGCACTGATTGTCTACCCAACGCTGGGCCGATGCCATCAGCATGTGGCCCGATGCTGTGAAAACATTTAATCGTCCTTCAGGTATACAAATAGTCTGTTTTGTTTTCTTCTGGTTTCATAGAAATGTTGATTAAAAATATTTGTACAAATATGAAAACTCTGAAAAAAATAAAAACATGATCCGTGGGATACACTACTTCAGTGCGGAAGTAAAACCAAAATTGATGTCATTCCAAGGGGCTGCTTTAATTTTAGCTCACTTTTCAACTTGTTTGGTGGTCAGTGAATGCACGTAGTCCACTTCCAGACTTTGAGGAATATTGAGGCCAAGAGGCTTTTAGTGAACACCACTGAGGTGCCAATTGGGACAAAATGTTTTTTTATTACAACGTATTCGTCATTAATCATGTTAATGGTGATAAATTTATACCAGTACAATAACTATTATAATGTTACGCTTATTGGTCAATTAATTTGTTTTAGTTATTCAAGATGCATGGCGCCCAAAACGGCCGTCAGCATCTAGTCAGATTTAGGAAATGGTGCAAATTGGTTGATTTTACCTCAATCTTTTATGTAATTCATCATTTCAACTAATTGTATTGTAGTCCACTCCCAGACAATGTGTATCAACATATAACCCTTTTTGCACAGATATATATATACTGAAATCTGATGGCCACTTAAATATGTTGGCCACTTATATTTGACAGTCGATTTGGAATCAGGAGCGTGGTGAAAGTGCTTAACAAATTATAGGAGCTTTTTTTATTTCCCTTGAAAATGTTACTCAGTATAAAGCATTTGAAATGCCCGTCACCTAAATAACAAATTATTTTAACAAGCTATGCATAGCCAATTTAGCATCCATCACCAAACTTCTTGTAATAAGTTTTAACTAGTAAATGAATAAACCATAGGCCTACTACTTAGATGTAATAAGTGGTTCTATCCCAGTAAACACAAAACATTTGATAACATTTGTACAATGTTGGACCTACGTCGCCTTCGTTGTAACCAATTATAGCGTAACAAATTAGTATAGTATATCTGGTTTATCTTGAAATGATGTTACACCCTCTACCTACCCGCTAACAGAATAAGGGGTTAAACTAGTTGAGTACCAATCATGCACTTTGGGCTGTAAAATTAGGTGCGCATTGTTTTTGGTGAAATAAAAATTACCATATTTTAGAAATCAATCAATATAAAGTAGCAGATATAAAAATATAATTTCACAAAGCATGTAATCAATAAATAACACATTTAGGTATTCTGAACATGGTTTTATGCTCAATAGTTGAAATATTATGTATTTTGCAGGAAACCCCGGGAGGAAACCATTATCGCGGATCAGTGACAACATAGAATTGTATCCCCCTGAATGAGTTGTGTATTCAACGATACGTCTTTTATTCGAGTATCACATTTTGTAATTTTTATCCCATTGAAATGAATATAGGCCCCTAAGCATGACATCGTGTAGCTGTATAGTTGCCTTAAAAAACGTGGGTGAGTGAGTGAGTAATGTTTACGTCGCTTCCTATACTACATGTCATGACATCATGTACATCACCACATAATCACCACATATTTACATGTATAGAAAATATAAGGCTGAGCTGAAACGAGTGCCATTATGTATAGAGAAGGGGACGTGGCGTTTGCTAGAGAGCCTGACTGTTTCGCAGGTCATACCCCTATGATCCTGCGTGGGGTTTTCGAAGAAATATCCTTGTTTCTCTCTATTTAATGTGACTAGGCGATCACGTTATTAATGGTCGCCTCGTCGCGTTGAAGGTTGAGACCAGTGTCGACGGTTATCTCGTACGGTGCCACGCGCTGCCCCAGGTTCCATTATGTGTAAGGTACAAGTTAAGGGCTTATGGTTGGATTTAATAATGAATTGAATAGATAATAAATGTTTTCACGGTTTGTTTTTATAGGGGTCCTTATTCCATATATTTTTTTAATTAATACATAAGTTGGGTGGATATTATTTTAGTGTAGTATTATACAGTTATTGCCAGGAGAGACATCTACAATTATTGTAGAAATTACACTTGTGAGGTATGTCCAAAATATATAACACTCAAAACTAAATGTAGACGATAATGTTCTGGAATGTCCAAAAAACACATAAATATACAAATCTATCATTCATAAAATCAGTCAGCTAGACCACAGAAAAAAACTAATTTATTCAGATTATTATTCATGTGGCATAAGATATAGGTAGGGGGCCTACATACCTGTTTTTTATCATTATTTCCCTTGGATAACTCATTTTGCCCTTAACGCTTATAGCTTCAGGTGGAATATTGTTTTTTAGCTCATGTCATCCGAACTACGGTTTAGCAGGCGCGAGGATAATTCTCGGTGCTGGGTGGGTGCCGGACTTCACCAGCATTTGGCCGGCACTGGGTTGATTTCTCGTTTTAGCTGGGGACACGTGTATTTATAACGTTTTAATACATACTTCATCAACTTTGCATGTTTTTATAAGTGTTCTACTTGTATTTATTTTAAGGTTTCTACGCTTTTCAGAGTGTTTTTTTTGCTACTTTTTATAATAATATGTAGCTATTTTATCTCTGGTTTTGCGCGGGAAACATATATTTTATATAATTTGTATATAAAAATTATCTTCTACATTTTAACTTGAATGCAAGTGTATATACAATTTTATCCTGGATGTTAAACATAGTAGCCTAAGGGTGCTGGTCACCTGTATTTGACATCCATGTACACAATTTTACCTACAATTGCATAATTGTACAATATTACTGCATATTTTTGTGTATATAAAGCCTAATAAATAAAATGAGGTTTTGTTATTATGGAAGGGGATAGACGACAAAATTCAATCATTCAATATGGCAACATGGGATGTTTCATATGTCAACATCCAAAGTTTTACATTCAATATTTCATTTCTCATTCCACTTGATCACATGCTTCTAAATAGTAAAATGTATCTTTCAATTAGCCAATGTCATCGTTTGATGTGTTATTTTACAATTTCAAACAAGCAACTGCCATTCCCTGACTGCCTATCTAAACTTCAAATGACCAGGATGATTGTGTGTTGGCCTGCATTCTAGATTCCAGTTTGTACATTGCATTCCGCTCGTTTTCATGCCCTATTCCGACGACAGAGAGCGCCACCGCAGCTACTGGAAGAGTTGCCTGGCGAGCCCGGCCAATTTCATTTATTATTTTAAAAATAGCAACAAGTCACAAGCATTCGCCACTGGGGCATACCAGAGGCTACATGAAGCTCGGCCACGCCGCGTAGTGTGGCTCTGGGAGCCAGAGTACTGGAAGAGGCGTGGCTCAGTGGACTGTGGTAGATTGGTAGACGTACATTGAATATAAATCTACAAGATATAGTCGTTTTATATAGTCGAATTATCCGGCCATAATCATTAAAACGTTTTTTTGTCTTTCTATAGGGCCCATGTCTACATGACAAAGCGAAGCATCTGCAATAAATATGTGTTTATTTGTTAATGAATAAATGAAAGAGTTTTTTGTCGCAAATGAATATACTGCTCATTGCAGAGTATTACCATACATGCCGATCACGTGAACTTCACGTGGTGTACCCAGACGCTATCCTAACAAACACGACTCACTGATACAATGTTTGATCAATGTTCGTCCACCGTCTACGACGCTGGTCCGTCATTGAACCAGCATTGGGTGAATGTATCGTGTTTGCTGGGATATACACGGACTTCTCAGAAACAATTTGTTGGTCCAGTGTTGTTTGAATGTTTCCCAAAGTCTGTGACGCTGGCACAATTTCCCCCCCAATTTTAGGTTACGGATGATGTGTCCAGGATCACGCCATCGGATTGGGAGGGTGGTATAGCACTAGCTACAGTTGTCACACGACACATGGTGTTGCTGTGACGTTGAATCGACGTCAATGACGTTGATTCAACGTAGCAACAACGTCGTGTGCTCAGTGGGATTAGTCCAATATTCCATTAACAATGTACCACTGTCTGCGACGCTGGCCCAACAATAAAACATCTTTGAATCACCGCATTAAAACATTCATTCCTATAGTATGAAAATGTCCACCCATTAAAAATTGTGTCTGGTTTTTGTGATACAAAAAATGGCTAATTGAAAAATACTCACGCATAGGCCCTATGTAGCCTACAATTATTCGTGAAATATATAACATAGATGAGGTGGAGCAAAATAAGCATAGCCTTTAGTTATGTACATGACTAAAAAAAATCTAAAATTGCAAGAATTGTTATCATAGTCTGAACACGAACGTTCTATACATAACGTCCTTGGTCTCAATATATACCAAAAGACTAAAATATTTTAAATATATATGCCAAATTTCGTGGAAATCCGATAAAAATTGAAGGTCAAGTCAAATATTTTAATATGTCCATAGGAAAATATTTCTCACTTAAAGGGACCCCGTGGGATGAGACATTTTCAATTTTTGTCAATTTTGAAAATTTATTTTATCTGAAGCCATATAGCCTACTGATCTTAACTAAAAATACAAAAAAGTCAAAAAACAATTTTAAAGCACCGAAAAAGAGTGAAATAATTATATTTCCAGGTCGTATATTGCCATGTAAACAAAACAAGTCAGCAATATACAGCACTTTACACCTCATATTCTCAAGTCTTGGACAGTGAGATCAAAGCAATCGTCGCTAATTGGTGTCTTGTAGTCAGGACATGAGGGGATACACCTGCAAAACTGATTGTCTGCCCAACGCTCGGCCGACGGCATCAACATGTGGCCCAATGCTGTAGGAACATTCAACTATCCTTTAGCAAGTGTTTACGTATACAAAAAGTTTGTTTGGGTTTTAAGCGGATTCATAAAAATGTTAATAAAAAATATTTTTTTAAATCTAAAAACTCTGAAAAAAAATAAATCATGATCTGGGGGATGCACTACTTCATTACTAAACTAAAAACTAAAATTTATGTCATCCCAAGGAGCTGCTTCAACCAAAAAGAAGGAATGACATACAGTCATTATTATGTACATCTAGGGATAAAATCATCAGAATAAAACAAATATCTCATGCTGTCATCATCATGCAGTAAAATCTGCCAAAATGTCTCTGGGGAAATATTGCTCCCTTAACCTAAAAAAAGGAATGACAAACAGTCATTATTATTGTGTACATGTGGCCGGCATTATTGGAGCAACTATCATACTGTTTAAATTGCATGCAATCCACTTTAACGCGCAATAATTTGGTACTATTTTTATTATCTGGAATTAATTTTGTAACGTGAGGTTGAACGCATGATAGAGACCAGCACACATCTCTTGTGCTGCTTAAGCGCATTGCCCGTGTTGGTCGTGTTCATCATGACTGTTATCATCAGTCATGTTTAAGGTGATGAAAAATGATTATACTAGAATTTTAGATTATTTATTTTAGTCAAATTGATAAATATTAAGTGTTAAAGGATTAATTATTGGCCATTGTGTAGTTCATCTGTAAATTTATAAAACAGAATAATATACTTACTTGGAAGACGTTATAATAGGATCAGACTAAATGGCAGCTGCGACTAAATATTTGACAAACAAAGGTAAACACACAGTAGCATCAGGTAATGGCAGCAAGAAGTCACTTGATCAATCTATAACTGGCTTTAAAATGATATTTAACAATCAAAACCTGGGTATGGACACCTCATATGTGCAGATATCACTTATAATGGCCAAGATATGACACAAAGTATAATTTTCGGTAATTGTGGGTCATTTTGCCCCAGTTTACCCTTTTTGGACAATTCTGTGAAAGGCACCCTCCTATAACCGGCTTTATAATGTTATACTGTGAAATCTCTGACCCCTGGTGGTGAATATTAGCTAATCGGGGGAAGAATGCCAGTGTCTGAAATACAGACACTGGTGTCACGATTGAAATTTTTTGGGGAAGGTTTAAATTAAAAAAATTTATTTTTTATTTTATTCACCATAACATATTGCAGCGGATCGATTTGTCAGGCCGGATTTTTCAGGACGGGGGGGGGGGATAATTTGAGACTAAAAAATACCAGACTAAATTTATTTTTAATAAATTTGTCTAAATTTAGCTACCAGCCTAAACTTATATTTCAACAGAAGACTGAAAAGAAGGTGCGATATAAGTAAAATACATTAGCTAATGACAGTACATTAGTCAAGTTATTTGATAAAACGTAAAAAGTGTCCCAATGGTCCCCAGTCTCCTGTGGGGCCTACTCTAATGTATATTTGTCCATAGATGCTCAACCGGAATTTGTGTACCAGGGGTCACGGTAGAGCGCATTTAAAAATCAATCGCACTCTAAAACATATACCAAATTATAATTATCACCTAAATGGAATATCATTCTATCATATTAGTGTCTCATTAGAATATATTAACTTTAATTCAATGCTACGTAGCTTGGATGAAGTCAACTGGAAAAGCACATGTGTTTGATTACTTTTTGACTTGCACTTCCAACCTCTGATCCCTGTAGGCTTACCAATCTATCACGATCCATAGGCCACGCCTCTTCTGGTAAGTTGTTTAGCTGAGGTGGCGCTCTCTGTCGTCCGAATAGGGCATGGAATCGAGTGGAATGCGAACTGCAATCTACTCTGGTTCCCAGAGCCACACTACGCGGCGTGGCCGAGCTTCATGTAGCCTCTGGTATGCCCCAGTGGCGAATGTTTGTGACTTGTTGCTATTTTCAGATGAAAATAGGGTAATCCCCAAATTCAGACATTTTTGAAAGGTCACTTCCCGGGATGAAGAGTTGGTCACAGTATTGTATTTCCCCGCTAACGCATTTCCTATGACTTGACCTAGAAAATTATTCATCAGCCTCAATAGCACAGGCATGATGGTCCCGTGACTAAGAACCTTGGCCAATACCCGGCCATAAATGAAATTGGCCGGGCTCGCCAGGCAAACTGCAATCTAGAATTAGGCAGCAAGAGAATGGCCATTACAATATCAAACTTGTCACACTGCATATTTGAAATTGCAAAATAGCACATTAAACGATGGCATTGGCTAAATTGATAAATGCATTTTACTATTTAGAATAATGTGATTAAGTGGAATGAGAAATGAAATATTTAACGTAAAACTTGGGATGTTGGCATATGAAAGTTGAAACATCGCATGACGCCACATTGAATTTTGTCGTCTATCCCCTTCCATATGCCTTTGCCCTTCGACGAGTTTCATAGTTGTTTTAGGTTTTAAAGTCACACTTCGCGGCAAACGCTATTTCTCTCAAACTATTTGCAGGATTTAACTGAAAGTCATATACAATGCTCCTATGGACCTAGTCAATACAGGGTGTGCTCCAGGTGGCGCCATCTATCACGGTTATGGCTACAGCGCTGCCATTCAAACCTGTACATAATGTTCACCAGGTAGGGGTGTATATGGTGTGCTCCAGGTGGCGCTACATGTCGTATTTCAGATTTACCAGTCGTTTTAAGTTTTCATGTGATACTTTGCGCCAAACGCTATTTCTCTCGAACAATTTGCAGTATTTAACTGAAATTCTTACACAATGCTCTATGGACCTAGTCAATAAAATATGTGCTCCAGGTGGCGCACCTATTACTGTTATGGCTACAGTGCTTAGCTTCCGCATCCAGATGACGTGACCTGTGATATTAAAGATCCATTCAACTGCGAAACGGGCATGCATGGGAGGGTCACGTGTAGACCTCTCCAGCAAACATGAGACGTTGGCCCAGCTTTGGTTTACTGTTGATCCATCGTCTACGACATTGGCCCAACTGAACAGTAAACCAACGTTGGCCCAACGTCTCATGTTTGCTGCTGCGTACAGTAGCCTATAGAGTACAGGTTGACAGCATTAATATCAGCAACTAAACTGATTACAAGATACTACTCAGACGAGACATTGACCCAATGCTTTTTTAATGTTAGACCAACGGCTGCTATGCTAGCCCAACATTGGCGCAGTGTACAATGTTTGAGGAAAAGCTGTTCTGTCAATACACATTCGCTGGGTCAACTGTTTCGCCCGCAGTAATAAAGTCATTTAGTTTGCAAACCCAACTGAGAGCCAGGGCTAAGAGCTTTGGTGGGATTATTAACTCATAGATTAGATGTCGCTCAAGTATATATGCACTTGCTAAGATTTGGGAACTTGCTCTTAATGCGGCGGTGGGTATGAAACACATATTTTAGTATTATCATGATATAGGGTCTAAGCCTACCCACGGGCACTATGGCATTGTGGGTGACCAACGTCCTGCAAGTTTTAACATTTCACTAGACCTTTAATTTTCATTGTCGTTGGTTTAACTTTTCAAGGGACACTTTGTAACAAACGCTATATCTCTCAAACAATTTGCAGGATTTACCCAACATTCATACGAAGTCAATGCTCCTATTGACCTAGTCAATACAGTGTGTGCTCCAGGTGGCGCCACCCATGACGGTTATGTCTACTGCCTACAGGCGCTCTCTGTCGTCGGAATAGGGCATGGAATCGAGTGGAATGCGAACTGCAATCTACTCTGGTTCCCAGAGCCACACTACGCGGCGTGGCCGAGCTTCATGTAGCCTCTGGTATGCCCCAGTGGCGAATGTTTGTGACTTGTTGCTATTTTCAGATGAAAATAGGGTAATCCCCAAATTCAGACATTTTTGAAAGGTCACTTCCCGGGATGAAGAGTTGGTCACAGTATTGTATTTCCCCTCTAACGCATTTCCTATGACTTGACCTAGAAAATTATTCATCGGCCTCAATAGCACAGGCATGATGGTCACGTGACTAAGAACCTTGGCCAATACCCGGCCATAAATGAAATTGGCCGGGCTCTCCAGGCAAACTGCAATCTAGAATTAGGCAGCAAGAGAATGGCCATTACAATATCAAACTTGTCACACTGCATGTTTGAAATAACAAAATAGCACATTAAACGATGGCATTGGCTAAATTGATAAATGCATTTTACTATTTAAAATAATGTGATTAAGTGGAATGAGAAATGAAATATTTAACGTAAAACTTGGGATGTTGGCATATGAAAGTTGAAACATCGCATGACGCCACATTGAATTTTGTCGTCTATCCCCTTCCATATGCCTTTGCCCTTCGACGAGTTTCATAGTTGTTTTAGGTTTTAAAGTGACACTTCGCGCCAAACGCTATTTCTCTCAAACTATTTGCAGGATTTAACTGAAAGTCATATACAATGCTCCTATGGACCTAGTCAATACAGGGTGTGCTCCAGGTGGCGCCACCTATCACGGTAATGGCTACAGCGCTGCCATTCAAACCTGTACATAATGTTCACCAGGTAGGGGTGTATATGGTGTGCTCCAGGTGGCGCTACATGTCGTATTTCAGATTTACCAGTCGTTTTAAGTTTTCATGTGATACTTTGCGCCAAACGCTATTTCTCTCGAACAATTTGCAGTATTTAACTAAAATTCTTACACAATGCTCTATGGACCTAGTCAATAAAATATGTGCTCCAGGTGGCGCACCTATTACTGTTATGGCTACAGTGCTTAGCTTCCGCATCCAGATGACGTGACCTGTGATATTAAAGATCCATTCAACTGCGAAACGGGCATGCATGGGAGGGTCACGTGTAGACCTCTCCAGCAAACATGAGACGTTGGCCCAGCTTTGGTTTACTGTTGATCCATCGTCTACGACATTGGCCCAACTGAACAGTAAACCAACGTTGGCCCAACGTCTCATGTTTGCTGCTGCGTACAGTAGCCTATAGAGTACAGGTTGACAGCATTAATATCAGCAACTAAACTGATTACAAGATACTACTTAGACGAGACATTGACCCGATGCTTTTTTAATGTTAGACCAACGGCTGCGATGCTAGCCCAACATTGGCGCAGTGTACAATGTTTGAGGAAAAGCTGTCCTGTCAATACACATTCGCTGGGTCAACTGTTTCGCCCGCAGTAATAAAGTCATTTAGTTTGCAAACCCAACTGAGAGCCAGGGCTAAGAGCTTTGGTGGGATTATTAACTCATAGATTAGATGTCGCTCAATTATATATGCACTTGCTAAGATTTGGGAACTTGCTCTTAATGCGGCAGTGGGTATGAAACACATATTTTAGTATTATCATGATATAGGGCCTAAGCCTACCCACGGGCACTATGGCATTGTGGGGGACCAACGTCCTGCAAGTTTTAACATTTCACTAGACCTTTAATTTTCATTGTCGTTGGTTTAACTTTTTAAGGGACACTTTGTAACAAACGCTATATCTCTCAAACAATTTGCAGGATTTACCCAACATTCATACGAAGTCAATGCTCCTATTGACCTAGTCAATACAGTGTGTGCTCCAGGTGGCGCCACCTATGACGGTTATGTCTACTGCCTACAGGGTTGGCAGATGCATTTTCACGGAAAACGCTCCTTCTCCTAGAGCCTTGAGTGGATCATTGGATGTCATTCAAATTGGAAACAATGTTTACCAAGTAGGAATGTAGCCTAGATATATAGGGGGTGCTCTATGTGGCGCCACGGCACCTGTCATATTTCATGGCCTGTCAGTGTCAACTCAACATGTCATTGACAATCAGTTTTATATTTCACGGCCGTTTCGGGTTTTTCATATGTAGACTACAGTGAAACTACTAAAGTACTACTACATCCCAGTACCCATTTTTCTCATATTCTCTGACTTTTCCATGACCGGATAAAGTGAAACTCATTTTCCAGGTTTTCTCTAATTTTTGGGTAGATTGGGAATACAGATTAAGGCTGCAAGGATTATAAATACAAAACAAATAAAATTTATTCCACAAAATAATTATCATGCAAATAATTATCAACATACATTCATAGCCCTTAACACAAATTAACTAGATCTTGATTATCAGGATTTAACCTATATTACGTATTCCTTCACTTACAATGCAGGTTATGTTCTGATTGTTCTACATTTATTTTTATCATCTATGATCCTGCGGCATGATTATCTCAGTCTCGATGTTGGGACAGCTAAGCATCGGTACCCATCGTTTTTGACGCCGGCGATGCACAGTATAGAAAGCATATACCAGCACTCAGTTAAGAGTTGACTGCAATAAAAAATGACGCAATGTTGTCTTATTTTATTGACGAGCATTGTTGGTAATAGCAACAATGCTCGCTAATAAAATAAAACAACACTGCGACATTTTTGTTTAAATGATTACATTGCAGTCAATTCTTAATGTCTACATACATTTCATGGTACTAATTTTGAAGGTTTTGAAGACATTGGGTTAATGTTCTGACATTGGTAATACACAACATCAGAAAAATCACAGAAGCCCTTCACAACTGGTAGTTAACAGCGTTTTTAAAATATGGCTGGACCATTATGCTCTTGTCAGGACATTGAATGATGGGCCTAAACATTTTTATCAGATCCGGATAACATTTTCCCACGTTACCCTCATAATGCATCAAATCATCAGTTCGCATTTCAAATTTTCATGAAACTGTTTGAACAATATGAGGCAAATTTATCAAATCTGTCACATCCACTACAAGTCGAGAATTATAAAAGCAATTCCCAGCTTGTAGCGAATGAAGATTTTGCTTGAGTTTGAAAGGGTGAATCAATTTTTTTTCTAACAAGATTATTAAATATATCAAATAACAAAAACAAAGATCATATGGGAACTTTGACTCTAAATACATAAGCATGATATTTGATTCACTTATATATGATATATATCATAACACTGAGGAAGTGTCACAAGATAGCAATATCATATGTATGAACCTGATGAAGTTCCAGAATTAATTATTATGAATAATACCGTAGCACAAACGGATCTTGTCAACTAAGATAACCAAATTGGATAACCAAATAAAGGGCATTATTTCGTATTGAAGACAGTGATAGGCACATTAAACTTTGCCTTGCCCTTGGTTACACTCCCTATTGAACCTAATTAGTCCTGTGCATCTCTAGCATTACGGTACGGTTTTTGTATTGGACACTATGCTATAACTAATTGAACTGAAGCTACATGCCTGATATTATATGATGTTCGAATTTGTGAGGCAATGCATCTCCGATGTTTAATTATTATTTGTGGCTGCAAATGTATAAGGGCTGTAACACAAGAATAAGCCATTTGAACTACCAGCCATAGAATATCGTCTATTTGGATATGAAAGGGTGTACATGGGAGATACACCCTTTCATATACAAGGGGACGAATTATGTCAGGATGGAAGTTTGATGAGCGATAAAGGACAACAGGATGCGGTAGTCATCTATATTACTACAAACTCTTATTCATAACTATTTATGTCTGATATTACCTTATGCTATCACAGTAACCAGTCCACGATGGCCCAATATTGTCCAAACGTATTAGAAGTCGGAACAGAACTGTGCCCATTAAAAAAGATACGATAAATCAACGACGGCCTAATGCTGGCCCAGCGTCTACGACGCTGGCCCAATATCGAGCCAGCATTGTTTTCAGCCAAACAGCATATAGCCGGTAAGCAAACATGGGGCGATAACCCAATGTTGTTTTAATGTGGAGATACATGTCGTAGACAGTGAGCCAACGTACATTAAACCAGCATTGGGCTAACGTCCACAGTAACTGTTTGGTGGGATAGGCGGATGCCACAATATACGAGCTCCTGACGTCATGACTCACAGAGACTACTGTCACGTATGCACTCACTGATAAATGATAATTATAATCACCTTTGTATTAAAGGGTCGTATCTGCCAGAAGTGGCAAATACCATGCTTTAGTACCATTAAGGTGATATACATGTATACATACGCTCTTATAAAAAGTACAATTGCATGATCTAGATAATATATATTACTTTGTAAGATCTTATACATCAGACAATGTAGTTGGTTATCACAGTTTTAATATAAAACATATAAACATTTTTTTTGCTCATGTCTCTAGTGAAGCTTGTATTGCGGCTTGAAGCATTGAATCGTCATTTTGGTCATAATCCTGAAATACGAGAAAAGATGAGCCTGCGACGCTGCCATAACATTAATATATACTAGTCAGATTCACATTGAATTCATTGACCAGGGTGAATGCATTTCGCCGATTCTTCAGTCAATTTTGCACTAATTTTCATGAAATCGTACACACTATATTTTCTAGTTATGGGGCGACTACGATAACGTTCTAGACGGTATTTCAGATGTTGGACCTTTTGACATTCTGAGACGAAGCTGATGGGTTTATAGAGAGCGACATTTTGATTTATTTACTACATGTTAAATATATTAACTTTTAAACTATACAATATTTTTAAATGACATTTTCAGAGTAGTCACCCCATCGCTAGAAAATAGTACTTGTAAAATTTCATGATAATTGGATGAGAATTGACTGAGAAATCAGCGAAAAAAATCACCACAGTTAATGTGAATCCGAGTATAAACATCGTAAACATGGTAAAGAAAGGTATTTGAAGTGAAAATATCCAAGCGAGCCAACCGGACATAGTAAAGTGTAAATACATGTATTTGTAAACAACAAATTTCATGAATAGTCTTTAAATTAATGAACTATTAATGAATCTTTAAACTGTGTTGGATACAAATTAAACTATTTTTCGCATTTTATTTGGATACTCTACTTATACATGTTATAATTGACTAATTGGCGTAATAAGTTAATAAATATATAAATACATTGTATTTATTTTCTTACCACATATGTGTCGTATTCAAACGCATGTCTTAATTTGACATGACTTATAAAATCAGAGCTAGTTTGTTCAGAATCTCCCCAAGGCATGGAGGCACATATCGGACACACCTGGAATACATAATTTTAACTGATACCACACTAACAGAACATTCTGAAAAATAAATAAAATATCAAGTATCGTAATACTAGTAGACTAACGTCTTGCTCAAGTATGTCACACACCACCAATAAAAAAAAACGTATCCGAAATGTTGCATTGACACTTTACTTGCCAGCGTAGTCGATATGATCTGTGGTTATTATTATACAATAATATTTTTGATATCAAGCAGCTCTGACTACGTCGTAGCCAGATCTTTGCTAAGCCGATATCAAAATACTAATGTTCTCATGGTACTGGTGGTAGTGAAGCCGTGTTACTATGAACCAATGCCGGTTTAATGCTGGACCAGCGTCGTAGACGGTGGACCAACATTAAACCGGCATTAGTTCAACGGGTACTACTCGTCTCGTTGGATACGAAATTTTCAGGACAAATCATATTTACTGTACAATTACAAACTAGATAATGGGACATTTGTGTGCGCATATATGCGGCACTGGGACGCAAGGGGTTAATTAACTAAATATAGGTTATTTATTATTCTGTTCTGGTATTAATTTTGAACTACTGAAATCTGTTTTTAATCTCCTTATTTAAAACTATCGGTTGTTGACGTGTTACAAAGTTTAATTTGCAGGAAAATCAATTACCACTTTTGTATGTTGGTCAGCGTGTTCAGTCAGACAGTGCTCACGTAGTGCATCTACATCTAGGTTTTCTTGGTAACAGTAAGGACAGACAAACGTTGATCGGTTTGTCAAATCTCTATAAAACAGACATAGATGTTGTTTGTATCAAACTGATAATTTAAATATATATTTGATAGGAATTGATGAACTGCACAAATACAATACAAAACATGCAATGGCTACCACTATACAACTTCCAGCCTACTCAGCATATTCGTGCCAAATTTCAGTATAATAACGTTCTCCCCTTCCACATTTTAAATTTTTAATACCACCTGAAAATAATGACCTGCGCAAACGTTTTAAAAGCGTTTAAGAACATTTTCCACATCGTTTTATGATCATTATTTTCAATGCCTGGATTGTCTCAAGGGGACCAAAAAATATCTAGAATACAATGATATAAAATTTGAAAGCAATCCAACAATCGTTCCAGATGAATACATCATTATTATGTGTATATATCAAGATTAATTGGGTAATCAGTTCGTCGGAATATAGGCCTACTAAACAGTAGGTCTGTATAGGCATAGCGCCACCATAGGGAATAACATGTTATGACCCCCGGTATCAATATATGAATACATACCCCGGAATTGGTTGAGAAGTTGCACCAACTGGTATGAATCGAGAAACTGGTTTATCTGCACCACAGTTGATAAGATGAGGCTTTAATTTAGTTAACTTCATCTAATAACAAAGAAAAAAATGTATGTATCTTCTTGAATTTGATAATGTAGTCAGTTTTAAATTCGCATGTATCTACCACTAGGGCTCCAACGTTTTTCTTATGGGAGAAACGGATAACAACAATAACATGAATAACAAAAGGTGGTTGCGTGTTAGACAGAGGCGTATGGTCAAAGATCTAAGGAGAAGGGCCCTTTTTTTGTGTATCACTGTTGTGATCATCGGCGAACAATGAACCTCTGCAAGTGCAAAGACAATGAGAGTTCAATACTTTTCTGATGATACAACTCTACTGTCACATACATGTACCTATATGGATATTAAAGGTGTGGTCAACTGTCAAAATTCGCGGGACAAGGCTCCCACAGAAGGCAATAGTGCCCGTGGGTAGGCCAAGGCCCTATTCCGTAATAATACTAAAAATGCGTTTCATACCCAAAGCCTCATTAAGAGCAAGTTCTCGAATCACAGCAAGTTCATATATACTTGAGCGACATCTATGAGTTAATAATTCAAAGCTCTTTGCCCTGGCCCCCACTTGGTCGCTGGCTTGCAAACAAACTGACTGTATTACTGCGGGGATGTTGAAACTGCTTGACCCCAAGTTTGTATTGACATCCCAGTAAACAAAACATTTGTATGACTTTATGCAATGCTGGACCAACGTCGAAGACGTTGGGCCGACGTTGTGTAAATGTTATACAAATGTCTTGTGTTTGCTGGGGCAGGAGGACTTTCTCTCAAACATTGTACATTAATTCAATGTTGGTTCAATGTTGGGCCAGCGTCGCAGACGTTGGCCTAGCATTAAAACAGCATTGGATCAATGTCTCGTTTAAGTAGTATCTTGTAATCAGTTCAGTGGCTATATTAATGCCGTCAATCTGTACTCAATAGGCTACTGTTGGCCTACACTTGACTGTCCCAGGCATGCGCGTTTTGCAGTTGAATAATTCTTTAAATAAACTGTAACGAGGTTTCAATTGAAAAAAAGTAATCACCTGAAACGTGAACAGCCTTCCATTGCCAAGGGCAAACATGAATATTAAAAAATACGGAACTGGATATTTTGAATAAAAATATCTTAGTCAGCACATAATTTATATTATTACACAAGAGAGGGTTAACACATAGCGTACAGTCCAAGCGGGAGCATGTAGCAGTCCTGCATTCAGATGGTTTAGCTGTTCGCCCAATGTCTTGGCTGTCTGTGACCCAATTCTGTGAGTAAACCGAGGTGTTTCCCGTACAGCCGTTAGTTTTCCGTACAGTCGTTTTCCGTTAGTTTTTTGGGCTCAGCCAAATGTAGGTCAAAAATAGATCAAAATCATAGTCCCCAGAAGGCACATCTACACCCCCTGGCCGTGGGGAATATGTATGTGCAGTATGAAAGAAATCCCTGAAGAGGTTTCCGAGATAAGTTCCGGAACGAGAATGTTAATTTTTAATCTATTTTAGCTCTTAGATGTAGGTCAGAAAGTAGGTCATAATCACCAAAAGGCATATATACACATAGGTTACCGAGAGATGACTACAGTGTTTGTGCAATATGAAAGAAATCCCCTGGCACAGATTTCAGAGATAGGAGATTGTTAGCCCACATCTCTTTGGCTCAGATGCATACAGTAGGGATTACATCTAGCTTACCAAGTCCGCGTGACGGACACGGTCGTTAGTGGATGTTTTTCCGTGCACGCACACGCACACGAAAGTGCGTGAAGGACACTTGCACGCGTATACACAGGCTGGCGCCACAACTCACGGAGACGACTTGGCACGGAAATCATCCCAGTGAAAGCCAGTGCAAAGTAGTGATATTTTTCGCTTGCATTCCCACTTGTGTGCATGCTCGTCTTTAAAGTCACATTATCAGCTTTATACTCGCTAAAATGCACGCACTCCAACGGAACGATATGTGTAACCATAACCATAATAAATGGAATCCACGGATTTGGGGCGACTCCAACGGGCAATGACGGGGAGGGGAAGTGGGTTGTCATCAGGCCATCCTAAAAAATTGTTTCCTATTTTCGACAGCATGGGTGAAAATAGGAGTAAAAGTTAGTCCTACCGCATGGCATCCATTCGTCCGCGGGGCTGGTCAGACCCCTGGTTAAGGTCTGATCAGAGTCTATGCAAGTCGAAAAAATAATTAAACCTCCCGGAAAAAAATAACAGACTAGCCCAGGCCATATCTAAAAAAAAATTGTTATGGTCCATGGAGATATGAACTCACGACCCTCTACTTAACAGGCCCTAGTGCTATCCCAGGGTGCTATCCACAGCACGGGTGAAAATAGGAGTAAAAGTTAGTCCTACCGCATGGCATCCATTCGTCTGCGGGGCTGGTCAGACCCCTGGTTAAGGTCTGATCAGAGTCTATGCAAGTTGAAAAAATAATTAAACCTCCCGGAAAAAAATAACAGACTAGCCTAGGCCATATCTAAAAAAAAATTGTTATGGTCCATGGAGATATGAACTCACGACCCTCTACTTAACAGGCCCTAGTGCTATCCACTACACCAGGGAGTGATTCAGTCACCTTGGCCAACAATGGCTATCATATTATGCCCTTTTGAAGCAAGTGAAATCGTCCATGTCTGTAGCGACGTCTAGCAACCAGTTGGCAACGTCTTGGATACCCATGAGTTTGGGAATTGGGAAATCTCAATTTCACGAAATGCTAGGGGTGACCGGAATGAACTGGGCCTAGGGATGAAGCAGAGGTTAACACTAGCACTAAAAGTAGCCCTAACACAGGTAGGCCTATCTGCTTATGCACAGTCAGTACTGTATAGGCTAGTACTGCTTGGACATTTTCACACCATGAAATCGAAAACAAGGATATTTTTTAGGATGGCCTTAGGTAATCAGGAGTTGACCACTGGGGCTGACGGACTTCCACGGACATCAGGCGACTCACACGTGGAGCGGGCGACTCACACGTGAAGGAGGGGCAATTATACTTCGTAACTTGCACGGAGAAGGGTTTGATCAAAAGGTTGTTTGTACGTGCAATCATGTCTATTAGCGTGTAAACACGTTGACACACCTCGCTTCTTCGTGTCCGTATGATTCCGTCTGGGCGAAAGGAGTCACAATCCGTGGTTTGGTGCGACGCCGAGGTACGCACACGCCGTGTAAATAATTTTTCACGGCCTTGCGTCGACGCACTCCCGTGTGTGCTTACGCACAACGGACTGGTAAGCTAGAGGGAATCCCTACTGTAGGTAAGAGTTCATAACCCCTAAAATCAAGTCTACACCCCTTGGGTGATGTGTGTGTGTAATATGAAAGTAGTCCCCCAAGGGGTTACTGATATATTCTCCGGAAACCTGTCTAAGCTGTTTTGGCTCAGATATGTAGGTCGAAATGTACGTCAAAGGTAGTAACCACAGATGCACCCACTTAGTGATATGTGTGTGCAATACGCACTTTATCCACCAAATCATAATGCAGACAGACAAGACAGACGACCGAACGTGCTGACGCCATAACTCCCGCCCTCACTTCATTGAGCGCGGGACAACAACAAGTTTCGTGGAGACCATTGTATTGTGAATGTGTGCTTTAAAATAAATTATGAAAATAAATACATTTGAAAATTATCTAAATCAACCCATTGAGAAGTTTGCAATACCGTTTGTTTCATGGTCTATCTGATCTTCGCCGCTTGCCAAAACCCTACTTTCGAAGTATGTATATATACCATAATAAAATGTTCATAACTCAACAAATAAACCACAGAATACTTAGAAACACCATCGATGCTGTGTATGATGACAGATTCCTGTGACGAAATTGAATACATCAGTTGTTTTGCAAGATGTTGAAAACATTTTTGACGGCAATAAATTGTAGAACACTTTATACTACAAAATTAGCGGTTCCTCCGCACAAATTGTACAAACAAGACTACATAAGTCCAGGAGCTCCCGCTCCGAATTAGAATTTGATTTAAGCAATTTTGTATAGGGTTATTAATGTAGTCCTAGTCTAGGTCAAAAATCAAGACGCAAGACAACTAGGTCTAAGAAGCCCAGTCTAAGAGTAAGATAAGAACTAGACAGTCTGTCAGAGATTGCAAACCTCCATTGAAATTAATGATCCTAATCAGTATCCCAGTAATGGTCTACCTATCTGGCACGGTTTACCCGATATCAGGCCAATCGAGTTAACTAATAGCTGATTTACGGTCATTTTGAATTCGATATAAATTAGTTAAAAACTTAGGGTGCATCCTCCCCCGAAACCTCAAATTTAGTTTTATAGTAATGGACTAACATCTAACACAGTTTGCAAAATATTGGGCATGTGAAAGTAAATAATGGCCGATAGGGGGCAATTTTGAATTTGATCGAGTCAGAATTTTTCAAGATGCATCCTCAGCTGAAATCTCACATTTCATTCTATAGTAATCGTCTAGCTATCTAGCACGGTTTACCAAATAGCGGCCATGTGAAAGTGAATAATGGCCTAAAGGCGGCCATTTTGAATTTGATGAAGTCAAAATTTTCCAAGATGCATCCTCAGCTGAAATCTCACATTTCATTCTATAGTAATGGTCTAGCCATCTAGCACGGTTTACCAAATATCGCCCATGTGAAAGTGAATAATGGCCGATAGGAGGCCATTTTGAATTTGATCAAGTCAAAATTTTTCAAGATGCATCCTCTCCTGAAATCTCACATTTTGTTTTATAGTAATGGTCTAGCCATCTAGTACGGTTACCAAAAACCGGCTATGTGAAAGTGAATAATGGCCGATAGGCGGCTATTTTGAATTTGATCAAGTCAATTTTTTTCAAGATGCATCCTCTCTTGTAATCTCACATTTTGTTTTATAGTAATGGTCCAGCTATCTAACATGGTTTACCAAATATCAGCAATGTGAAAGTAAATAGTGGCTGATAGGCGGCCATTTTGAATTCGATTGAGTCGAAAGTTTTTAAAAGGCATCCTCTCTCGAAACGTCACATTTTGTTTTATAGTAATGGTCTAGCTAACTAGCACGGTTTACCTGATATCAGGCCTATCGAGGTAAATAATGCTGATTGTCGGCCATTTTGAATTCGTAAGTTAAAAATTTTCAGGGTGCATCCTCCCCCGAAAACTCACACTTTGTTTTATAGTAATCAGGTAATGGTCTAGCCATCTAGTACGGTTTACCAAATATCAGCCATGTGAAAATGAATAATGGCCGAAAAGGCGGCCATTTTAAATTTGATCAAGTCAAATTTTTTCATGATGCATCCTCATCTGGAATCTCACATTTCGTTTTACAGTAATGGTCTAGCCATCTAGCACGGTTGACCAAATAACGGCCATGTGAAAGTGAATAATGGCCGATAAGCGGCCATTTTTAATTTTATCGAGTCGAATTTTTTCAAGATGCATTCTCTCCTGAAATCACACATTTTGTTTTATAGTAATGGTATAGCCAATTAGCACGGTTTACCAAATAACGGCCATGTGAAAGTGAATAATGGCTGATTGGCGGCCATTTTGAACTTGGACGAGTTGAATTTTTTCAAAATGCATCCTCTGCTGAAGCCTTACAATTTTTTTTTTATAATGGTGTATCTTGAGCGGTTTTCATGATATTCCACAATATCAGGCCTGTCGAGATGAATAATGGCTGATAGGCGGCCATTTTGAATTTTGTCAACTTCAAATTTTTCAAGATGCATCCTCTCCTGAAACCTTACAATTTATTTGATATTAATGGTGTAGCTATCTTGAGCGGTTTTCATGATATTCCGCAATATCAGGCCTGTCGAGGTGAATAATGGCCGATAGGCGGCCATTTTTAATTTTATCGATTTGAAATTTTTTAAGATGCTTCCTCTCCTGAAACCTCACAATTTGTTTTATAGTAATGGTGTAGCTATCTTGAGCGGTTTTTATGATATTCCGCAAAATCTTTCAGTCGGATTTACCGATGTTATAAATTAGGTCAAAGTGCTGGGTCAACTTTAAGGTCAAGGTCCAAAAACCTGAAAAGGCACAACTAGGGACCTTAGAGAACATGTATGTGCAATATGACTGTCATCGGCCCAGTACTTTTCGAGATCTGCTCCGGAAACGAAGTGCGCGTCAAAACATCACAAAACATCACAAAACAAGGCACAACTAGACCCCCTAGGGGTGTTGTGTGTAAAATTTGAAGACAATCGGACAAGTACTTTCAGAGATATGCTCCGGAATCGAATTGTTTACGGACGGCCCAACGGCCCAACGCCGTAACATCATCATTTTCTCCTCTGCAACCTTGCGTATTGAATTCAGATTAAAAATGTTTTAACCTGTCCATTAGCCACCTGGAAGTAACCCACATACCAAAAATTGTTATCCTAGCTTATTTTCTTACAAAGTTATAGGCAAAAGAAGAGGCAAAAAAAACGGAGGTAGAATCCATAGCTCCCTCCGTCTCACCTACGGTGACGGCGGGAGCTAATTATAATCCAATAAGCTTACCGTCATCTGGCAGTATTCGCATTGTCCAAAGTCTCTAGAGATAATATTTTCCATTTCTTCTGCTGTATTTACATCATGTGTCCTGTAAACGTGCCTACATATGTGGCATCTGCTATCACTATCTCCCGCAGGAGTCGTTGTTTTATGTAGACAACTTGAGCAAAACCTGTAAATCAAACAAATGAGTGATTGCATCTATTAAATATAAAAATTGTAATACCATGTTCGCATTAGCATGATTAAGCCAGAAATACACACTAGACATCCAGACCATCATTTGCCTTATAATGAGTTCAACTAAGGGGTCAGAACAAAAGATCGATGTTGAGTGGAAAACGTAGCTTTGTCCCAAAAGTTCGTTCTCCCCACTATGTTAGTATATCTCAAAAGTGGGTTACACCTGGTCAGTCAGCTATTGTGAGAACAGGACTGAATGAAGCGCAAGGTGAAGGAGGCCATCCACATCAAGCAGAGAGCCCCTTACATGAACAGAGACCAGGGCTACCAGCTGACACCAATCTATGGTCAGATCATTCCGCGACCACCACCATCTGAGCCGAATCACCCACCCTGATCATTACGTGATCAAGATCTGCTGAAGGCAATCGTTTCACACCAAGTTCCAAAGTGAGTCAAATTTAACCACTATCTTTAGCTATTGTGTGGTTGTTCATCTGATACAAGGGTGGGGTCCCAGCATATAAATTCCGTGTTTCACCAAACCACTTATCACTCGCAGTGCAAGAGCTAAGGATGAAATCCGAAAAGCCGAATGGGAAAGCTACTAGTCATGCCACCGACTCAGTCGGAGACTGACAAATCTTGGTGAAGATGTCTTCAAGAACACTGTCCATCGTTATTTAAAGGAAAAACTGGAGATGAAAGCTTACAAGAGACTAGAACGCCACGACTCACCAAATCGCAGAAATAGAAGGGAAATGGTGTCACGCTCACTCCAAAGGTCTGGGAGAATTGGATTTGTTCAGATGACTGTCCTATGTACCTATTTCCAACACCCAAACACCAGAATACCCGCATATACGCAAATAACTGTGAAAATGTACTTCCTTATGACCAAGTATTGTATTGCATTCAGAATATTCTGCAACCAGTACCATGAGTACCGCCTCCAGTACTGATAGAGGAAGATGTTCAACCGATGTTCGGAATTGGTCTTTGTGCCAGATGGTGCCCCCGCTCACACTGCTCGTGTGACTCAACAGTGGTGTTCTGAACAGCTACCTGGCCACCAAACTCACCTGACCTCAATCCGATCTTGAACAGTTGGGTCTTTTCAAGTCCAACCCCTACGACCACGAAACAGCTCACATCGAGGTTTGTGTGGGAGTGGGACAAGTTCGAGCCACCAACTCTCAAGAACTTCATCCATTTCATACTTGAAAGTCTGCAAGCTGTGATCAGAGAGAAGGGATACTGTCTTTCTTAATTAAATGAATAAGCTGGGGTTTTGACTTTTCCTGGAGAGAACCAACTTTGGACACGGTCACGGTTGTACACCCGCTCCCCTCGAAACTTAATAAACGCAATGTTGTTTATTTTACAGCAAATGAATCGTGTGGAAAGAAATAAAAGCATTGTCAAATCATGAAATGTGAATTGCAGGGGCGATAGCTACAGTATCTGCAATAATAATAAGAGTTTTAGATAGATCTAGGTTCATCTTAACCAACCTTTATAACCATCTGGTAACTTAGTATCTTAGCTATAACTGACCTGTCAAATAAGGCTCACAGCCCAGCCCCAGGACATCGTATTGTAGTGACGAATGAGTTGGAAGACCACAGACTTATAAACTAACTATTATAATTCTAATAAATAAATATTATATTGTGTCACTGTGAGTGGTGTAAGTTCAAATG
This sequence comes from Flabesymbios commensalis, assembly GCA_964017125.1. Taxonomy (NCBI): domain Eukaryota; kingdom Metazoa; phylum Annelida; class Polychaeta; order Terebellida; family Flabelligeridae; genus Flabesymbios; species Flabesymbios commensalis. The sequence goes on from OZ024909.1 coordinate 38,555,720, forward strand.
ATACCTGCGCTGTGAAATTTATGCACTGTCCAAATGTCGGTTGAAATGGTGAGTAAATGAAATTTGTTGGGACTGATAGAAATTTCGTGTAAATTTATTTTATAATATTTTTGTTATCGTTGTTCATTTCTATTATACACGTTATAAGGCTGTCCCCATGCTAGCGATTGTTTTATCTTAATAAAGATCTGGCCTTTTTCTATTCTATCTTTAAAATCGGTAATTAGTATTATTGATCATAATTACAAATATGATCATGTCTGTCTGTCTGTCCGTCCGTCCGTCCGTCCATCTGAGCGTCCACCTGAGCATACATCTGTTTAGCCATCCGTTCGTTCGTTTGTACTCCCACCTCCTTTGATGACAGGATCCTCCCACAATCTTGATTACAACACAGATTTCAATTTGGGACTTTTATTATAACGTGGTAGCACTTAGTAGTTGGTTCTGCAGGCTTGGAAGTAAAAACGTTAAAAAAAACTTCATTTATTTTGGTACAAAAGGTTGTATAGACGACGTAAAATTATCCGAAAGGGGAGGGTCATTAGGGATCTCTTTCGTCTGTTGCCTGGTACGGAAGCACTGGTCTACAGCAATCATCCAAGGGAAGTTGCAGCCTCCTCGTATCTGCCCATAATCATCGGGCGGATTGTCAGTGGCGTACCCTGGTTCGTCCGCTCAACAGCGGAACCAATGCAGCACCTGCGTCAGTGCAGTCACCGGCTGTGGTAGCCTTAAATACCGGCAATATAGTGTTTGACATTAGGTCTCTCATGTGAGATGAATGGAGTTACCCTTGCTATTGCTACTCTGGGGACTATTCGACCCGAGGATAGCGGAGCTGTGCGAAATGCCACGAAGTTTCAGCATTAAATTGCATAGCGAAACCCAAGTCTCCGGCCGTCTTGGCATGCACAGAACCCCTTATCGGGCGAGAGAAGGAAAAGGCTCTCAATAATCCACCATGCCCTATCACCCCCACCCTCACATCATCATCTGTAAATCATTCTTCTCATCAATTGACTACAACGTTTTTATTGTATTACAATGTCACTTAAATGACCATTTGTGCCGAAAAGTGACGTAAAGCAATAATTTAGTACTACTACTACTATCGTAAAATCCGCCATATTTCAAGATGGCCGCCAAACCTGACTAAGAGAATAAAGACAATTCAAATTGTTTTGCATTTTCAAGATGCAATGATTCAATATAGTGAAGGTGAAATTAGTGTGACCTTGACAAGTAACTGACTCCGAGATGTAAGATGCAATTTTAAACTTGGAAACAGTCAACATAAAAAAGATTTGGTTAAATCTAACCACTCGCAATAGGACAATCTAATCATGCTAATTGCAGTAAAAAGTTGTAGACACTAGAAAGATCATTAGAGTCAGCTATATAAGCACCACATAAACACCCACCACCATACTACATATTATTAGAAAAAGAATATACTCACATATGATTGCATGGTAGACACACTGGATTTGAAAATATTTCTAGACACACTGGACAAGACACGCTTGTCAAATCAGGAACTTGAGACATTTTGAAACCAGATTTCTATAATTTCTACAAAAAACATTAATCATATTTAAAATGCTCTGATGTGTGTTTGTAAAACAAGATCTCGCAGTGGTTATCAAATCACCAAAATATTACCATGTCATTTTTACATCAAGTATGCTACACAGCACAGATCTTCGAAACATGTACATGCCTAGGCCTACATGAAAATTGATATACAGGACAGCGGAGTGTTGTTATCATGATTATTATTGTATAATGATTAATATACCCAGCAAACACAAGACATTGATTCCATGACTGTTGACATTTTGATGTTTGGCCAGCGTCACAGATGGTGTTCCAACATTGAAACGACATTGAATCAACGACTTGTGATTGCTGGGTATATTCTCCATCTTCTCCACTAGGCCTACTTGGTATGAAGCATTGCCATCGACTAGTTCAATCGCGGGACACATAGCTAGAATAAAATTTTATAATAAAATTGTCAGTTAGCAGGTTAGACCAATTCCAATATTATTGTTTGTCTTTCAAACATAATGCAGACTGGTGTCACAGTAGTTTTCGTGTGTTTCAAAAGTATACACGGTAGTGGCAGAGGGGCGGATCCAGGATTTGAAAAAGGAGGGGGCGCAGGTGGCTCGGGGGCGAGTTTTTAGGCGTGCGACCCCCCCCCCCTCTGGATCCGCGCCTGTGGCAACGGTGATAAGCACATCTTTTGCATGGTTTATATAAGGTATTGCGGTAATCCTTCCTCAGAAATTGTAATGTAGCGGGTAGTAGGAATCACATTCTGATTCTGGTGATAGTCACTGTGATCACTTGCTTGTGAATTATTGTATAAAAATGTGTAACATGGGGCAAATTAAGAAAGCCGCTGGCTTGGCCCCAGAGTGGTGTGGCTCCAACGTGACCGAAACTGAATGTTTCACACTTTATCTGTATTATGAATGCACACTTTCACACTTTATCTGTATTATGAATGCAAAGGAGTAGCCCAGTAAACACGCGACGTTGGCCCAACGTTGGTTTACTGTTGGGCCAACGTTATAGACAGTGGGCCAACAGTAAAGCAACGTTGGGCCAACGTCTCATGCTTGCTGGGTACTGGGTGTCGCAGCCTAGCGAAGAGTTAAGAACTCATCAATTCTCAAGAGAAAACGTCCATGCGGGGAAAATGCCAGTGGCTCCTAAGAATGTCAAGAACACGTAGCCTCTTGAAACTTGGGCATACATTTCAGACAGACTCTATTTTATTTATACAATAACTTATCCATACCACATAAAATCTAGCTATTATTGTAAGTTTCAAACCTTTAAAACAACATCCAACACCATAACAGTTGGACTTGGAGTTCCCTGCAGAACAGGTTGAGCCAAAATATGCTGAGGCCGAAATAGTAGTCAGGAAATCATCATAGTAATATCGGTCTGAAGAAAATAATATCAGTATGGCAAGGCGATAGGTACATAACCGTTATTCTGTCAAAACACACACCATCACACTAACTGCCCCACCGTCGGAGACAGTACATAACACTGAGAATGAGTGTAACATACCATAAATAGTGTCACAAACTTACATGACATATACCTATCGCTCATACGATATTCTGTGATACTCAATGACCTCGACCTCCTTTGTTTTCACCGAGCTGGCTAATACAATGAAGTATGGGGGAGGGCTCTTATATGGGTAAAACCAAAAATTGGGGTAACTTTACATAAAATTAGTGTCCCCAGGACTTAAAAGGTCCGCATTTTGATTTAAATATAATAATATTAAAAATAAATGGTGCAACTTCACGTTTAGGCATTACTACTTAATAATGTTTGGATTATTTGTAACAAAAAATATATATATATGGTTTTATAAGAGCTCTATGTCATGGAAACGTGGAAAATGGCATGTCCCCAGGGAAAATTCCATTTTTTAAAACATCACTGTAGGATACAAAATCACAATATAATTCTAACAATTACATTTCATGGCTAGACATTGTTCACTTTAACTAATCAATGATCAAAATTCGACTTAAAATTGATATCGATATAAATAATTTTGATGAATATACATGTCCCCACATTTGCACTCTACTCCGTTACCATTATTGTAGCATGCCCCATCAAGTGAATAATCATGAACTAAAATTATAGCAAGTGTAGTTTGACACACTAAAGGGCCTTATACGAGTTTTTCACCTTGAAAGAATTAATATTGTTGAGTGACAAGTTATTCGAAACAGGTATTACCAAAAAGTTAGAAAATATACTTTTGTTTTTACTACTCCGTTCCTAGCCTTGTGGGTATAAAAACGAGTTGGGTTTTATGATTGTATGCCTACAACAGTTGCTATGGGGACTATTTGCACCCGTATGATATATTTTTGAATTATTGCCCAGATCTTTTCATTAATCCCTAGAATACTTTTAATTTTACTACTCCGTTCCACTCTACTCCGTTACCAAGAAAAGGGAACGGAGTGGTGAATTGTCAAATTTTATGGGTTTTACAGTCATAATGATTGATGATATAGTCTTTTAAAACATGGCTCGTTGTCCCCATATTAATAGAGCACCCATTTGTCATCGATGTTATGATTAGAAAATATACAGTTTATATTTATGTCGAGCCAAACATTTGGTAACGGAGTTGAGTATTTTTTGGCTTGGTAACGGAGTTGAAATAAAGATTTTTGTTCATCCCATCAATTTTTTTTAAAATTTTTAGCAGGTCTGATGTACGATTGTTTAGTATTATGCTCCAATAAGGATATCACGTTTAAAAGTGTGATGTCAAGCTAAACAAAGTAACATAATTTTTTAAATGGTTTGAATTTGGTAACGGAGTAGTAAGTGGAATGCTGCAACTTTTTTAAAATGATTTTTTGAAGCAAAAAAAAAATTTCTAGCGCAGCCAGTGGCTTTTTCATGCTCTATTGGGATCAGTGCACCAAACCTATAAAGTAGTTTTCCTCCTCTTTGATGGTCACCTCACTGCCATTTTTGATGCTACAAAGTTACCCCAATTTTTGGTTTTACCCATATAACCTTGTTTTCACCGAGTGACGTCACTACGTTTCACAGAATGAAGTATGGGGAGGGGGTGTTATATAGCTTTGTTTTCACCGAGTGACGTCACTGCGTTTCACAGAATACTTTTTTATAATGCGAAAAAGCGACCTAACACAATTACCGTAGTTAGTTTTGTCTACTTTTTGTAAGCATGATACACAGGACAAAAATTACAGCTAAAAGTTCTGGTTCTTGTCTTGTTATTGAAACCGTGGTCATTTGCGAAGATATATTTTTGCAATACAATGTTTTTGGGAATTTTTTTTTTAATTAAGAAATATCGGTATCAAAATGATATGTCTATAGGCCTGATATTTACTCCAGGGGCTGCTGCAGTTGATACTCATTGACGATCTAACCCTCACATTATAACCCATTATTGTGCCTGCTCGTACATTATTGTGCCGCGCCGCGTAGTGTGGCTCAGGGAACCATAGTAATTAGCCCTGTTAATAGTTACTTTGGTTCCCTGAGCCACCCTACGCGGCATGGCCGAGCTTCATGTAGGCTCTGGTAGGCCCCAGTGGGGAATGTTTGTGACTAGTTGTTATTTTTAGAAGAAAATAGGGTAATCCCCGAATTAAGACATTTTTTAAAGGTCACTTCCCCGGATGTAGAGTTGTTCACAGTATTGTATTTCCCCTCTGACGCACTTCCTATGACTTGACCCAGAAAATTATTTGTCGGCCTTATTAACACAGGCATGAAAGTCACGTGACCTGGCTATAAAGGAAATTGGCCGGGCTTGCCAGGCAAGTTCATAGTCTGAGTAGCATGATGGCTGACTGATTGCTTGAATTATTGACATTATATTTACTCAAAGATGTCGCTCAAGTATATGGACTCACTGTGATTTAAGAACATCTGCTCTCAAGGTGGCGTCCCGTGGGGGTGGGGGGCACTTCCATACTTGGGAGGACTGGGGATATGTCGCTGGACAGGGTGCCTTTTTGAGCTTCCAGCTTTGGCACAGGGTGTCTTTTTTGAGCTTCCAGAATTGGGACATGGTGCTTTTTTTGAGCCTGCAACTCTGGGCACCCGCTTAGCATGTATTTTGCTGATTCTTCAGGCCATTATCAGCGGAATTCAATCACATTTTTCAAACGAATAGCCTAAAAATTGTGTGAACAAATATTAAAGAGCTTTAAAAGACCATAAAACATGAAGTATATTGTTAGTAATTACACTATAAGCCATAAGCCAATTAATTAAATTCGGTGTTAATTTCAAAACTGGGAGAGGGTGTTTTTTTAACCGTAAGGCGAATTGCGACAGGGTCAGGTTTTGAACATGCCGGAGGCACACCCCTACCTTTTTCTAAGGCGAGTACCCCCCCCCCCCCCGGCGGTGGCGTTAGGTATGAAAATCATACAATATATTATTGGTCATATTTGATGACTGTGGGCGGTATAGCTGTGACGTTATTGTGTAGTACCCACAGGCCACACGTTGTATGAGATTTAAAAAAAAAATCAAATCAATACATTTAAGAGAGCCTGCAACATCTTCATTTTCAGTCGCACATGAACACAGAATTCGAACACCAATAGACAAATAAACACTCAATTTAGCTATTTGTGAAATTGGAAACAAAATTCAATCTTTAAAAGTTTTTTTTACAATTTCAATATAGGCTTAATTATTCACAAATTACCGCTACCCGCGCCAAATAGGCCTATAGGTCTATTTAGTATCAATATTGACTATTTATTTCTTTATTTGAACAATTATGTTTATTTGCATAAACAAAATTCTCCCAAATTATAATTTTGCTTGCTATCAAAGTATCATGACCAATTCTGATTTTACGCACTAGAAAAATTGAAAAAAAATCCCACAATTGTTTTCTGTCTATTGAGCAACCCTGAAGATCATTTTATTAAAATCGATAATAACTTTTATTTATTTATTTATTTACTTTTCCCTTAAACATTTTAGAGAACGTTTAAAAGTACAATATAATTATTGATGATTGACTTTGTCTAAAAACTTTCGACAACATCGATTAAACGCTCACCCAGTAAACACAAAACATTTGTATAACATTTATGCAAGGTCGGCCCAACGTCTTCGACATTGGTCCAACATTGTATAAATGTTATACAAATGTTTTGTGTTTACTGGGCAGATAGCCTATAGCCTGTCATAATTGTGCTGAACAGAAAGCATGACAAGTACGATTGAGAGTGAACGGTGTCATAAGAAGGAAAGTTTTTATATTCACAATTATTATTTTGATCACTGTACCTCTTATCAGTCTAACATGTCATTGTATATATCATATATATTCATACATGTCAAATATAAGACACACAGGCGGAAGACGGGTACACTATCTTGATACCAACACCATGGACATAAACACAGGTACAATCGCTTAATTGTCATTACACAAATATATAAATTTATGTTATAAATAGGAGATACTCGGTCTCGTATAATTATTAAATGCAATCGCCCGTACATATAGTTATACGTGTATGTAGGCACTCTAAACTTTAAAATTACTTATACTAACCTCCTATACTCATGATAATACAACACCGCACACCTAATATACTACTGAACTAAATTAAGTTAATATCCTGGAAAGGGATACTTTAAGTGATCACTTTTCCTTGCTGCTAATAAACAATATACATGCTTTTATATGACTGTAATTTAATGTCATGTATGAGTAACATATGCTTTATATCTGATAGTCTTTATTCCAGGTCCTTTGTCGTCGTCATCAACATTAATAATTATTTTACTGTACGGATTATGAATCATGTTATATAGTCATCCACCTTCTAGTT